>JANAVB010040818.1:4064579-4512079 GCA_029216955.1 Iris pallida | reverse complement strand
TGCTCCTTGGTCTCCAAGCTCCAAGTATTCAAGGATGAAGATTTGGTGAAGTTTGGAAGGATTTTGGAAGAGTTTGGTGGTGGGAAGTGTGGAAAATGGAAGAGGCTTGTAGAGAGCTCTTCTAGAGTTTGTGGAGGCTCAAAATGAAATAAAGAAGATGGAAAAACCCTCTTTATGACCAGCCATGAAGGGTGCCCTAAAACCCCCTTTAAAATATCCATTCTACCCCTCAAGTTATCATGAACACTTATGTTTAAATAAGGGGTTGTTCTAGTCTAAGTGTTGGGTTAATTCCATTCCTAATCTTGACTCAACATCACTCAAGTGTGGCTAGTTGTGTTCATCCTAGAAATAGGTCCAAATAGTCACGTCTAGTCCAATTAGGTCCACAATTCAAAGGTCCAATAAATAGGCTAGTCAACTAATAAATACAACAATCATATTTAAATAAAAAAAATATACACAAATTAGATAATTATAAAATGATAAAAATATCCATGTTCTAGAAATGTGGTAGTGATGTTATTTCTATAAAGTATTAATCCTTTATTAGCTACCAGGTTTATATATAGTCATCATGCCAAAAAAAACACTTATCATGAAATCACAAGAAGAAAAGGGGTTATATATAAATTACCCAATTCCTACTTCTCACGTTTTGTTCTTGTTTGTTCTTCACTTCTTTCAAGGAACTACAATAGAATAGAGGAGAGAGAAATAGCGAGGGGGATGGAGACTCGGGATTGAAAGACTGCTGGGTTGGCGTCGAGGCGAGAGTGCTGGCATGGTCTATGGAAAGTCCAGGCGAGGTGCACCTTGGGCCTCCACTGGGCGGATCTACATGGGCAGCACTGGGGGGTTGGGCCCCCAGTGAAATCACTAGCGGAGCATAAGTCGGGCTGTAGTCCGGACTACAAAACTAAATATAAAAATGTAGTAGCATTTCTACAAATGTAACCCATAGCTTAATCGGTTGGGTCATTTGCTATTTATGTTGGTTGTTCAGGTTCTAATCCTCTAGTATGTAGTTTAGAAAAAAAAAATTTGAAATCTGTAAGCTATTGGTTTAGTAGTTTTTTTTTAAGCCACTAAACTATCAAAATGTAATACTTTGAAGTCAGTAAGCTATTAATTTAGTAGTTTTTAGTAGTTTTTTTTAAGCCACTAAGCTATCAAAATGTAATACTTTATCGTGTAAAAATAGTACTATTTAATATAATACAATATTATTATATCATAAAAAATTTGGGGGCATTGTTTTCGAACTTTCTTATGATTTGTGTGTCACAGTGGGTTGTAATTCTGGATCCGCCAATGGCCTCCACCGATTGCACTTGTTTGCTGGTGAAG
The DNA here is from genome assembly GCA_029216955.1 of Iris pallida. Classification (NCBI taxonomy): domain Eukaryota; kingdom Viridiplantae; phylum Streptophyta; class Magnoliopsida; order Asparagales; family Iridaceae; genus Iris; species Iris pallida. The sequence continues at coordinate 4,510,729 of JANAVB010040818.1, read as the reverse complement.
CGCCTGCACGAGGGGTCGGCAGCGGTGGACTACAGCCCGCTTTTTCTCTCGTCTCTGCTTGCTATGGTCGGCCGGAGCAGGTGTGCACGTGGGCTTGGGTAGAGAGCATCGGGTCGCGCATGACGTTGATGGATTGACGTTGCTGCGGCGACACGGTCGTAGTGGCTACTACCGGCGTAGGGGCGGTGCCACAAGAACGCGAGAGGGATCGCACGATGATCTGGCATCGAGGCAGCGCAACAGTCTCACTGGCTGTCGTGGTCTGGAGACGTCAACCATGGCAAGGTGCCACCACGGCACGTCCAACGACCATAGGCGAGGTGGAGGATGATGGTGATAATGGTGTTGGCGGTGGCACTGGTTCATTTGGAAGGAGGTCGTGCAGGCCGTACAGCCACCAACGATTGGGTTAGCCTCGTCGGGAGGTGCTGCGACACTGGGGTACACGAGGCTCGCACTGGAGCACGGTGACGGGGTGTGGGTTACTCGACGCCACACAACGGGGACCGGATCCGTTGGGCTCGCGACGCACGAACGCTGACGTGTGGACAACCAGTGAGGAGGCTGTCGAACGCACGCTCACGTTTGGCTGGCAGCGATGACGGTAGGGGTGAGGTGGCTGATTCTCTCACGACACCGAGTGCGGTGGGGTGAAGAAGCCTGCGGGGACAGCATGAGCGCGGCTACGGTTGTCTCCCGAGGGAGGCGTAAAAGTTTGCAGTGTAGGAAAAAATTTAGGGCTTGGGGAAAGAAGCCGCTATAGTCCCTTATATAGGGAACTATATAAGCTAGTTTTGGGCCAACTGAGGTTTAAAATTAAAAGAATAATAAGTTGGCTTTGGCCTCGGTGGAGAGAATAGCTTGAAAATAAGGAGTATATAGGCTGAAAATAATAATCAACATGTGGTTTTGACTTAGAAATTTACAGAAAGGAATCTTATTAAGAATAGAAATGGCCAGATTGAGGGTCTAGGCCTAATACAATAATTTACCATATATGAATAAGTTTATAATGGCCTCAGTCTCAACTAAATGAATGTTTGACGACTCAAGTAGCCAAGTCGTTATTTAGTGCTAATGATCTAAAAGTATCACTCGAGGAACTGGAATGGACAACTTATAATAGCTCTTAGGTAATCTAAAGGAAAAATACCATAAATATACATTAATTTAATTAATCAAGAAAATAGTATATTAAAATAATTTATATAAAATTTATATATATACCCATATTTACGATGCATGATACAATTTAACTTAATTCTATACATAGGACATGGTTATGGCTATGCCATCCCTAACATGCCTAATATGGTAGTCATTGGCACACGACTACCCTAACCATGCCATAATTTCTGGTCAACTCGTATCCCCAAACTTAACCATGACTAAGGCCATATATAATAGTAAATATTTGTTTTTAAAATATATAAAATCCAAAAATTACTATTTAAGCCAAATAAAAAATAAAAAATACTTTAAAAAAAACATGGGGGTTTTACAACTTGTAGTGACAGCTAGGCGAATCTCACGAGATAAACTTTTCTTGAATCTTTGAGCTCGGCTTTCAGGGGTGTTGATCATGCATTCCAAAAAATTGCGGAGGCGACTAAACTCTGTGGTATACTCGATGACGGTCAGGTTTCCCTGCTCTAGTCTCTCGAACTAACTCTCTAAAGTCTTTTGAGCTACGTCGGGGTAGAACTTCTTCATGAATAGCTTCTTTAACTCTTTCTAAGTCACACCAGGTGTGAAAAGTCGGGGCTCATCTCGATACCACGTTAAGGCGATGTCGAATAGCAGCATGATGACTAACTCTATCTTCAAATCCTCAGGAATCTTACACATAATCTAGATTGAAAATTTAAATAATAAGCACGATCAACCCTCGTGATTTTAATTACATCCACATCAACAACAACATCCACGACATGTCCGTGGTTTAAACAACACAATCAAAAACATGCATTGGACCATAATAGTTGGATCTAAGATACCTGCAAAACCGAGTTAGAACAGATCTACATCTACCGACTATTACACAGCGTAGATTTTATTGGACAACATGGAAGTATCAATAAATACGCAGATCCAAAGTGGCTCTGATACCAATTGATGGAACTGGAGGTTCACAGGATCTTTACTTTGGTGTGTGTATTGATCGATAGAAAGTTAAACAGATTTAATACGTGTTTTAACCCTTCATAGGTGGAAACTAGGGTTCACGAGTTATACCTACAGCAGAAAGAAGACAAGTAATTCCTGGCAATCTCGAGCGGACGACCCCAAGATATTCTGTATGTATTCTTTCCTCGAGTTGGACGTCATGTGGGCGACGATCTCCCAACCTTTTCTTCTCCTTAGCAGCCCTCTCTTTCTCTCCTTACATGATTCACGAATTTTGAGAAAGCTTTAGATTTTTGATCAATAATTTGGCGGCCAGAGAATAGATGATATATATAGGCTACGACAGGGACCATGAGGAGAAATTAGGATTAGGCCTCCTAACGGATCTGGATATCCCGTGTTCAGCCCGAACACACAATCTAGGCCAATTAACTATAGCTCGGTCCACTAATGAGCTATTGTTGTACTACCTCCCTAATCCCAAATTATGTTTGTGGGCTCCTTTTATTATATGTTCGTTTGGCTCCCTATGTTAAAATATCGTATGTCCGTCGATCAAATTAAGTTACTGACAACTATATTGATTCGACATCTTTTATCCTTAAGCAGTACCGCTCAACTTTATTTGTCATGTCGGATATAATCCACCTGTAGGGTTTACATGACAATCCTTATGAGCTCCTTAAGGAGACATCATCAACCCAATGTATCGGGACATGGATTCCATTTATAATCAACAGTCCATCATACATACAATTTTATTACCCAATTCATAGAGGTTGTTGATCCATAATGAATCTCACTCTTTCATGAGTCAAAGTAATACACACTACATATACATGTCTGTTATTATATTCGGATTAAGAGCACAAGCATCCATAATAACAGAGGTGTTTGTTCTCTTAAGTAGTCAGTACAAAAAGAACAACCTCAAGTGGTCCTGTTCAATACACACAAAGTATACTAGTGTAAACCTATAATCAAGATAGACTAATATCATATTACACTACAACCTTTCCAATAGATTGTCCAAGTCTATCTAGGTTGTGAACTATTTATATACTCCATAGGGAACTGATAATATGATCTTCTGTGTGACACCACACACCATATTATCTACAATATAGAATATCAGACATTTGCATTAACACTTTCAACAAATATAATATGCAAATATTTGCCCATATGATTTTTATTCAAAATTTAAGGAAATAAGGTTACTACAAAAGTGATGCTTTTAATATATAACCCTAACAATCTCCCACTTATACTCAAAGCATTGCTTTTCAGTATACTGTTACAAATCTTCCACTTATACTTAAAGCCATGTTGCTACACATCTGACTCCCATTCCCTCAACATGACTATCAAAAGCCTTAGCTGGTAAGATCTTTGTAAAGAGATCAGCTAGGTTGTCTGCTGGGCTAATATGGCACATCCAGATTGTTATCCACATTTTAAGGTACGACTAATCCATACGTGAGGTGCATGACTTAGCTATCCACATTAAATATTAATTGGGTTTGTTCACATACCTACTGAGTATTCTCCTCCTGACTCACTAAACAATAATAACGGACAATGATACAATAAGTCTATCGTGTCATTATTATGTCTCAACTGGATACCAAACGAAAATACAATAAAGAAAGCATTATAATGTACTAAAAACATATTAAAATACTTTACTTGCCTGAACTCCTGAACAAACCATTTTCACAAGTCGAGGATGAGAAAAACTCTGGCCTAAAAGCTACTAATCTATCTCACACTATCGTACCATAAATCGTGCACGAGAACCACAAGTCAGTTTTAAGATTCTAATTCTAAAATCATAAAAAAATGGCTAATATGTTAACCTATCCAATATTATTTTATACTGAAATAAATTACTTAAAAATCTAATTTAACCTAAAAATAATCTGAAATATAATTTACATAAGGTATTTTGGCTATCGAAAGTCGCGGTTCCAATTTCGAAATCTATGGCACGCAAATCAAGGCATACCATTGGCTAACTAGTCAAACGTCATGAATTCAATGATTTAAGGATACATTCTAGTAGATTTCATTGCCGCGAATGCACTGGAATCGACCGTGTCACATGTCACGTCCCGATCCTGCAGAGTCCTTTCGTCCTCGCTTCAAACTCTTTGAGACCGATCGTCCTCGCTAAGGCGTGATGCCGTGCAAGCCTAAGTTGTGCTTGCACAAGGCCAAAACCTGAAGCAAGACAAGATAGACAAGATTGACAATATGCAGCAGAACATATTGCAGATAATTGAAGCAGCAGCAGACATATTTCAGAATACATGCATTGAACAAAATGGTAACAAGAAATAATTCTCTTTATTGATTTCATTTGAACAGATTACAAGCTCTCGATTCTCTCTGATACAATGTTGCATTCTCTCAGAACTTTACAGGTTACAATGATTCTGTTCCTATACATTACATCCCATTATATACAAAATCAACTCTTGCAACAGATGTCATCTCTTGGCATCACTTCTGATTTCTGGCTCCTGAGGATGAGGCTCGGGCTATCACTTTGAACTATCCTTCTCGATGCATAGTACACCTGCATGCAGACTGATGGTGGGTCAGTATATCAGCATACTGGTGATTGTGAACAAAGAGCTACATTTGTCTGAAACGATCACTGTTCATTTAGTGAGAAAATATTTCTTGTGATGTGATCTTGCTACTTTTACCTATGTTTATTTCATGCATACAGAGTCAGTTTACTTTCTTTGAAAACACCTTTGAAAAGCCACAATTCATTTTATTTTATTTCAAGCATACAAGGGACTATTCAATTCAAGCACGATGACTATTCATTTCATGTGCAGTGCGCAGCGTGTTTCATGAGCATAATTATTTCTTTGTTCAAGCAACTCTTAGGGATAATTATAAGCACGATATTATATCTTTTCTTTAATGGAACATCGCATTTCATTGCAATGGATTAATCTCTGCAAGCAATTTATATAGAAACTCAAGCAATACATATGTATCACTTTTCAATGATTCTTACCATAGTCGACCATCCATCCCTACACAAGACAAGGATTAGCATAAACATGATAAAACTAACATTGTCATTTCATGTTCGTCTCTGCATCGTTAGCTCTTAGCATTCTTATTATAGACACATGCAGACTCGATTGGCAGCTGTGACTCTCCGGTTCAGCTCTTCACCAACCAACACCTATCTATATGATGGTCTATGGGCCCGTCCCCCATGATTAGCTGCTGCGACTCATGGTTCAGCTCGTCGCTAAGGACACAACATTCTCGAGGTGTAGCATTTACCACGGGGTGCTATTACAATCTCTCATAGGCCGATCGATCCCGGGTGACCCCAGTATCGTCGAGAGACTATTACCTTGTTAACAAGTTGTCCGAGACCAATGCATGACTACACATCTAGCAGATAAATTCTTTGAGGGCAATGATTCATCTTTTTCTATATCAATCTTTCTTTGTAACAACAGAGCTATGACTCTACCTTCTCTTTTTGTAACAACAGAGCTATGACTCTGCCTTCTCTCTTTGTAACAACAGAGCTATGACTCTGCCTTCTTTCTTTTTTGTGATCTCAGAGCCGAAGCTCCTACATAATTCTTTTTCTTTGTGACATATACAAGTCCGTCTGTACATATCTGGCATTCAGGACATATTTGAAGGATAAGCAATTATTCATTTCTTTGAAACATGATAGCAGTTCTATTCAGATTAAGCATAAACATTCTTTCTTTGCAAGCATACGAATTCAGGACATGTGAGCAATCTCTTTTCTCTTCTTATTAAACATGGCAATAGTTTTCTCTTTCGAGACAATATCTCTAACTTGTTTAACATGGCAGGCATCTCGTTTGATTTAACATAGCAAACATTTATTTCTTTTTGTCAGGCAACAATCTTTCTTTAGCATACATGCATCAGTTCGTTTCTTATGAGCAAGCAACAGTTGTACTTCTTAGCATGCAGATTAACTCTTTTTCTCGTATTAGCATAGCAACATGTGGATTCTCTTAAAGCATACTCCATGATTTACTATCTTGTTATTAACAATAGCATTCAATCAAAAACTCAGATTCTTATTAGGCATAAGCGAATCAGGAAATGAGACTTCGTCTACTCACTCAGATCAATCGTCTTCTGTTGCAGAGCCAGCAATCCGATCTTTCTGTCTATCTAGTGCCTTTGCGGAGCGGGACACTACATAATTATCCACCGAGAAGAAGTTTTGTCCTCGAAACTTAAAGAGAAACTTACGATATCCTTAGCAGCGATACTCCTCATCCTTCGCTATCATCAATCCATGAAATCACAATTCAGATCATATCAAAACTCTTGTTTAATAAAGCATTTCAATCTCAATCAATCAAATCGATAAAATATTTGTCGGCATCATAAAAAAATATTTACGGACTTATTGTATGGAACGTTCAACTCATTGATGATATCAAGTAGGCAAGAAAATTTTGATTAGGAAAACATCTTCGAATTCAATCGAATCAACAATTGGTCAGAGGATCATGTGGCTCTGATATTCATGCCCCGATCCCGCAGAGTCCTTTCGTCCTCACATAGGAATCTTTGAGACCGATCGTCCTCGCTAAGGCGTGATGTCGTGCAAGCCTAAGTTGTGCTTGCACAAGGCCAAGACCTGAAGCAAGACAAGATAGACCAGATTGACAATACGCAGCGGAACATATTGCAGATAATTGAAGCAGCAACGAACATATTTCAGAATACATGCATTGAATACAATGGTAACAAAAAATAATTATCTTTATTGATTTCATTTGAACAGATTACAAGCTCTCGATTCTCTCTGATACAATGTTACATTCTCTTAGAACTTTACAGATTACAATGATCCGTTTCCATACATTAGATCCCTTTATATACAAAACAAACTCTTGTAACAAATGTCATCTCTTGGCATCTCTTCTGATTTTTGGCTCCTGAGGATGAGGCTCGGGCTATCGCTTCGGACTATCCTTCTCGATGCATAGTGCACCTGCATGCAGACTGATGGTGGGTCAGTATATCAGCATACTGGTGATTGTGAACAAAGAGCTACATTTGTCTGAAACGATCACTGTTTATTTAGTGAGAAAACGTTTCTTGTGATGTGATCTTGCTACTTTTACCTATGTTCATTTCATGCATACAGAGTCAGTTTACTTTCTTTGAAAACACCTTTGAAAAGCCACAATTCATTTCATTTCATTTTAAGCATACAAGGGACTATTCAATTCAAGCACGATGACTATTCATTTTATATGCAGTGCGCAGCGTGTTTCATGAGCATAATTATTTCTTTGTTCAAGCAACTCTTAGGGATAATTATAAGCACGATATCATATCTTTTCTTTAATGGAACATCGTATTTCATTGCAATGGATTAATCTCTGTAAGCAATTTATATAGAAACTCAAGCAATACATATGTATCACTTTTCAGTGATTCTTACCATAGTCGACCATCCATCCCTACACAATACATAGATTAGCATAAACATGATAAAACCAACATTGTCATTTCATGTTCGTCTCTGCATCGTTAGCTCTTAGCATTCTTATTATAGACACATGCAGACTCGATTGGCAGCTGTGACTCTCCGGTTCAGCTCTGAACCAACCAACACCTATCTATATGATGGTCTATGGGCCCGTCCCCCATGATTAGCTGCTGCGACTCATGGTTCAGCTCGTCGCTAAGGACACAACATTCCCGAGGTGTAGCATTTACCTCGGGGTGCTATTACAATCTCTCCTAGGCCGATCGATCCCGGGTGCCCCCAGTATCGTCAAGAGACTATTACCTTGTTAACAAGTTGTCCGAGACCAATACATGACTACACATCTAGCAGATAAATTCTTTGAGGGCAATGATTCATCTTTTTCTATGTCAATCTTTCTTTGTAACAACAGAGCTATGACTCTGCCTTCTCTCTTTGTAACAACAGAGCTATGACTCTGCCTTCTTTCTTTTCTGTGATCTCAGAGCCGAAGCTCTTACATAATTCTTTTCCTTTGTAACATATACAAGTCCGTCTGTACAGGTCTGGCATTTAGGGCATATTTGAAGGACAAGCAATTATTCATTTCTTTGAAACATGATAGCAGTTCTATTCAGATTAAGCATAAACATTCTTTCTTTGCAAGCATACAAATTCAGGACATGTGAGCAGTCTCTTTTCTCTTCTTATTAAACATGGCAGTAGTTCTCCCTTTCGAGACAATATCTCTAACTTGTTTAACATGGCAGGCATCTCGTTTGATTTAACATAGAAAACATTCATTTCTTTTTGTCAGGCAACAATCTTTCTTTAGCATACATGCATCAGTTCGTTTCCTATGAGCAAGCAACAGTTGTACTTCTTAGCATGCAGATTAACTCTTTTTATCGTATTAGCATAGCAACATGTGGATTCTCTTAAAGCATACTCAATGATTTACTATCTTGTTATTAGCAATAGCATTCATTCAAAAACTCAGATTCTTATTAGGCGTAAGCGAATCAGCAAATGAGACTTCGTCCACTCACTCAGATCAATCGTCTTCTGTTGCAGAGCTAGCAATCCGATCTTTCTGTCTATCTAGTGTCTTTGCAGAGCGGGGCACTACATCACAAAATCATGATTTTCTCAAAAGTTACAGCTATTATGGCTAACCGTGACCAAATCGAAAAATCATCGATCAATCTGAGTTCAATGAATTAATAAAATATAAAATAATCATATAAATTTTTGGAAAATTATATGCTGTAGATCTTCGTGTCAGCTTTCCAAAACTTTAAACTGATCGCTAAATGAAGTTCATGATCTCCCAGAATCAAGAAAACTGTGTGATGTGTCAAATTTTGGACAACCAATAATCAAATAAATTTCCAAAAATTTGCAAACAAAATATCAAAAAATAAATTACATATTGTGAAAATTGATCTCAATATGATTCCAACAAAATAACGGCGAACGAAAAGAACTTCTGGATTGTCCGCAATCGCTCTGCGGATTCGGAAGTCTCCAAAGATCAAACTCCCAAAAATCGGCCACAAAAGAAACTAAGGTTCCGAAAATTAACTAATATATATATATATATATATATATATATATAGAGAGAGAGAGAGAGAGAGAGAGAGAGGGAGAGAGAGAGAGTCGGTGCCTTGCTTGAGTCGCGGGTCAGCTGCCACGTGGCGAGATCCTGGCTGCCCCCACCCAGATCTAATTAAGGGCCAGGGAGTAGCCTGGCTTGGCTCACTGCCAACTGGAGCCATGGCTCGATAATAGGAAACTCATCATAGTCAACGATGATTGTGCTGACAACTGTGTAGTCTAAGCGGCTGACAGGTAGGCCAACAGCTGCTGACTGGGCATTGACTGGCCTGCTGACTGGATAAATACTGATTAATTACATAAATTCATTTAAAGAGCATTTTAACTCCAAATAAATTGCAAAAAAAATCCAAAAAATCCTAAAAATTCTAGAAAATATTTCCAAGTGTCTAGAACCTAAAAAATATATTTTATCTCAAAATATCATAGTGTGACCACATAGTAAATCATAAAAGCCTATGAAAAAATAAATTCTATAGGTTTTAATTATCTAAAAATTTCTAAAAATTCTAAAAATTGCTGAAAATTCCTAAAAAATTTGAGAAAATTTTTCTAGTCATCCAAAGCCCAAATAAAAATGTTTTGTCTGAAAATACCCCAATGTAACCTTATAGTAAATCCTAGAAGTCCCTAGAAATAACAAAACCATATATTTTAATTATCTAAAAATCTTTATAAATTCTAAAAAAAAAAAATCTAAAATACCAAAATAACTTATTTGGGGCTACTCTTGAAAGTGACCATATGTAACCTAATATCACCATACTACACCTATAGGCTTGGTTATGATCCCTTGTGATCTCAAAATTAAATTCTTAAATAAAAATTAAAAAAATTAGGAAGCACGTGCTAAATATTATCCCCCTTAAAACATTCTTGTCCTAAAAAAATCAAACATAGCATAATATAAATAACCTCTGTAGGCAATATAAAAATAATTTCTTTACTAGATCATGTAGATATAAAAGACTAAGAAATCCAAGGATAACTATAATCAAGCATACTACCAATTAACTATGTACGCACTCTATTAACAATTATAACCATGGAAGGCCTATAAGAAAACCTATTTAATTTACCTCTATCTTGGGGTCGAGTCATAGTTATGAGGGTAATTTTGAACTTTTATAATTATAATTATTATTTATTGATATTTATATCACATTATAAATTTTGGTGATTTTTAATCAATTTAAAATTGTTTTAAGTCATGACTTGTGATTTTGATGTACTGCTAGTGAAACCCTAGAGACTGTTTGACCTAGAACCTAACCATGTGATTGAAATATTTATTTATTATTTTTAGCCTAGGGGTAATTTGGTCATTTTGACTTATTGGATTAATTTGATTAATTATTGGAATGGTGGTTGTTAATTTTGACTTTTACTAGTTGTGACTTAAGAGACTAACCTAGATGTTGACTTTAGCTATGGTGACTTGGTTAGCATGGTGAGACCCTAGTCTAACTTAAGTCAACCCAATTTTAGTTATTTAGAATCTAGTTTGAATAGGAAGAATAATGAACAGGTTCATGACTTATGACTTATGATTTTAATTCCATGACTAATAAAACTTGGCCCAGAGCCCATTAGTGAAACCCTAACCCTAATTCCTTCCTAAGTGACCAGCCACATTGGAATCCCCACCCTATTTAAACTCACATTCCTTTGTTCTTGCCTCTTTTGTGTCATTTCAACTTTTAGAAAGAAAAGGTAAATTCCCATCTTCCCTAATTCATATCAAATCCATTTTAATTCCTTTTTAATCCAAATCTTTTGTAATAGATTCTAATCATCCTCTATTTGATATTCATGGAGAGTGATTTCAGTTTGTGAGCAATTTGGAGGATTTGGCTAGCAACGAAAATCAATCGATTTAGAGCTTTTCTTGGTCATTTGTACCTATAGGTAAAATCCTTTAAATTGCATTTTAATTTTAATTTCTATTCATATTAGGCTAGATCTAGGTGTCCCCTAGCTGTCCCTCAAATTTGGTTAGAAAACGTGTCCGTTTGGTGTCCGTATCGGACACGTGTCTATGTGTATGTGCATGTGTTTGATGAAATGCTTGAAAGGACTGAAAACTTATAATTTTGAAAACTATTTTAACAAATTTGTAGTGCTATATATATACTTTGATTTTGTAATTGTTTGACTTGATCTCTGACACGAATCGTGTCATTTTGGACACGGGAACACGTTGTACGAGGCTCGTACGGCTCCCCTGTTGCTCGAGTCCTCTGTAGGACATGACACGACACTTGGACACGTGCCACTTGACACAGAGGTGGGGGCAGTGTCTGACATGACTCCCCTAAAACCTCGTCGCGTGTTGTGTCATGTCGAGAGAGGAATCACGAGTGTACTGATTTTGTACAGTACTGCTTCAGGCGGATTTTTGGCTCTGATACGCACGTTTTGACACAACACGGGGACACGGGGACACAGTGCAGGGCGACACGAGTGTAGACCTATGTGGGCGAATACATGGGCACGATCATGAGTCGTGTCGTACCCTGTATTGCGTGCACGAGGCCGTGTCCTCGCTGCACGAGGCCGCTCTGTTGCTATTTTCTGGCACTTCAGTTTTTAGGATTTTGGACACTTCGTGTCCTATAAATTAGACACGAATGGACATGTGGACATGTCAGATATGCCCATGCCTCTATAGACTATGAATTTCTATTTATTTCGAGTTTACTTCTTTAATTGGTTTCGAAATTTCCATGTATATGGACTGATTTCAGTTCTCGGGCTAACAGTTTTGTGAATTGGGTTTTTCTGATTTTATTAAATCTTTAATGAGTATGTATATATATGTAAATACAAGTTATACATACTGTATTATACTAAGATTAACCTACAATTCTAGGTTTATAGCATGGGATTTAGGTTTTGATTTTGCCTGTGGACTGTTAATTTGTGGACTGTTTGTGTATCACTGTTTGTATGCTCTATAACCTGAAACCTGGGAATCATGACACTAATTTTGCCACATATCAATGTTATTTCTGTACACACATGACAATGATTTTGTGCACACCTAAACTGAAATCTGGGAATTTGTACACTGAATTACCACACACACACACACACACACACACACACACACACACACACACACACACACACTGTTGCACTCTAAAATCTGGGAGCAGTTTTGACCCTCACACACTGATATATACACACACTCAAACCTGTGATTGCAGCACTGCGTGCACATTGCCACCTATTGTACACACACACCCTAAACACACACACCACATCACACATTTAACCAATTTCCTCCCCTTCCCTTATAATATATGTATGAACATGTGATATGTAGTATATGCACATAGGCATATGCAAGCTAATGTTATAAATGAATGTATGAATACAAGTTCAAAAATATAATGTATATGAATGTGCAAAGTATGCCTAGCTTATAGTTCTTTGTATACAACATCACCCCCTCCATCTCTATATATTGACATGTATACTATAGGTGTAATGTTATGTTAGAAGTTAATGCAAGTTGTATATATATATATATATATATATATATATATATATAAAATAAATAAAAATATATATATATATATATATATATATATATATATATATATATATATATATATATATATATATATATATATATATATATATATATATCAAGTATAATTATGCAATGTGTGGATAATATATGCAATATGCATGTTGGATACATTATGCAATGAATATGCATGATATCTAATTATATGCATTGTAAATATGTATGCATGTACGTAATCAATTGCATTGCCATATAGGTATGTATGCATATAGGTATGCATGTAGGTAATGCAAGTATGCATGATGTGAATGTATACATGTAATGTAGATGTGTGAGAATGCATCCATGTATATATAAATGTAATGTAGGAATACAAGTTGGTAATGTAGAATATTGACATGTATATATAATGTATCTATTTGATTTTAACCCATATATATATATATATATATATATATATATATATATATATATATATATATATATATATATATATATAATGTGTGTTGATTTGTAACTTTGTGATGGTGCTTGGTTGTTAGCCTAGGCTTGGTTAGGCCTAGTGAGACTTGACTGGACTAGGATTAACCTAGTTGACTAGAGTATTGACCATGGTTGACCCAAGTTTGACTTTGACCTAGATTAGCCTAGAAATCATGTAGATTGCATTGTATGTTCTTATTTACCATTTTGGACATGTCATAACCGATATTCCTCTGTTTAGGACATTGTGACTCTGTTGCAGACATCTGATATTACACTACTCTTTTCAGAGTATCAGGCGAGTACATTCCCTGATAGTTCTTTCATTTATTTGTCAATTACTGTACTTCAGTTCTAGTTAGTTTTATGTGATTCTCTGTTACAACACGTATGAATATTTCTGGATTCATGTATGCACACACATACCATATTGTCTGGCCTCTATTACTGGAATCATTCCGAAATCATTGCTAGTATCATCATGTTTGGCTGGACTCATCTCGTTTCTCGTGTCGTATTCTGGATTCACTTATTCTTGCTGGGAGGGGAAATACTTGAGTAAGACATGTAGACATACCCCAAATATGGAATCACCCAAATACTGGAATCAAACTGGAATGATAGCCATCTCACACCTGGCTAGGTGTGTGATGTACCGGATTGCCTATAGTCGTTTGCATGTCGACCTCGGTATTTTAAAAACACACTGTTAGAGTATAGACTGGACTCACCTTGGAATCATTGATCACTATGACTGGAATTGTCTCGTACTAGATTCATCTTGTATTAGATTCATCTTATACTAGGCTTACATTGGAGTTTACACTTGTCTATATTTACTGTCTGGACTTATACCATGCTACTCTAATTCAGCTAGATTCTATTTTACAGTCTTTATTGCCATAATTTTTCTCTTGTTTTAGTTACCTTACTTTTCTTGTACTTTAACCGTCTCTCTATACCATCACCTGAATATAAACTGCCATGTTCATTAATACAACTGTCTATAACTGCTCTATAGTTCTCTGTCATTTACTTGGGTTTTCTAGATAAGATGTGCTCGTTCCTGTCCTGACTGGACCTGTTGAAAATTTTACAGATGATTGTCCTTAGGACACTTGCCCTACTTACTATGGACCAGGAGATGGTTAGCTACCTTTGGCCTCGACACTCAGAGTGATCGGGAGACTAGCTAGTTGACTTGGTTTAGTTTTCATGTTTTAGAACATGAATTGTAATAAGTTGAGATATTGTTGTTTTGAGATTATTATTATTTTGTAGTTGGTTTGTTGTTGTTATTTAGTCTTAGCTTTAAACTTCTGTGTTATCATATCGTGCTTAGACTGTGATTGAGATTTTATTATATCTATACTTGTTTGTTAGATAGTGACCTAGAACAGCGTTCTACCGCCGACACTGCGGAGTTGAGATTTGATAAGTATATTATATAATTGCGTGAGTTGTTGGTTAGATAGTGACCTAGAACAGCGTTCTACCGCCGACACTGCGGCGTAGGCTGGGCGCTGTTACGTACTCGTACCCTCACAGTGGGTGCGGCTCGTGACAACTTCTGTACGAGATTCCAGCTTATCTGCTTTCCTATTCAGCATATGTGCTGGACTACCCCAAATACGAACATGTTTCAGACTAAGCTTACGCCCAATCTACAGCTCTGTAGGAGTAAGTGGTACTGATTTAAAAGGAACCAAGTTCTAAATATAAGCTGCAGACTCTAAGGCATATCCCCAAAAAGAATCTGGTAAATTCGAATAACTCATCATTGATCTAACCATCTTCATAAGAGTTCTATTCCTTCTTTCGGCTACACCATTCTGCTGGGGCGTTCCTGGTGCAGTCAATTGGGATGCAATCCCAGCCTCTGATAAATAATCTCTAAACTCTCCAAAGAGGTACTCGCCACCACAATCTGATCGTAATGACTTGACACATTTTTCATGACGTTTCTCCGTTTCATCCTTGTACTCTTTGAATTTCTTAAAGCACTCAGACTTACGGCGCATCAAATAAATGTATCCATACCTTGAATAATCATCAATAAATATGACAAAATATTCAAAGCCACCTCTAGCTTGGATAGTCATGGGTCCACACAAATCAGAATGAACCAATTCCAACACATCTTTGGCCCTATACCCCTTTGTCGTAAAAGGCCTTTTGGTCATTTTACCTTCCAAACAGGATTCACAGACTGGTAGTGCCTCCACTTCTGTCACGCCCCAGAACCAGAATACTGGAGGGCGAGGGCAGACATAGCCAGCTACGTATATGAAATGGATTCCATCTCGCTATACGGTCACGGCTGTCTAGATACATGAGGGTTTACTACAAGCCAACAGTCTCCTATGGTCATGAACAAGCCTAGTGTCTCAATCACAAGCAAGTAAGTAAATGTTACAAGATGTATGATCATTAAATATACAATAATAAGGCGTCCCAAATATTACATATTTAGCTGATCATGAAGCTAGTCGTTACAAAATGTTAGGACTAGCAAGAGTTTAGTCATACATGATCAACCCTAGGATTTGTTAATCATGTTACAGCCCGTAGGCAGACAGTAAATAAAGTGCAATCGAGCTAAACAGGTGCTCGTCGGCTAAACGCCTCAAAATAATATTTTTACAATAGAGTGGGAGAGCCAAAAATAATCCACTCGTTGCCAGGGTTCCGTCTAGTGGCCACCATCTGGCTGGAAGGTCGGTAGATCCTCTGGAGCTGCTCCAAAATCTGGCCACACAAAACCAGCTGGGTCAGACCCCAGAAAGAGCAAGTGCCACAAAGGAAGCTTCACTTAAGAACTAAAACCAGCAATCAGCACAAGATATAAATAAAAGTAAGAACTGGAAATAAAGAAAATACACCAGGATGATATACGACGAGATAACCATAGAACTATTCAGATAACCAGGTTACAACCCGTAAACCAAATAAGGACCGGGGTTGTAACCCTTCGTCTGAACAGAACTTGTGATTCTCACCATTTATTGGTAAAATAAATACAAGCATTCTGGTCATGCAGTAATCTGGAACAGGATTCAGGGCAAGACTAGACTGGTTAGACTCCGTCCAATCACTTCACGGCCAAGCAAGAATTACGGCTTGATACATTAACTAACTAGGGTTATCACAAGCCTAATTACTAACAAGATGCAGTGAGATTATTCCACAGCCACAAGCCCTGCAGACCATCCAGGTTACCCGGGTTAAAAGATTAGAGTTGAATTCAGGTGGGTACATCGTCCAAGAAACGAATGTACCCTTAGGTAGCTTGAAGGGTGCAACACATGACAGTGTGCTGGAAATGTGCCCTACTCAACGGCAGGCTACAGATCCCAAGGCGTGCCCAGGTAACGGGATTGCCTGTAGCTGGAAAATCTCTTCATGACTAATGTATTAATCTAGTTATTAGTCCTTAGTTCATTTCAATAGGTACTCCTGACCGTGGTACTCAGGAGTCCCATCCTAGACATGATGCAAGACAGGACTGGTTTATTTATACAAGCACAATCACCCACGGTGTCCAGGTTAATTATACAAGTCATGTCATGTCAGGTAGCCGTCGTAACGGCTATTCGAGATAATCATGTCAGGTTATCAGGTCAAGTGTACTAGTCAGGAGTGCGCCACGACGGGCCACTATCAGGTCATGTCATGTTACTTATGTCCGGAGTGCACCACTACGGGTCACTATCGTGTCAGGCTCAGTTATCCTTTCCAAACATATTACATAAATTCGTGATTATCAAGTTCAGGACAAAAGGCGTAAGGATATAAAATGGGCGTTAAATATCTGATAAAATATCAATATACAAGGCTATAGAAGATCCAGGGTAATCAGGCTACGCTCAGGTCAGGCTACGCTCAGGCTAGGCTATGCTCAAGCCAGCGTATGCTCAGGTCAATCTACGCTCAGGTCAAACGCTCACAAAAGGCAGCGTATGCACTCCATACGACTCCTAGTCAAGCGAGCGAGCGTATGCCAGTCATACGCTCCCAAAAGGCAGCGTATGGGGTCCATACGACTCATTGTCAAGCAAGCGAGCGTATGTGAGTCATACGCACCCAAAAGGCAGCGTATGGGGTCCATACGACTCCTTGTCAAGCAAGCGAGCATATGCGAGTCATACGCTCCCAAAAGGCAGCGTATGGGGTCGATACGACTCCTTGTCAAGCAAGCGAGCGTATGCGAGTCATACGCTCCCAAAAGGCAGCGTATGGGGTCGATACGACTCCTTGTCAAGCAAGCGAGCGTATGCGAGTCATACGCTCCCAAAAGGCAGCGTATAGGGTCGATACGACTCCTTGTCAAGCAAGCGAGCGTATGCGAGTCATACGCTCCCAAAAGGCAGCATATGGGGTCGACTGTGCTGCGCTAAAGAGCGCACGCAGCTCAGTGGCACCAGCTAAAAAGCTCGTGCACTGCTCACTGTCTTCTCCAAATCAGCAAGAACTCCATGGTTGAACCCAAAGCTTCAAAAGTCCATAACTGGGTCAAAATAAGTCCAAATTCAACTTTTCAAAGGTCAAAATTGGGTAGAATAAAATGCTCTACAACATAGAACCATCAAAACTTGAAAACAAAGAAGTTTAATAGATCAAAACCACCAAAATCCGAAAGTAACTAATTTCTAGATCTACAAAAATTAAAGCCTCGAAATGGAAAATGACAAGTTCTAATATGTCTTAGAAATATGAGAAGAAGCTAATGGAACAATAAAAATGAGCTCTCTTGTGGAAGCAAGTTGCACTTGCTTAGACCTCTCTCTCCCTCTCTTTGGTATGTGAAGGAAGTAATGGGGAAGAAGAAGATGAGTTATGAAGAGAGAGAATAAAGAAATGGATTAATAAAGGGGTTGGTGGTGGTAGGTAGGGGGTTCACCATATAAAACCAAACCCAAACCCACACAAACCGAACCGAACCAAGCCAACCCAACCAAGAATAAACAAGCCAAGCCAAACCAAGGAGATATACAAATACAAGATAAAATACGTATACGTATTCCAAATACGTAATACAAACAACAGGCATTACAACTTCCAATGAACTCAAAGGTCCATCTTCAACCAGTCTTTGAATCCTTCTTAGGTTAATATGCCCCAATCGCAAGTGCCAAAGATATGTTTGGTTCATACAAGAAGGTTCTTTTCTCTTATTTAAGTTAGATGACATATTATTCATTTCCATAAGTTACATTATGGGCGAAATAGGATTAATGACATACAGATTATCAACAAATGCACCAGAACAGATAAAATGTTTATTTTTTTTAATAACAATATTATCATTAAAATAAACTGAATATCCATCCTTAACTAACATAGAAACAGAAACTAAAATCCTTCTAAGTGAAGGTGCATAAAGACAATCTCTCAATGTCAAAGACTTATATCTACCAAAAGATAAAGTAACATCTCCTAATATAACGACCAATACTTTTGTAGCATCACCCATGAACAAGCATACCTCTCCATCACTGAGCCGTTTAGTTTTCTGGAACCCCTGCAATATATTGCAGACATGATTAGTGGCTCCTGTATCTACACACCAGGTGCCGGTAGATAACACCGCTGAACATGTTTCAACTACTAGTAAATGAGATATACCTTCTTTGTTCCCTTATTTGAGAGGTGGACAATCAGTCTTCCAATGTCCTGACCCTTTGCACTTGAAACATTTGTCTTTCGGCTTTTTCATCGCGCCTTGAGGCCCCATGCCCTTCTTTGCTGAGTTTTCCTGTTTCTGAATGTTATTCTTCTTCTTATCGCCTTTTGGCTTAGAAGTAGAAGCCTTTTCAGAAACAAAAACATGACCACTCTGCCTAAAGAGAGATTCAGTATCCTGTAGCTCTTTTACAAGTTCTGCCAAACTATACAACCTTTTGTTCATGTTGTAATTAAGGCAGAAATTGTCAAAACTTTTAGGCAGAGTCCCGAGAATGATATCGACCTGGGATTCCCTATCGATTTCAGCTCCAAGGATCTCCATCTCATTCAGATGACCCATCATCTTGAGAACATGATCCTTTACTCGTGTACCCTCAGCCATTTTTGTATTCATCAAACATTTCATAGCAAATTGCCTAGCTGCTCTACTTTGATGTCCGAAGAGTTCCTTGAGGTTATACATCATGTCATAAGCTGTGGCCATGGCCTGATGCTGATGTTGCAGTACATTTGACATAGATGCCAGAATGTTATATCGCGCCATCTCATCTGCATTTTTCTACTTCTTATAAGCCTCTTTGACCTCTTCATCAGAGTTAGCATCAGGCTTAGGTGGGCATTCCTTAACAAGTATATATTTGTACTCCTCAGTAGTCAAAACAATGTCCAAATTACGTTTCCAGTCAATGTAATTAGGTCCAGTAAGTTTATTTTCTTTAAGAATCACCATAAGTAGACTGAAAGAACCCATTTTTGAAATCCTGAGAATCACATAAATAAAATTATGTAGGGCAAAAAAAAACTTTTTTAATTAATTAAATATTAATTCCCTCAAAACAATAATAAAAAATTCACCAACACCTTGAACACCATGAATTTAGCATGCCACGATAGTTGGACGTATACAAATTCAACTTTGTCCAAGTAGGTTTTTCTTATTAATTTTACTATCATGTCAACATAACTTTATGACAAATAAAATTAATATGTTGGTCTTGCTCTGGTCATACAAATAATAGCAGTAACTCCGATGGGGAGGATACCATTATTTGTATCTAAGTGTATACCATTACTTAATACTAAGTCCATTACCTTGTAATGAGTTCCTTCAGATGGAGAAGTGAACACATACTAGGTAACTTTCTACAATTATCCCTAAGAAAGTTTGTACTGGTGATCCATAATTATACTCATCCGATATAGAGAAAGGCACTAAAGCCAACGCACAAGTATAATTACATCACCTACAAACCAGTAATGGAGATCATTAGATTTATACTAAATAAATATCCTCTCCCACTTAGTTATTTAACAATGAGGGTTTTTCTACTAGTTGATATTATGTTCATGTTGTCCATTATTAATGTAGGCTTAGTTTTTCAAAAAAAACATCCACACAATAATAAACTTTCGTAATCAGAAAAAGCAAAATGACAACAAATAAGAGAAAAATATCTAACTATTATGGTCATCTTTCCTGCTCCGTCATCAACTATCCGAATTCGAAATCTGGTGCTGTACAGATCTATTTGGGGTTCGACCTGCCCGGTCAGGTCGCGGGGTTCGGGGTCAGAAGACTATCCGAATCCAAAATTTGGCGCTGCACAGATCTGTTGATTCCTTCATCGAAAATGATCTGTCTGCCTTTGGACTGCTTAAAACCAGCATCTCGTCCGGCGTCAGAAAACAGCCACCACCGCCATCACGATTGATCAAAAATAATTAAAATTACATCAATTCTATGCCTCACGAAAGAGTTTACACATAATCTAGATTGAAAATTCAAATAATAAGCATGATCAACCATCGTGATTTTAATTACATCCACAGCAACAACAACATCCAGGACATGTCCGAGGTTTAAACAACACAATAAAAAACATGCATTGGACCATAATAGTTGGATCTAATATGCCTGCAAAACTGAGTTAGAACAGATCTACATCTACCGACTATTATACAGCACAGGTTTTATTGGACAACATGGATGTATCAATTAATACGTAGATCTAAAGTGGCTCTGATACCAATTGATGGAACTGGGAATTCCCAGGACCCTTACTTTGGTGTGCGTATTGATCGATAGAAAGTTAAAAAGATTTAATACGTGTTCTAACCCTTCATAGGCGGAAACTAGGGTTCACGAGTTATACCTGCGGCGGAAAGAAGACAAGTAATTCCTGGCAATCTCGAGCGGACGACCCCAAGATATTTTGTACGTACTCCTTCCTCGAGTTGGACGTCGTATGGACGACGATCTTCCAACCTTTTCTTCTCCTTGGCAATCCTCTCTTTCTCTCCTTACGTGAATCACGAATTTAGAGAAAGCTTCAGATTTCTGATCAGTAATTTGGTGGCCAGAGAATAGAGGATATATATAGGCTAAGACAGGGACCATGAGGAGAAATTAGGGTTAGGCCTCCTAACGGATTTGGATATCCTGTGTTCTGCCCGAACACATAATCCAGGCCCATTAACAGTGTCACGACCCGCACCCACTGTGAGGGTATGAGAACGTAACAACGCCCAGCCTACGCCGCAGTGTCGACGGTAAAACGCTGTCCTAGGTCAACATACATCTAACAATATATCTCTAACAGTTTATACTCCCCGAATGGGGGTGACATAGCAGTAAAACTCAATCACAACTAAGGAAGAGATAGCATGATATAAAATAGATCTCAAGGAAATAAATAGATGAAAAGTAGTCTAAGATAATCCCAGCAATATCCAGAAGTACATGGTCTCAGATACAGAATGAAAAGAATATATACAACTCTGAACTCCAAATAAAGTCTAGCTAAACATGTCTAATAACTACATAAAAGATAGATAAGCCTAACTAATCTAGTCTAGGCATTCGGGGTGATATCCTCAGCTAGAGCTGGGTCCTCCTGAGGGTCCAGCTCGCAGGTGTCATCTAAGGCTGCCCCGTAGTAGGTGTCCAGGCAAGCCTCCTCCTCGTCCTCTGTAATATTTTCAACAGGTCCAGTCAGGACAGGAGCGAGCACAGTACATCTCAACAGTTCATAGCAGGTTAGAAAATATAATCATGCAGTAAAGTAAAAATCGAGTACTGAAAGAAGTGCAGTATGTAAACAGGGAGAGAAAGATGTAATAGAAATATCTACTATAAATAAAGAGCTAACATGTGGCTAGTGAGTCAGAATACAACATGGACATGTAAATGGCATGGGATGATTCTGATAAGACACTACGGAATGATTCTGATAAGATACTACTGGTGTATTATTCACATGTCCACTTCTACTCCCCCGTACCCCCAATCAATACATAAGGATCCAACCAGGTTATGTTATGATTCCATGTACAGCCCCCGAAGGGTGATAAGCCTCCGAAAGGTGATAAGCCCCCGAAGGGTGGTACATAGTAGACCCATAAATGGGATAAGGATTCCAGGAAGACTCTGTGATCATAAGAGTATATGTCACAAGTAATCGAAGAATCAACGAAGCATAGTGATACGCTATGTAAGTGAAACGCACAAAACATAGAGTACCCGATGCTCCCTAAGGATAACATCTCAAGAAGGGATCCATATAGTACCAATCTGTGTGACCAACGGGACAGTACAAGTAAAGTAATCTACTGCAGGAAATTGTTCTAAGCAGGATATGAAATGATCAGAGAATGTACTCGCCTATATCTGAGTGTCCAATATGAAAGGTACTGTCCGAGCAATGGTGTCTGGCTCCTAATCAGAACAGCACAAGTCATAACAAGTCCAGAATAGTGTAATGAAGTCCTACTATGCATTCTACATGATTCTAGGTCTGTCTAGGACAAAGTCAACTCTTGGTCAACTCTGGTCAACCCTAGAAGTCAAACTAGGTCAACCAAGTCTAAACTAGGCAATCTAGTCTACATAGACCAATAACAAGTACACAACTATATCAAGCCAAAATCAAACCATCACACTACATTACCCATATATAGTAAATACCCAAGTTATATACATATATGGCATATACTTGTATAACCCATACAACCCCATATGTGTACTATTATGGCATCCCCCCATACACCATATATATATCTATATATATATATAAACACACACTCATATATATAGGAACATATATATATATATATATATATATATATATATATATATATATATATATATATATATATATATATATATATATATATATATATATATATCACAATGCATATATTAACTTATATATAATAAATACAATTGCATTATATATATATATGGACACATATATTAGACTGTACATTAGGTAGGCATATAGGAAAAGCATGAATAAATGTATGTGTGTGTAGAGAGTGCACTGGACTGTTCAGAACAGCAAGGGGCATACCAATTCCTAGTTAAAATACCAAAACTCAACTCAGTTCAACCCTATATATCCATTCCAGATTTGTGACTTGAACAATGTATTAGCAGGTTAGGGAATGAAATCTGGAACAAAAGAATAGTGGCAAGGAATGATAATAGTAAGCCAACAATGTGTGAACCCCAAAACAGTGTCAATGTGTTTCCTGAAACTCAGTGAATAGAACCTGGAACAGTTAACATTTGAATGGAAATTTCAATTGGCAGTTACTAAGAAACAGTGAGCCAAACACATGCCTAAAAGTTCACTTAACCAAGATCATTCAAGCTTCCATAAAGACTCCAGAAACAGGTCATACATTCCAGTGTGCAGAAGAGTGATAGGGTGAATATGAAACAATGTGTGTGTGGTGTGCAACAAATGCTGGACTAACTTGATAGGAATGTGTATGTGTGCACAGTGAATCTCAAGTTCAAGTAAACTCAGGTTGTATGATCCTAGGGATAGGAAATCGATCCAGGTTTAATACAACAAATTGCAAACTGGAAAGTAGCTATCCCATACATCATACATATTAAAACAGTCCCATATTGAATCTCAGATTTCAGTCATAAGCCAACCCCAAATGTAATTCTCAGGAAAAGAAAAGAGAACTCAGGTTTCCTATTATCAATTGAACAACACACTTTTT
The DNA here is from genome assembly GCA_029216955.1 of Iris pallida. NCBI lineage: Eukaryota > Viridiplantae > Streptophyta > Magnoliopsida > Asparagales > Iridaceae > Iris > Iris pallida. The sequence goes on along the minus strand of JANAVB010040818.1, from coordinate 4,486,751 downwards.
AAAGGAAGGAAGAAAATCAGTTCATAACGTCTCAGGTAGTAGATAGTTCAGAGTTAACATTCAGGCCATACTTTCTCACTGCCAAATCAATTTCCCATAACACCAAATGACCCAAAAATCAATACACAATTAGACTACTAATAGGAGAATTATGTATAGAAACAAAACCAACATTTAATCAGTATTAACTGGGTTAATTTAGGTGTCCAAATGGGCATTAGAAAATTGGGAATTTCCAGGTTACAAGTATCAGTCCTGAACAGTAAACTAACTCAGGTTTTGATTATCCATTTCTCAAACCAAAGCCTAATTCGACTGAATATTGCATTATCATGAACCAACTTATCATGTGAGAATTATCAAACAATCAGAGCAACAATATAACATAGGTTAACACAGGAATTAACAGTTTAGGAAAATGGGAAAACACTGTGTAACAGTCGACGTATCGGTAATGTGCAACTTACCAAGTTCGAATCCAATCCCACATCAAACACCTAAACTAACATTTAAATCTAATCTCACATAGTCAATACATGATAATTAGGAGCTAAATAACAATTAAAATCATGCTTTAAACTAAATCAAACTGAAACAAATCACAGAGAACCAACACAGAATGAGCACGCACAGGCATTTTCCCGTGCACGATCGATTCCGTGTCCGACACGACACGAGAGCATCTCATATTTGGAGGGACTCGTGTCAGTCGTTGCCCCTTAGCCCATGCCAAGTGGCATGACCCGAGTCGCCGTGTCCATCGAGGAATCCACCCCGAGAGGCAGGACACGCTGCCTGTGCGCGCGCGCGCATGCACCCTCGTGTACATGTGTCCTGAACGACACGACGCAACACAGGAACCACCTCAATCGAACACGAATGTGTAAGCGACATCAAAATATCAATTTCCATTTAATAACAAATCGAAAATCAATACAAAATGCCCATTGAGGCATTTTGTCAAACACATATGATTAGTGACTGATACGTGTCCGATACGGACACGTACAGTGCTCAAAACCTAGGGTTACCTATTCCTACAGCTAGGTTAGGCCTAGGGATCCCTAGATGTGGAATAATAATAGAGTTTCATTGAGTATTAAGGAAGTTACCTATGGTTGCACAATCCTCAAAAAGACCCAATAGAGAATAGTTCTCCAAGCTTCAAAACTCCCTCAAATAGTCCTAAACCTGTGATGTGACTCCACAATCAATAGAGGAACAGTATTTAGAGTGATATGGAGGAAATCCTAATGAAAATAGACCTATATTGAATGATCTATGGAGAAATAAAGTGTAGGCTTACCTTGTCTTGAGGAAAGAATCATAAACTATTGGAAGGAGGCTCAAATCCCCAAAATGATATTATATAGGGAGGGGGACAAGCCTTGGCCGGCCACTAGGTTTAGGTTAGGGTTTCTAGGTGGTATCCTAGGGCTAGGAATGAATCAAGGGGTATTGAGTGGTCTAGAACAAAGGGTTGTTTTCTAGTCTTAAGCAAACTCACTTAACTTAACTAACTTGACTTAAACCATAATCCAACCCATCTAATTCTCAAAGTGGCTAACTAAAATTAGTTATGACCAATCTAGGTTAGGTCCAATCTAGGTTAGGCTAACCAAAACCACTTTGGCAAATAATTAAATAGGATTTAATCACACCATTAAAATAATCATTAAAAAATTCCTAAAAATTCCCATAAATTCTAATTAATTCTAATAAATTTAAATTACCCCAAAAATGACAAAAATACCCTCACACTAGAAATATGGTAGTGACAAATCTACCCTCCTTAAAAGAATTTCGTCCTCGAAATTGAAAGGCGAAATACAACTGATGAGAAGGATAGAAAGCATACCTCACGGTCCAAAAAGATAAGGGTAGCGCTCGCGCATCTCATCCTCCCGCTCCCAGGTAGACTCTTCTGGAGAATGATGCCTCCATGCGACGTGCACCAAGGGTAACACCTGGTTCCTTAGAACCTTCTTCCGTCGATCCAGAATCTCCACTGGCTGCTCTGGATAGCTGAGAGAAGGCCCAACCTCTATCTTTGAATGATCGAGCACATGGCTAGGGTCAGCAACGTACCATCTTAACTGTGATACATAAAATACATTGTGGACCCCTACTAGTACAGGCGGCAAGTCTAGCCTGAATGCAACGTCACCGACTCTCCCGCTGATAACGAAAGGGCCGATGAAGCGCGGGCTAAGCTTCCCGCCTCCACCGAAACGTATCGTACCACGAGTCGAAGATATCCTCAAGAAAACCTGGTCTCCGACCTAATCACAAGCAAGGTCTCAATTAATTATAATAAACAACATGATAAAAAAAATCACAAACAAGGAAACCTAAATATAATCCTACTCTAATCTGTACCTCAAACTCCAAGGGCCTCCGATGGCTATCGACCCAGTGCCGATGTCTGTCCTGCGCCACGTGAAGTCTGTCCCTGATGAGCTTCACCTTCTCGGCCGCATCAACAACCATCTCTGGCCCCAGTAAAGCTCGCTCACCAACATCATCCCAAGATAAGGGTGTACGACACCTACGCCCGTACAGAGCCTCGAAAGGTGACATCTTAATGCTGGCGTAGAAACTATTGTTGTAAGCAAACTCCACTAAATGAAGATGATCCTTCCAGGAACCTCCAAAGTCTAGGACGCACGTCCGCAGCATATCCTCAAGGGTCTGAATAGTCCGCTCTGACTGTCCGTCCGTCTGGGGGTGGTATGCAGTACTAAACTTGAGCTGAGTGCCCAAGCTGGTCTGCAGACTCCTCCAGAAATGGAAAGTAAAATGGCTATCCCGATCTGAGACGATGCTGACCGGAACCCCGTGAATCCTGACTATCTGCCGCATATACATCTCTGCCAGCCTCTCTGTAGACGTACCCACCTTGAATGGCAAGAAGTGGGCCGATTTGGTCAACCTGTCAACGATGACCGAAATCGCGTCTTTTCCTCCTGGAGTACGCGGCAATCCTGAAACGAAGTCCATAGTGATATGCTCCCATTTCCACTCGGAAATGGACAGCGGCTGCAACAATCCACCGGGCCTCTGTCTCTCTGCCTTGACCTGCTGACAGACCAAATACCTAGCCACGAAGGGAGCCACCTCCCGCTTCATTCCTGACCACCAAACATGCTCTCGCAGATCTCGGTACATCTTGTTGGCACCCGGGTGTATAAAGTACTGAGATCTGTGGGCCTCTTGCATAACCTGCTCCCCGAGCTCTCCGATGGGCACACATAATCTGGAACCGTGCCTCAAGGCACCATCCTCTGCAAGAGAAAACTTGCCCTCCAGCAATCCTGCTCGAACCTGCTCCTGGCGACACCGTAGAGCAATGTCCTCAAACTATGCCGACTTGATCCTCTCCACCAAGTCTGACTGAATCTGTATCCCCCATAGCTGCATCTGCACTCCGGGCACGATTACCTCAATCCCAAGGCTCTCTAAGTCGGCAAGCAAATGCCGATCCATGGTCAAACACATGGCTGTCGGATACCTACTCAAGGCATCGGCAACCACGTTGGCCTTCCCTGGGTGATACTGAAGTAGGATATCAAAATCCTTCATCAACTCTAGCCATCTGCGCTGTCTCATGTTCAACTCCTTCTGAGTGAACACATACTTTAAGCTCTTGTGATCTGTGAAGATCTCTACCCTCTCACCATACAGATAATGCTTCCACAGCTTCAGAGCAAATATCACTGCTGCCAGCTCCAGGTCGTGGGTAGGGTAGTTCTTCTCATGGGGACGCAATTGCCTGGAAGTATAGGCAATCACCTTTCCATGCTGCTGTAAGACACAACCCAGCCCCTTCCCTGAAGCATCACTATAAATGGTGAAACCACCTGATCCTGAAGGCAACGTCAGAATCGGAGCTGTCGTCAGCCGCTTCTTCAACTCATCAAAAGCTGCCTGACACTCCTCTGACCAAACATACTCAGTATCCTTCCGGGTCAACCGTGTCAACGGCTCTGCAACTCGGGAGAAATCCGGCACGAATCTCCGATAGTATCCTGCCAGCCCAGGAAACTCCTGATCTCTGCAACTGAAGTCGGCGCTGCCCATGCCTCAACTGCTACAATTTTCTTGGGGTCAACTGAGATACCATCTCCAGTCACCACATGCCCCAAGAAGTCCACCCGGTCCAAGAAAAACTCATACTTGGAGAGCTTCCCATAAATCTGCTCCTTCCTGAGAATCTCCAGCATTATCCTCAAATGCTCCTCGTGCTCCTCCTCAGTCTTAGAATATATCAAGATATCGTCAATAAACACCACCATAAACTGATCCAGATACTGGTGGAACACCTTATTCATAAGGTTCATAAACACTGCTGGTGCATTGGTTAGCCCAAACGGCATAACCAAAAACTCGAACTGCCCGTACCGCGTCCTGAAAGCGGTCTTGGGAATATCCTCCCCCTTCATCTTCACCTGGTGATATCCCAACCTCAGATCAATCTTGGAAAATACCCGAGCTCCGCTCAACTGGTCAAATAGATCGTCGATCCGCGGCAATGGGTATTTGTTCTTGATCGTGAGGTTGTTGAGTGCCCTATAGTCAATACACATACGTACTGACCCATCCTTCTTCGGCACGAACAACACTGGTGCACCCCATGGCGACAAACTCGAGCGGATGAAGCCCTTGTCCTGTAGCTCATCCACCTGCTTCTTCAGCTCCACCAGCTCGCTGTTGTTCACCCGATAGACATGCTGAGAGATGGGCTCCGCTCCTGGAACCAAGTCTATCGAGAACTCTATGTCTCTGTCTGGTGGCAATCCCGACAACTCCTCTGGAAAAACATCCATAAAATCTGCTATCAAGGGGTGTGGAATCGTCTGCTCCTCGACCGAGACTCTCCAGAAAACTTCGCTGCTCTGCTCTGCTTGACGTCTGGACTACTCGAACTCTGGCTCCCCCGGTGCTCTGAAGAGAACTTTACCCCCTCTGCAATCAATAGTGGCGTGGTGCCTTCTCAACCAATCCATGCCTAGTACTATATTGTAGTTCGGCAATGGCAATACGAGCAGACTCACCTCCAACTCACGGCCTCCCAGAACTACTCTCCGACCCTTACAAATATCACTCACGAGGATAATGCCACCCCCGGTCGTGATCTTGTAAGTCCTAGGCAACGATTCAGCTACGATACCGTGTCTAATCGCAAAAGATACTGATATGAAGCTATGCGAAGCACCGGAATCAAATAATGCAAATGCTGGACTGGAGTCGAGTAGAATCGAACCTACAATCAGCTCTCCGATGACCTCCGCATCCTCTGCTGCCATGGCAAATCCTCGCCCCTGCTAGCCTTCCCTGGCCTGCTGCTGGTGCTGGACGAACCTCTGCTGCTGCGTCTGCAGGGCTGATCCCCTCTGCTGGCCGGCTGGAGCCCTGGCTCCACCTCCCGGAGCTGTTCGTGCTATACGGCACTCCCTCATCTGGTGGTCTGGTGAACCACACACCAGGCACTGGCCAGCCTCTTCCGGCACTCATTGGCGATATGCCCGAGCTTCTTACAGTAGGCACAAGTAATACCCTGCCTTTGACCCTTCTGGTGCTGCCTCGGCTGCTGCTGATGGACTGGCCTCTGCTGAATCGACTGCGGCTGAAACTGCCTCGGCTGCTGGAACTGAAAGTGGGGCCTCTTGGCCTGGCCCCCGCTGCTGTTGCCTCCAACTGGGTCTCTCCCCCTCTTGAGCCTAAGCTCAAGATCATCCTCTGCTAGCAAGGCTCCCGTCAAGATCTTCTCGAACGTAGCATCCCGGTTGCCCTTGGTCAAGGACTTGACCTCCTTGACTAGACCCTTCCGGAACCTCTGGGCCTTTGCCGTCTCGCTCAAGCCCTCCACAAACTTGTCGAGGCGGCCAAACTCCCCAGCGTACTCCTCCACTGATAGACTCCCCTGGACCAGGCTCTCGAACTGCGACTCCAAGGCTCTGAGTGCTGAATCTGGGAAGAAATTCTTCTTGAAGAAGCCCCTGAACTGCTCCCAAGTCTGCCCCGATACCCCCACCCTGGGGTCTGACTGATACCAGGTACGAGCAAGATCTCGCATCCGGCTAGCTACGGCCTCGATCTGAAGGTCTACTGAAATCCTGGCCAAATAGAAGATCTCCTCTATATGCTCGAACCACTCATCGGCATATAGGATCCCCTCTGTCCCCAGAAAGTCTCTGGGCTCATCTTCTGAAACTGCTCGATCCCCGGTGTCCTCGGCTGCTGCACCACTGGTCGAGCCGCGGCTGTCGTGACGGCCAACTCCATACCTCTGTTCTGTCGAGCCTGCTGTCTGTCCATGAACTGTTGGAAATACGTGAACATCTGAGCTGCGTCCACGTATCCTGGAGGTGGCTGCTGGAAAGGATCCTCTGGAATGACTGGGTCCTGCCTTCGAGTCGGCGGATGCATACCCCCTGCTGCGGCTGTCGAGGTCTCAACACGAGCTGAGGTGGCAGGAGCTGCAGTCCCCTGGCCTCGCCGTACTGGCTGAGAGGTAGCAGTCCCCTCTATAGCATCCTCATGAATGGTACGCTGCGATCTAGTCTCTACCATCCTGAAGATAGACAAACAAGGGTATCAATTTCTGAGAAAGAAGCGAAATAACAAAGGCGGACAATTATAATTCAAAGGATCAGCTGACAAAAGGATTTAGATGGCAATAAAAGAAATTTTTCTAAAGTGATTGAGTACCTTAAAATTAATGTCCTATATCCTACTGCAGGATGTAGTGATACTCTAATTCGAATACCACTACACTTCTAGTCTGGACCTGCATGGGCCACCACTAAAAACGTGTCACGACCCGCACCCACTGTGAGGGTATGAGAATGTAACAACGCCCAGCCTACGCCGCAGTGTCGGCTGTAGAACGCTGTCCTAGGTCAACATACATCTAACAATATATCTCTAACAGTTTATACTCCCCGAATGGGGGTGACATAGCAGTAAAACTCAATCACAACTAAGGAAGAGATAGCACGATATGAAATAGATCTCAAGGAAATAAATAGATGAAAAGTAGTCTAAGATAATCCCAGCAATATCCAGAAGTACATGGTCTCAGATACAGAATGAAAGAATATATACAACTCTGAACTCCAAATAAAGTCTAGCTAAACATGTCTCATAACTACATAAAAGATAGATAAGCCTAACTAATCTAGTCTAGGCATTCGAAGTGATATCCTCAGCTAGAGCTGGGTCCTCCTGAGGGTCCAGCTCGCAGGTGTCATCTAAGGCTGCCCATAGTAGGTGTCCAGGCAAGCCTCCTCCTCGTCCTCTGTAATATTTTCAACAGGTCCAGTCAGGACAGGAGCGAGCACAGTATATCTCAACAGTTCATAGCAGGTTAGAAAATATAATCATGCAGTAAAGTAAAATACGAGTACTGAAAGAAGTGCAGTATGTAAACAGGGAGAGAAAGCTATAATAGAAATATCTACTATAAATAAAGAGCTAACAAGTGGCTAGTGAGTCAGAGTACAACATGGACATGTAAATGGCATGGGATGATTCTGATAAGACACTACGGAATGATTCTGATAAGATACTACTGGTGTATTATTCACATGTCCACTTCTACTCCCTCGTACCCCCAATCAATACACAAGGATCCAACCAGGTTATGTTATGATTCCATGTACAGCCCCCGAAGGGTGATAAGCCTCCGAAAGGTGATAAGTCCCCGAAGGGTGGTACATAGTAGACCCATAAATGGGATGAGGATTCCAGGAAGACTCTGTGATCATATGAGTATATGTCACAAGTAATCGAAGAATCAACGAAGCATAGTGATACGCTATGTAAGTGAAACGCACAGAACATAGAGTACCCAATGCTCTCTAAGGATAACATCTCAAGAAGGGATCCATATAGTACCAATCCGTGTGACCAACGTGACAGTACAAGTAAAGTAATCTACTGCAGGAAATAGTTCTAAGCAGGATATGAAATGATCAGAGAATGTACTCGCCTGTATCTGAGTGTCCAATGTGAAAGGTACTGTCCGAGGAGTGGTGTCTGGCTCCTAATCAGAACAGCACAAGTCACAACAAGTCCAGAATAGTGTAATGAAGTCCTACTATGCATTCTACATAATTCTAGGTCTGTCTAGGCCAAAGTCAACTCTTGGTCAACTCTGGTCAACCCTAGAAGTCAAACTAGGTCAACCAAGTCTAATCAAGTCTAAACTAGGCTATCTAGTCTACATAGACCAATAACAAGTACACAACTATATCAAGCCAAAATCAAACCATCACACTACATTACCCATATATAGTAAATACCCAAGTTATATACATATATGGCATATACTTGTATAACCCATACAACCCTATATGTGTACTATCATAGCATCCCCCCATATACCATATATATCTATATATATATAAACACACACTCATATATATAGGAACATATATATATATATATATATATATATATATATATATATATCACAATACATATATTAACTTATATATAATAAATACAATTGCATTATATATATATGGACACATATATTAGACTGTACATTAGGTAGGCATATAGGGAAAGCATGAATAAATGTATGTGTGTGTAGAGAGTGCACTGGACTGTTCAGAACAGCAAGGGGCATACCAATTCCTAGTTAAAACACCAAAACTCAACTCAGTTCAACCCCATATATCCATTCCAGATTTGTGACTTGAACAATGTATTAGCAGGTTAGGGAATGAAATCTGGAACAAAAGAATAATGGTAAGGAATGATAATAGTAAGCCAACAATGTATGAACCACAAAAAAGTGTCAATGTGTATCCTGAAACTCAGTGAATAGAACCTGGAACAGTTAACATTTGAATGGAAATTTCAATTGGCAGTTACTAAGAAACAGTGAGCCAAACACATGCCTAAAAGTTCACTTAACCAAGATCATTCAAGCTTTCATAAAGACTCCAGAAACAGGTCATACATTCCAGTGTGAAGAAGAGTGATAGGGTGAATATGAAACAATGTGTGTGTGGTGTGCAACAAGTGCAGGACTAACTTGACAGGAATGTGTATGTGTGCACAGTGAATCTCAAGTTCAAGTAAACTCAGGTTGTATGATCCTAGGGATAGAAAATCGATCCAGGTTTAATACAACAAATTGCAAACTGGAAAGTAGCTATCCCATACATCATACATATTAAAACAGTCCCATATTGAATCTCAGATTTCAGTCATAAGCCAACCCCAAATGTAATTCTCAGGAAAAGAAAAGAGAACTCAGGTTTCCTATTATCAATTGAACAACACACTTTTTAAAGGAAGGAAGAAAATCAGTTCATAACATCTCAGGTAGTAGATAGTTCAGAGTTAACATTCAGGCCATACTTTCTCACTGCCAAATCAATTTCCCACAACACCAAACGACCCAAAAATCAATACACAATTAGACTACTAATAGGAGAATTATATATGGAAACTAAACCATCATTTAATCAGTATTAACTGGGTTAATTTAGGTGTCCAAATGGGCATTAGAAAACTGGGAATTTCTAGGTTACAAGTATCAGTCCTGAACAGTAAACTAACTCAGGTTTTGATTATCCATTTCTCAAACCAAAGCCATATTCGAATGAATATTGCATTATCATGAACCAACTTATCATGTGAGAATCATCAAACAATCAGAACAACAATCTAACATAGGTTAACACTGGAATTAACAGTTTAGGAAAATGGGAAAATACTGTGTAACAGTCTACGTATCAGTTATGTGCAACATACCAAGTTCGAATCCAATCCCACATCAAACACCTAAACTAACATTTAAATCTAATCTCACATAGTCAATACATGATAATTAGGAGCTAAACAACAATTAAAATCATGCTTTAAACTAAATCAAACTGAAACAAATCACAGAGAACCAACACAGAATGAGCACGCACAGGTATTTCCCCGTACACGATCGATTCCGTGTCCGACACGACACGAGAGCATCTCATATTTGGAGGGACTCGTGTCAGTCGTTGCCCCTTAGCCCACGCCAAGTGGCATGACCTGAGTCACCGTGTCCATCGAGGAATCCACCCCGAGAGGCAGGACACACTGCCTGTGCACGCGCACGCATGTACCCTCGTGTGCACGTATCCTGAACGACACGACACGACACAGGAACCACCTCAGTCGATCACGAATGTGTAAGCGACATCAAAATATCAATTTCCATTTAAAAACAAATCGAAAATCAATACAAAATGCCCATTGAGGGCATTTTGTCAAACATATATGATTAGTGACTGATACGTGTCCGATACGGACACGTACAGTGCTCAAAACCTAGGGTTACCTATTCCTACAGCTAGGTTACGACTAGGGGTCCCTAGATGTGGAAGAATAATAGAGTTTTATTGAGTATTAAGGAAGTTACCTATGGTTACACAATCCTCAAAAAGACCCAATAGAGAATGGTTCTCCAAGCTTCAAAACTCCCTCAAATAGTCCCAAACCTGTGATATGACTCCACAATCAATAGAGGAACAGTATTTAGAGTGCTATGGAGGAAATCCCAATGAAAATAGACCTATATTGAATGATCTATGGAGAAATGAAGTGTAGGCTTACCTTGTCTTGAGGAAAGAATCATAAACTATTGGAAGGAGGCTCAAATCCCCAAAATAATATTATATAGGGAGGGGGACAAGCCTTGGCCGGCCACTAGGTTTAGGTTAGGGTTTCTAGGTGGTATCCTAGGGCTAGGAATGAATCAAGGGGTATTGAGTGGTCTAGAACAAAGGGTTGTTTCCTAGTCTTAAGCAAACTCACTTAACTTAACTAACTTGACTTAAACCATAATCCAACCCATCTAATTCTCAAAGTGGCTAACTAAAATTAGTTATGACCAATCTAGGTTAGGTCCAATCTAGGTTAGGCTAACCAAAACTACTTTGGCAAACAATTAAATAGGATTTAATCACACCATTAAAATAATTATTAAAAAATTCCTAAAAATTCCCATAAATTCTAATTAATTCTAATAAATTTAAATTACCCCAAAAATGATAAAAATACCCTCACACTAGAAATGTAGTAGTGACAAACAATATCTCGGTCCACTAATGAGCTATTGTTGTACTACCTCCCTAATCCCAAATTATGTTTGTGGGCTCCTTTTATTATATGCTCGTTTGGCTCCCCATGTTAAGATATCATATGTCCGTCGATCAAATTAAGTTACTGACAACTATATTGATTTGATATCTTTTATCCTTAAGTAGTACCTCTCAACTTTATTTGTCATGTCGGATATAATCTACCTGTATGGTTTACATGACAATCCTTATGAGCTCCTTAAGGAGACATTATTAACCCGATGTATCAGGACATGGATTCCATTTATAATCAACAACCCATCATACATACAATATTATTACCCAATTCATAGAGGTTGTTGATCTATAATGAATCTTACTCTTTCATGAGTCAAAGTAATACACACTACATATACATGTCTGTTATTATATCCGAATTAAGAGCACAAGCATCCATAATAACAGAGGTGTTTGTTCTCTTAAGTAGTCAGTACAAAGAGAACAATCTCAAGTGGTCCTGTTCAATACACACAAAGTGTACTATTATAAACCTATAGTCAAGATAGACTAATACCAGATTACACTACAACCTTTCCAATAGATTGTCCAAGTCCATCTAGGTTGTGAACTATTTATATACTCCATAGGGAACTAATAATATGATCTTCTCTGTGACACCATACACCATATTATCTACAATATAGAATATCAAACATTTGCATTAACACTTGCAACAAATACAATATGCAAACATTTGCCCATATGATTATCATTCAAAATTTAAGAAAATAAGGTTACTACAAAAGTGATGCTTTTAGTATATAACCCTAACAATCTCCCACTTATACTCAAAGTATTGCTTTTCAGTATATTGTTACAAATCTTCCACTTATACTTAAAGCCATGCTGCACATCTGACTTCCATTCCCTCAACATGACTATCAAAAGCCTTAAGTGGTACGCTCTTTGTAAAGGGATCAGCTAGGTTATCGACTGGGCTAATATGGCACATCCAGATTGTTATCCATATTTTAAGGTACGACTAATCGATACGTGAGGTGCATGACTTTGCTATCCACATTAAACATTAATTGGGTTTGTTCACGTACCTACTGAGTATTCCCCTCCCGACTCACTAAACAATAATAACAGGCAATGATACAACAAGTCTATCGTATCACTATTGTGTCTCAACTGGATACCAAACGAAAATACAATAAAGAAAGTATTATAATGTACTAAAAACATAATAAAATACTTTACTTGCCTGAACTCCTGAACAAACCATTTTCACAAGTCGAGGATGAGAAAAACTCTGGCCTAGAAGATACTAATCCATATCACACCATCGTACTATGAATCGTGCACGATAACCACAAGTCAGTTTTAAGATTCTAATTCTAAAATCATAAAAAATGGCCAATGTGTTAACCTATCCAATATTATTTTATTCTGAAATAAATTACTTAAAAATCTAATTTAACCTAAAAATAATCTGAAATATAATTTAAATAAGGCATTTTGGCTATCGAAAGTCGCGGTTCTAATTTCGAAATCTATGGCACGCAAATTGAGCCATACCATTGGCTAACTAGTCAAACGTCATGAATTCAATGATTTAAGGATGCATTCTAGTAGATTTCAGTGCCACGAGTGTACTCACCCAGATCAATCGTCTTCTGTTACAGAGCCAGTAATACGATCTTTCTGTCTATCTAGTGTCTTTGCGGAGCGGGGTACTACATCACAAAATCATGATTTTCTCAAAAGTTATAGCTATTATGGCTAACCGTGACCAAATCGGTAAATCATTGGTCAAATCTGAGTTCAATGAATTAATAAAATATAAAATAATCATATAAATTTTTGGGAAGTTATATGCTGTAGATCTTCGTGTCAGCTTTCCAAAACTTCAAACTGATCGCTAAATGAAGTTCATGATCTCCCAGAATCAAGAAAACCGTATGATGTGTCAAATTTTGGACAACCGATAATCAAATAAATTTCCAAAAATTTGCAAACAAAATATCAAAAAATAAATTACATATTGCGAAAATTGATCTCAATACGATTCCAACAAAATAACGACGAACGAAAAGGACTTTTGGATTGTCCGCAATCGCTCTGCGAATTCGGAAGTCTCCAAAGATCAAACTCCCAAAAATCGGCCACAAAAGAAACTATGGTACCGAAAATTAACTAATATATATATATAGAGAGAGTCGGTGGCTTGCTTGAGTCGCGGGTCAGCTGCCACATGGCGAGATCTTGGCTGCCCTCACCCAGATCCAAGGGCCAGGGAGTAGCCTGGCTTGGCTCACTTCCAACTGGAGCCATGGCTTGATAATAGGAAACTCAGCATAGTCAATGATGATTGTGCTGACAACTGTGTAGTCTGAGCGGCTGACAGGTAGGCCAGCAGCTGCTGACTGGGCATTGACTGGCCTGCTGACTAGATAAATACTGATTTATTACATAAATTCATTTAAAGAGCATTTTAACTCCAAATAAATTGCAAAAAAATCCAAAAAAATCCAAAAAATTCTAGAAAATATTTCTAAGTGTCTAGAACCTAAAAAATATAATTTATATCAAAATATCATTGTGTGACCACACAGTAAATCATAAAAGCCTATGAAAAAAATAAATTCTATAGGTTTTAATTATCTAAAAATTCCCAAAAATTCTAAAAATTGCAAAAAATTCCTAAAAAATTCTAGAAAATGTTTCTAGTCATCTAAAGCCCAAATAAAAATGTTTTGTCTGAAAATACCCCAATGTAACCTTATAGTAAATCCTAGAAGTCCATAGAAATAACAAAACCATATATTTTACCTAAAAATCTTTAAAAATTCTAAAAAAAATCTAAAATACCAAAATAACTTATTTGGGGCTACTCTTGAAAGTGACCATATGTAACCTAATATCACCATACTACACCTATAGGCTTGGTTATGATCCCTTGTGATCTCAAAATTAAATTCTTAAATAAAAATTTAAAAAATTAGGAAGCACATGCTAAATACTATCCCCCTTAAAATATTCTTGTCCTAAAAAATCAAACATGGCATAATATAAATAACCTTTGTAGGCAATATAAAAATAATTTCTTTACTAGATCATGGAGATATAAAAGACTAAGAAATCCAAGGATAACTATAATCAAGCATACTACCAATAAACTATGTACGCACTCTATTAACAACTATAACTATGGAAGGCCTTTAAGAAAACCTATTTAATTTACCTCTATCTTGGGGTCGAGTCACAGTTATTAGTGCTTGCCCTTGTCCTTGACGTTGTGGCCCTCCTAGTCCTTTCGGAGTAGGTGTTGGGCCTCGAAGGAGAGGTGTCGTAGAGCAATCTCTCACCTGGTCCGCAGCCAATCCACACGATAAGCATTATCCTAATATTTTGTGGCATATAACAAAATGATGTCCTTGTAGGAACGAAATCATAAAGCAGAATACTCTAGAGGGGGGGAGGGGTGAATAGAGTAGGCAGCGGAATATTGCTAATTAAAAGCTTGTTAGCAGTTAGATCACAGATAAAATAATAATCACAAAAGTAAATGACAGAATTTAAAAGTGATCAGAAGGCAAACGCAAACACCGAGATTTATACTGGTTTCCCTCTTGTGAGGACTAGTCTAGTCGGAAGAACTCTAACTTCCAGTTGAATCCACTATTGGAAAATCCCGTAAGTTTTCATACGAAGTCCTTGCAACTTCTACAGACGCGAACTTTGATACGAAGAACTCGTCCAACTTCAATTGTGATGAGTTGAATCTTCTATCAAGCTTCTGATTACAATCGCTCTTGAAACTTCTAGACCGCACCGCACTGGCAAATCGACTAGAGGATTGTAACTGGCTTGGGATTTAAAAATGAAAGCTTTTAAAAACTCTTTGGAAGAATGTAAGCTTAAGAAGAGAAGAGATTGAAAGTGAATTGGTGTTTTGAAATGATCGAAATGCATCTCTATTTATAGCTTTTCCAAAGACAGAACTTTGACAGAATTTGGGCAGAATTCGGACAGAACTCTTTGTAACAAACCGTAACTGAAGGATGACCAAGTTCAAAAACCCAACGTTCACTAACGTTCTAAATGGCCGAACTTTGGCCGAACTCTGGCCGAACTCGGCCCGAGTTCTCCTGGGGTTCTGCCAGTTCATTTTTGGAGAAAATATATTTTGGCTTTTTGAACAATCCTTCAGAAGAGTTTTGTAGAAAGAATGTTTTTCAAAAACGTAGGTCATTTGTAAAGAATATGATGGTTTTGAAAAACGTTTTCGGATAGCCTATTTGTCAGTACGACTCGGTGTACAATGTATTCCTAGACTCAACAAAATAAAAAATTATATTGCTTAACAGGAAGTACATTCTGAATGGCAAATGGCTTCAGTCTTAAACAATATTGATAACCATTGTTGAGCAGTGTCCAAAACGTCGTAGGTAAACGTCTGAGTTGACTTGTAATTATATCGAGACAGAGTTTGATCAATTATTAAAATCAGGTTTGACCATGACCAATGGGCCAACAATCTCCCCTATTTTGATAATTGACAAACCTTGCCGATATAACATCTAAGCTTGGAATCAATTCAAAATAGTAACAAAAAAGAAATTGTTCATAACCTTTATTCACAAAAATGTTAGATCCTTATTTCTCCCCCGTTGTCACTTAGCCAAATAATTACAAAAGAGAAAGCTCTCCCGCAATCAATACATAAGTAACAAACAGTGAAGAAACACAATAAAAAAATATAGGAATAATCTTTACAGGTATGGTATAAACAGTAAGAGAAAACAGATAGTCTAGAGAACACAACACAGGCATGTATTTGTCACAGGCAGTATTTGAAAAAGTATGAAGCAGCAAAAGATAGATAGTGCTACCATAATACTGAAACATATAAAGTGCTGAATAATAGACTAAAATGCCAAAACTGAGGTATAATAAAAAACTATGTCTATGAATAGTCACATAATAGAAAAAGTGCTAAAAAAAGAGTACTGATATAATCTTAGAATGTCGGAGCATTTCCAAGTAAACATGAGACAAAGTAACAGTCTCAATAATCTAACATCTCAAAACTCATCATCATCATCATCAACGTCATCAGCTGCAGCTCCAGCATGTCCAGAAGGACCAGCTCTAGAAGTACCAGCGCCAGAAGTACGAGGAGTGGCACCAGCGGTACGATACCAATCATAGGTGTTCCCTGGCTGGAACAGAGAGTGAACCGCCTCGTCGTCAATACGGTAGCCAGAAACAGAAGGGTCTCGAGGCAGAGAGCTAGCAGAATAACCCGTCTACATAAACCTCAGATCGGCGAAGGAGTTGGCAATCGCCTGGAACCGAGTCACATCACGGAACTCGTGTTCCCTAGAGGTCTCAATATAAAAAGACTGCAAATCTGATAAGTGCTGATGGATACCCTCAAATATTATAGGGTAAGAATGAGGAGGAACAGGTACTGTGGGAGCAGTGGGAGTAGGTGCAGGAGGAGTAGGTGCAGTAGGTGGAGGAACAGATGCAATGCTACGACGAGAGAGTTTGAGAAACTTGGGCTCGGGGTCGACAGCACAAGTAGATAAATCAATATCAAATCTCTGAAAAATGCAAGGAATAAGCATCGCATAAGATAGGTTGCGGTCTCTTCCGCGATATCTACCCATCATCTGAATGATAGTCTTAGGGGCAGAAAAAGGAATCCCCTTAAGAATATGATAAGAGCAGAAAGCTCAAGTGCAGTGACATCATCTTTGGAAGTGGATTTTAGAAGTAAGGTGGAATAAATGATGTGATATAATTCATAGTTACACAAGTTCAAGTTATTAGCCTTGAACTTTCCAGGAAGAATGCGTGCGGGCGCACAAAGTTCATTCTTGAAACTAACGAGTGTCGTGCCATCGGGGAAATCAAAATCAGTGATGTCATCGAGCGGGGCACCTTCGTTTGGGATACCAAGGATTTCTGCTAACGTTTCATCAGTAAATTCGATATCAATTCCTCCGACACGTATCCACGCTGTAAAAGTGTCTAACACGAAATTACAATAGAATAATCTAATGACATTAGTGGAAATGGGGAATTGTAAGGTAACAAAATGTTGTAACCCTAATGCCTTAAAATAAGGGCGGTGATTCGGAAAGACAGTCCACTTAATCGGCGACCCGGTGCAAATAGTACGCATGATAAAATCGGTGTACCACAATAATGCTTGATCGGAAGTTTTAAAATAAAACTCATCCGACGCACCATCGTCCGATTGGACCGAAGAAAAGAGGTAATCCGTATGTGGATCTGAAGACGATGCCTCTTCACTGGTATTGGTCTTCTTCCTCTTGAAGGGATTGAACTTAGGCATTCTTTTCCAAAAAATTTCTACAAATCCTAAGTATTTAAAAGTGGAGGAAAGAAGGGATTATACCTTCTAAGAGTTGGATATGTTGTAGAGGATGACGATCTCCGCACGAATACAAAGTTTTGACGAGAAACTCCACAAGGATTGGAAGAACAATGATGGAAAAGAACTAGGGTTTCGGAGGGGCGGAGCTGCTGTTATGAGGATGTGGGGAAGAATGAAGAAGAAGGAAGCCTCGGGTTGGTGCTGGTATATATAAATACCCAGCCGAACTCTGGCCGAATTCGGACCGAACTCAGGCCGAATTCGCCAAGGGTTGCCTGGCTATATAAAAAAAATCAAATGCGGCAACATTCTTTTTCATTAATTCGTTTCAAATGCTTAATTCAAAGTTTAGTAATTTTAAATCTCAAAATAATATAATTAATATTATTTTATAAATTAATATTTTTTACTCAGTACCTGTCTCAGATTAGCTGTAGGAGTACTGTCCCAGCTAACGGAGGTTCACCGGGAAACTCTTAAATACCGCTTCGCTTTGACCGTAGTCGTGGTGACAGACAGACTCTTTTTAGGCTTGTCTCGAAAACAGTTTATGAGTATCGAATAAATAATTAATAAAATAAAATTAATTAATATTATTGATATCTAAAATTCCTAATTCTCGACGTAAATAGTTGAAACGATCTTCCGCTAAAGGTTTTGTGAGTATGTTAGCTAATTGATTCTGTGTCTATGTATACAAGGTCTATATCTCCATTTTGTTGATGATCTCTAAGAAAATGATGTCGAATCTCGATATGTTTAGTACGAGAATGACATACTGGATTCCTAGTCAAATTAATAAAACTAGTGTTATCACAGAAAATGGTTTTATGTGTAAAATGCAATCCATGTCTTCTAAGGTTTGTTTTATCCACAAAATTTGTGCACAACAATGTCCTGCGGCGATATACTCAGCCTCTGTTGTTGATAATGCAACAGAATTTTGCTTTTTACTAAACCAAGAGACTAAAACTTTTTCTAGGAAATGACATGTGCCGCTAGTACTTTTTCTATCTACTTTGCATCCGGCAAAATTAGCATCAGAATAACCGATTAGGTCAAATGACATGGTTTTGGAATACCATAAGCCGACAGAAGAAGTGTCTTTAAGGTATCGAAAGATACGCTTAACTGCGCACAGATGTGATTCTTTAGGATTAGCTTGAAAACGTGCACATAAGCAAACACTAAACATAATGTCTAGTCGACTGGCAGTTAAATAAAGTAAGCTACCGAGCATACCTCGATACTTACGTATGTCGACAGGTTTGTCTTGTTCATCAATATCAAGCTTGGTTGAAGTCGCCATTGGAGTGCTAAGTAGCTTTGCTGCTTCCATGTCGAACTTCTTTAGTAGATCCTTTGTGTACTTAGTTTGATTTATGAACGTCCCATTGTTGGTTTGTTTGATTTGCAGTCCGAGAAAGAACTTCAGCTCTCCCATCATGCTCATCTCAAACTCATTCTGCATACACTTTGAAAATTCTTGACAAAGAGATTCATCAGTAGATCCAAAGATAATATCATGTACATAGACTTAAATCAAAAGAATATTATTATTCAAAGACTTTATAAACAAAGTAGTGTCAACCTTTCCCTTTGAAAAACTATTATCAAGTAGAAAAGAGCTTAGACGATCGTACCAAGCACGAGGGGCTTGTTTCAAACCGTATAAAGCTTTCTTCAACTTGAAAACATATTCAGGAAATTTGAAATTAGTAAAACCGGGTGGTTGAGCTACATAAACCTCTTCCTTTATAAAACCATTTAAAAATGCGCTTTTGACATCCATTTGAAATAACTTAAAATTATGAAAACATGCAAATGCACATAACATACGAATGTATTCTAATCTCGCAACTGGGGCATAAGTCTCATCGTAGTCGATATCTTCTTCCTGATTGTATCCTTGAGCTACGAGTCGAGCCTTATTACGAGTCACTAAACCATTCTCATTCATTTTATTTCGGAATACCTATCGGGTGCCAATGACCGGATGATCAATAGGCTTGGGAACAAGTTCCCAAACTTGATTTCGTTCGAATTGGTTTAATTCCTCTTGCATATCATCTATCCAAAAATTATCACTACATGCTTCATCAATATTTTTGGGTTCAAACTGCGAGACAAAAGCAACACAAGAAGCTATATCTTTATTAGAGGAGCAAGTACTTATACCCTTGGTAATCTCACCAATTACCAAGTCCTTTGGATGATCAGCCGTGAACTTCAATCTTTTTGGCAGACTCCGAAGGTAGCTGGTTCCTGGATCTTCTCTAGGAGGATCAGCTGGTGCTTTGCTGGGTACATTGAGATCTTCGTCATTGTCATCGATTGTCATTTGATTTAGTTCATCAAAGGTGACATTGATTGACTCTTCGATGATCATGGTTCTTTCGTTGAAGACTCTGTATCCTTTACTTTTGCCCGCATAACCTAAAAATATACCTTCGAGGCTAGCAACTCTGCTAGGACCAAATAAGTCCATATGTAGCAATTGTAGAGGTCTAGTAGTACATACAGTGTTTACTTACTTGAAAGTGGATCAAGTAGCTTTGTTCTTTTTACATTGACTGCATATCGAATCCTTCTTGAATGTAATGTCCGGTAAACTGCGCACTAGCTTCTTCGTGGATAATCTAGAAATAGTATCCATATTTGTATGACCGAGTCTCATATGCCACAGATGACTCTCATCGCTTTTATCCATTAAACATCTACCTGAAATTTTAATATCTTCCAACAAATAGAAAATATATATATTGTCTTCTCTAATACCTTCAAATATAGTACTACCAGTTGAACTATCAATAATAGTACATTTGTCTTTTACGAAGTTAATACCATAACCGTGATCAGCTAATGGCTTATGCTGAGCAGATTATGTTTTAACTCAGTAACAAGACAAACATCTTTAATCACTGGATAGGAAGCTTTACCAATATCACCAATACTGATTATATACCCTTTTAAATTATTGCCGAAGAAGACGTATCCTTCTTTATTCCTCTTCGACAGTGTTGCGAATAATGAAGCGTCACCGGTCATATGCCGTGAGCAACCGCTGTCGAGGATCCATTTGTTCCTAGCATGTGAATGGCGTCCCACCTACAAAATAATTTGCAGATGAAACTCTTGGTACCCATTTCTTGTAGGGTCCTGACTGGTTAGTTTTTGGTATCCATGTATAAATATTTAAATCTACTAACTTTCTGATTCTACATGCAGAAGATATATGACCAATGAGGTCATAATAATGATATTTAGCATGTTGAGTGTTGAAAGCTGAGTGGTGTGCATGGTTGGTAGGTTTAGGTTTTCTAGTATAGAAGAAAGCATACCTATTATCCTGTTTGGGTATAACCTTTTTAGGCAAAGGTTTGATAGGGTTAGGTCTGACAGTGTTAGTTTGGGAATGTTCCAATTTTTCGGTAAGTAATACATGTTAGGGTAGGAAGCAGCAGTCTCAGGCTGTTTTCCTAACCTAATTTCCAATCTTTTGGAAGTGTCATATAACTTAGTATAGTCAGAAGTGAGTGCTTCCATTCTGACTTGTGCACTTTGAAGACTTTTCTTCTCTTTAGAAAGTTCTTCTTTCAGTTGGTCAATAACCTTGTCTTTTTCTTCGGATGACTTGGTAGTCTCGTGTAATAAGAGCTTAATAGAAGAAAGCTCACCAGACTCACTAACATTATCTTTAACCTCAGCTAGTAGGTCGGTAAGTCTTCCTATTTCACCTTTGTACTCTTTGAGTACCTTCTTAGAGTTCTGATATTTGCTACGCAGTTTCCTGTAATCACTTAACAATTCACTGAAGGCTTCTCTTAGTTGCTCAAAGGTGAAGTCATCATATGTATCAACTATAGGTTCAGAGAGTACATGATCAGATGCCATAAAGCATATATTTGCAGTATCTTCTGATTATTCATCTTCTGAGTCGCTGGCTTCACTTTTATGCCATATGCTGGTGTTGGCATACTTTCGAGATGTTGATCTCTTCAGGTTTCCTTTCTCGTATCTGTTGCTCTTCTTGCTTGTTGATGAGTTTGTAGGACAGTCCTTCTTCATGTGTTCTTTCTTCTTACAGCTGTAGCAGACAACGTCATCTTGATACCAGCTGTTGCTGCCATTGTTCTCTTTTGTCTTCTTCTCATATCTCAAGAATCTTTTGAATTTTCTTTCAAGGAGTGCTTGATCTTCAGCATCAGATTCACTGTTGTCTGAATCATCTTCAGCAGATCTTCTGTGCTGAGCCTTGAAAGCGATCGTCTTCTCCTTTGGTGCAGGCTCTTCAAAGTCTTTGTAGCTCTAGTTCATGAGTGAGTAGCTTACCCATGAGTACTTCAAGTGTCATGGTAGTGAGGTCGTTTCCTTCAATAATTGCAGTAGCCTTCAGAATCCAGTTCTTTGTAAGTGCTCGCAAGAGTTTGCGAATCTTTTCGTGGTTACTGTAATCTTTGCCTAGGGAGGACAAAGGATTTACAATATCCAAGAATCTCTCGAACATCTGAGTAACTGTTTCGTTGGGCTTCATTTTGAACGCCTCATACTCTTGTGTAAGTCTGCTAACCTTTGATTCTTTGACTTGAGTTGTGCCCTCATGTGTGACTTCAAGAAGTTTCTATACTTCATTTGCAATTGTGCAGATATATACTCTGTTAAATTCAGTTCTGTCTAAAGTATAAAATAAAGCATTAATAGCACGTGCGTCAAGACTGGCCTTTTTCTTTTCTTCTTCTGTATATTTGTCATGGGGTTTTTCAACCAAAAAACAATCAACATTAATACGAGGTGGCTTTTTATAGCCATCAATAACTACAGACCATAAGTCAAAATCAAGAGATTTCAGAAAGAAACTCATATGTGTTTTCCAATAAGTATAGCTTATGCCGTCAAACAGTGGAGGTCTGTTTGTGGCTTGGCCTTCACTTGTGAATTTCACAGTTGCCATGTGTAAAGCTGTGATCTATATAAAATTGAATATAACTGCTGTTTTACCTTGCTTTACCTGTATAACCCGCTTTGATACCAATTGTAGGAACGAAATCGTAAAGCAGAATACTCTAGAGGGGGTGAATAAAGTAGGCAGCGAAATATTGCTAATTAAAAGCTTGTTAGCAGTTAGATCACAGATAAAATAATAATCACAAAAGTAAATGACAGAATTTAAAAGTGATCAGAAGGCAAACGCAAATACTGAGATTTATACTGGTTTCCCTCTTGTGAGGACTAGTCCAGTCGGAAGAACTCTAGCTTCTAGTTGAATCTACTCTTGAAACTTTTAGACCGCACCGCACTGGCAAATCGACTAGAGGATTGTAACTGGCTTGGGATTTGAAAATAAAAGCTTTTAAAAACTCTTTGGAAGAATGTAAGCTTAAGAAGAGAAGAGATTGAAAGTGAATTGGTGTTTTAAAATGATCGAAATGCTTCTCTATTTATAGCTTTTCTAAAGACAGAACTCTGACAGAATTCGGGCAGAATTCGGACAGAACTCTTTGTAACAAACCGTAACTGAAGGATGACCAAGTTTAAAAACCCAACGTTCACTAACGTTCCAAATGGCCGAACTCTGGCCGAACTCGGCCTGAGTTCTCTTGGGGTTCTGCTAGTTCATTTTTGGAGAAAATAAATTTTGGCTTTTTGAACAATCCTTCAGAAGCATTTTGTAAAAAGAATGTTTTTCAAAAATGTAGGTCATTTGTAAAGAATATGATGGTTTTGAAAAATATTTTTGGATAGCCTATTTGCCAGTACGACTCGGTGTACAACGTATTCCTAGACTCAATAAAATAAAAAATTACATTGCTTAACAGGAAGTACATTCTGAATGGCAAACGGCTTCAGTCATGAACAATATTGATAACCATTGTTGAGCAGTGTCCAAAACATCGTAGGTAAATATATGAGTTGACTTGTAATTATATCGAGACAGAGTTTGATCAATTATTAAAATCAAGTTTGACCATGACCAATAGGCCAACAGTCCTGGCCTCCGACAATATGAGCAAGTAGTAGTCGCTTGAGTCTGATTCTGCCATTGTGGTGCTAGGGCTTTATCAGATGAATCAAACTATGTTTGCTGGTGTTGCAGATAATTTTGTGGATGTTTTTGTTGCAAAGTCTTTCCTGGAGTATTGAGTCATTTTGTTGGTCTCGGTTAGCTGTTACTTACTCCATACGCATCTCGATCTTTCTTTGGCCTGGGCTCTAATTCTCTTTCTACTCCTTGTGATACCTTCAAGATCTTCTCATAGGTAGTGGCTTGACTGGTAGTAACAGCTAGGTGAATCTTGCAAGATAATCCTTTCATGAACCTTCAAGCTCAGCTTTCGGGGGTACGGACCATGTATTCTGCAAAATGGCTGAGGCGACTAAATTTTATGGTATACTCGTCGACAGTGAGGTTTCCCTGCTCTAGTATCTCGAACTGACTCTCTATAGCCTCCCGAGATATGTCGGGGTAGAACTTCTTCTTGAATAGCTCCATGAACTTGTTAGCCCAATAATTTTATCATATTTTTTAATATGGCTAATAAGTTAAAGTTTAACATAATGATGTCACTAATATACATATATTCACTATCATATTGCTACTTAAATTTAGCATTGTCCTACTGCTCACTAAATGTTATCTTATTATAACACTATGATGCTGCTTTGTTCGTATAACATGTACTTGTAGACATGCAGTAAGCATGATCAAGCATGATTAAACTAGGACATACGCAATGAAGAATTGATGACGGGTCGAAGACGGTGTTAAATCAAAAGATTTCTCTGAACCACCCAGCGACCTATCTAGATCTGTTTATCTTTGGACGACTGCCATCAATAAAAAGTGGCATCTTCAAGTCTACTCAAATGCGTCATCAAATGGCTATTGGTTTTTTCAATTTATTCTATATTTTTCCTTTCTTGAGTTAAGATTATATTGTGAGTTGGTGTAACACCCACTTTTCAGAAATGAGGGTAATTTTGAACTTTTGTAATTATAATCATTTAATAATGATATTTAAATCATATTGTAATTTTTGGTGATTTTTAATCAATTTAAAACTATTTAAAATATTGAATTGTGATTTGGATGGTTAACTAGTTAAACCCTAGTTTTGCTAAGCCTAGAGACTAATCATGACCAAGGGAGCCTAGTCATGTGATTAGGATGATTAATTACAATTTTTTAGCCTAAGGGTAGTTTGGTCATTTTTGACTTTTTATGAAAATAAATTTTATTAATTAAATATTGTGCTAATCCTTTAGTTAAGCCTTAACCTAGAAGCTTAATCTAATCTGGATTAGTCTTGAGGTAAGAATCATGGTTAGAACATTCCTACTAAGTGCCAATGTTAGCAATATCTAGATATTTCTAAGTAGGATATTTACCCCTTAGGATATTTGTGAAAAAGAAAGCCTTATGACTAATTGAACCAATATGAAGACTTGAAATTGGGTGGACAAGCCCTAGCCACTCATCTACATCTAAAACCTAACCCTAATTCATCTAATGGCAGCCACTATTGGTAGGTTAGCCTCCCTTCCTTTCATTTCGTTCCATCTTCCCTCTTTTCCTTTACAAAGTGTTCTTTTCCAAATTAGAGAGCTTCCCTCTTTGATTTGATCTCCAAATCCTTACATCCCTCCACCAAAACTTCCATCCAACCTTCTCATACTACCAAGGGAGGGTGCTAGCAAAGATTTGGAGCAAAGTGCAAGAAGTGTCCTTTTTGAAAGATCTTCGTGTCGGAGCCGTGTTCTTGGGAGTATCATTGGGATTCTACTCCCAATAGGTAAAACCAACCATCTAAATTGATTTTCTATACATATTAGTTAGTTTTGAATCCATAGGATCCACCTTCATACATGTACCCTATTTAGATTCAAATTTGAGGCCATTTGGAGCTCTCTTGAGGATTTTAGATATGTGTCTTATGTCCTACTTGATAGATCCCAAATTAGGACATCCTATGTGTATGTATGTATGATAATAGTTTAAATAGATATTTAAATTCAGTTTTAGAATGGTTAGAGAGTGGATTGATCTTAGTTAGGATGGTTAGAATAAGTTTTATTTGGATACTTATGTTGGCATCCAAGTATCTTGGCCTACATGTATTTTTTTGTCCAAAATAACTCAAATTCGTCATAATATTCATCCATATTTTTATTAACCAAAGCAACTTAGAAATGTCATAACTTTTAGCTTATAACTCTGATTTATCTCCTTTTTTTTTAAAATAACCGTATCGAAGTTAGCTTTCAAAATATTTTTTTTTAATAAACCAAAATCATTCTAAAACTTTCTATAAAACTATTTGAGTGTCAGCTGTCCGAAAGACAAACGCATTTCGGTATTTTTGCGATTCCGGGAGCTTCCGGACAGGAAAATGCGATCCGTTTGAAGTTTCGAAAAGCTAACTCGAAGGGCTACGACATAATTTAATCCTAGAATTTAGTGAAAGCTCAATTGGTACATTATTGGTTTTAAGTAGAAGAGTGACTATACGACATAGGCATTTTGTGTAACCTATGAGCCTATGTAGTATGGATATTAAATAAATGTAGAGTATGTAATGCATGATATGTCAGATGAATGAAATGTTATATATATGATATGTATCCTCCTTACATTAATGTATATATATGGTTGAATACAAGCATGTAGGAATGCAATCAATGTAATGTATGTATGCAATACATGAATGAAAGAATGATATACAATGTATGCATGAAAGTATATAATGAATGCTCGATACGAATGCAAGGTATACATGTAATGATAGATATAAATGCATAATGTACACATAATGTAATGCAATATATAATGATAGCATGTATGGTAATATAGAATATATGATACAAGCATGTATATGTCCACTGTTTTCTATTTTCCTTACATTTTTTCTTCCCTTTCTTTTCTATTTCAGTTTTTCCTCCTTTTTTCCTCTTCTATTTTTGCATGTTGTATACAATGTATATAATGTATAGATGCATGTAAGTATATAATATGCATGAATGACATGTATGTAATGAAAATAAGTATATGCATGCAACTTAATGATATGTCAATGGATGTAATACATGAACTGAAGTATGCATGTATATAGGATATGAATGAATGATATATATGTGTTAAGATAATGTAATGTATGTATTCACATATATTTTGAGTTAAATATATGAGTTTGTTTGCATATATTATATGTATGCATGTATGCAGGAATGAATGTAATATAATGTAGAGTATGCATATATGAATATAAAGTATGCAAGTATATAATGTATTCAAATATGTATGTATGCATCTATGTATGTATGTATAGGTGCATGAATGAATGCAAGTATGCATATATGATATGTATCTAGGCATGTATGTAATGTATGTATGTATACATGATATGTATGTATGCATGTATGCAATGTAAGTATGTATGTATGCATTTCTATAAACTGATTTAACCTATAATCTTTTACACATATGCATTCATACACCCTTTGACACCATGTATCCCATGTCACATACACCTACCTATCACTAAATCTGAGAACATTAACACATATCCTTTCACACACATGTCACACACACACTCACTTACTCTTTTACCTCTCCTTCTCTCTCTCTATGTATATATATGTATGTGCCTATATATACAGCTTTCCTATATATATCTATGTATATGAATATGTGAATGTGAATAATATATATACATTATATGACTAAGTTTGTGTGCCTTGTTAGCTTATGGCTTAGTTTGGTGCTTGGTTTAGCAAGTGACTTAGGCTATGAGTTAGTAGCTATCTTGGATACTTGATTTGCATATACTTAGTTTGTTTAGACCTATAATTGACTAACCTAGACTAGTTGACCACTGTTGACCCAATCCTAGCTAGTTTGACAATATTTGACCTAGTTTGACTTTATAGTTGACCAGAGTTAACCAAGAGTTGACTTTGACCTAGATTGACTTAGACTCATGTAGATTGTATTATAATTTCAATTACCATATAAATTGAACTCTTTATAACCTGTGTTACTCTAATTAGGACTCTGTGACTCCAGTTAGCCATCTTTTCATATCAGTTGTTCAGGGTATCAGGCGAGTATATTCTCTGATAGTTTTTTATTTACTTGTCAATTACTGTACTTCAGTTCAAGTTAGTTCTATTTGATTCTTGTTACAAACACGTATTATTATTACTGAATTCATGTATACGACACACATACTTTACTCGTCTTGCCTCTATTATTCGAATCACCATTCGAACTATTTGAACCACTTATTAGCATCTTCATGTGCTGGTTGGACTTGTATTCGTTTTATGTGTTGGATTATGGATTCATTTGTATTAGAATGGGTAGAGAAATACTGATTAGACATGTGAACATTTATACTATTCGAACCACCCCTTTATGAATGATATTCGAACGATAGCCATCCCACACTTGGCCTGGTGTGCGGTGTGCCATATTACCCTTAGCCGTTTACATGTTTATCTCAGTATTTTAAAACACACTTGGAGGATTGATTCGAATCATCATTAGAACATCATGTGAACTATTATTCGCACCACCATATTCGAATCACCTTATTAGAACAATGATTAGAATCAAATTTGACTCATACTGTACTGGAATCACATTCGACTCGTCTTGTATTAGACTCACATTGGGATTACACTCGACTTACATTATACTATCTGGACTTATCATGTTACTCTAGTTCAGCTAAATCTTATTTTACAGTTTTTATTGCCATGCTTCTCCTCTTGTTTAGTTACCTTACTTTCCTTGTACCTTAATTGTTTCTCTGCATCATTACTCGTATAAACTGCCATGTTCATCAATATAACTGCCTATAACTGCTTTATAGTTCTCTGTTATTTACTTGGGATTTCTAGATGAGTTGTGCTCGTTCCTGTCCTGATTAGACCTGTTAAAAATATTACAGTTAACCTGGAGATTCATAGCTAGCCTAGAGGACCAGTAGAGGTTGGAGTAGATTACTAGTTTATGGTTTAGTTTCTCTTTTAGAACTTATTTTGCAATAAGTGGTGTCTTGAGATTGTTGAGATATTGTTATTTTAGGAGTTTATTTAAGTTGTTGTTGTTTAGTTTTATATAGTTGTTAGACTCTTGTGTTATCTTATCGTGCTTAGATTGTGATTGAGTATTGTCGTATCTTATACTTGTCCTCCATTCGGGGTTGAGGTTGTGACAGGTACATTATATAATTGCGTGAGTTGTTGATTAGATAGGACCTAGAACAGCGTTCTACCGCCGACACTACGGCGTAGGCTGGACGTACCCACTTTTCGTGCCCCTACACTGGGTGCGGGTCGTGACAGTCGGGATCACTGGCATTTATAAGTTTATCCTGAACCAAAATAAACCTATCTTTGATCCCAAACCAAGCTAAACCCTACTGACCCAAAAATGACCTAAAATCAGACAAACCGAACTCAGCCAGAGTTCTGCCCGAACTCGGAGATAACTTGGTCCACCAGAATTACTTCTGGTCAGCAGCTTTTCCTATTCTTTTGGATCTACAACGTTCAAAATTATGAACGTTAGCCTACCGAGTTCTGCCCGAACTCTGTCATAGAAAAACCTATAAATAGAGAAGAATTTCACATTTCTATTCACAATTCAATCATTCTTCATCTTCTCTATCTATTCTAAAGCCTTTCTATCTACAAAGAGATTTAATCTTCTTATTTTCAAGACAACTCCTATTCTTTTAAGTGTCGGTGATTTCCGATTAGGATTATTCGAGTTGTACAAGCATGGAGTATAAAAGCTTTCTTTAGAATGATGTTGAAGTTTATTTGTGGGCTTCGGGTGAAAATACGACGGCGTTGAAGTTATGTTCATGGGCTTTGGATAAAAATACGACGGTGTTAAAGTTGGCGTGTTCTTAGAAGCAAAGAACGCGGTGTAATCGCTATTCAAAATAGTGGATTATAGCGAGTAAGCATTCTCGCGAACTTGACTAGTCCTCTAAGAGGGAAACCAGTATGAACCTTGGTGTTTGCGTTTGGTCTTCTCTACTCATTTACTTTATGCATTTACTTATATACTGCATACTTCATATTTGTTTGATTACTGCCATAAATATTTTTAAGTGGTGATTATTATTCCGCTGCACGCACGCACTCTATCACCCCCCCTCTAGAGGTGCTCAATGGTCATACAGAACTTTGCCTAAGTCATATTAGGTACAAAAAGTCGGGACTTATCTCGATACCATATTCGGGTGTTGTCGAATAGCTGCATGCTAGCTGACTTTATCTTCAAATCCTCAGGAATCTGAGCCATCCGAAGAAGGTGCTCCATGTTCTCTATCCACTCATCAGCATAGAGAATCCCTTCAGTCTCATATAATTCCAAGGGCCTAAGGTTCATGAAGTCCTTGGAAGTCCCTGGACGGGGTCGGTGAGCTTCTTTAACCTGAAGAGCCTATCTCAAACTATCGTAAAAAATATTAGCCTGCTCCGTCTAAAAATCGATGAGTCGATGGAAGACTCTAAGAAGTTGGGTACCGTCCATGTTGATATATGGAATAGCAGTTATAGAGGTGGAGTCTACGAAAGAAATTACGGGGTGGTAGAAGATCATATCTGCAAAACCTCTAGGTGTGTGGATGTGACTGGTCGCTCCGATGAGTAAGCTGGCCTCCATGCGATGGGGGGTTCAATTGGTCGAAGTTATCTCTGCAGTTGGTGGAGTACCCGTGGGAGTTGTGTATCCATTTTGTGGATCCATTATCTACATAAAATAAAACTATTAGACGATGAAGGATTCAAGCATGATGCAAGTCAAGGGATCGATTGAAGTCGAAGACAAAGATCAATAATGTATCAAGGCATGTGGAGCAGATCCTTAAGAGTCTAATCCTATTTGTGGATGATATGAACCTCTCATAAAATTATTCTACTATCTAACTTCAACTCTATCTGCAGGCCCACAGTAGTATAACTAACTTAAGTACTACCACGAGTTCGCAATCTTTTATGAAATTGGACCTACATGGGCCACCATAAAAACTTATCACGATCCGCTCCCGGATAACCGAGTACGAGTACGTAGCCAAGCCCAGCCTATGTTGCGGTATTGACGGTAAAATGTTGTCGAGTAACACATAATAAATCCTCCACAAATACAAGTGACCACAGATACAAAACATACGCAGTCACAGCACAAATCAAGAAAATAAGAATATGATAGATAATGAAATAATATGATCCAAATCCAACAGTAAAAAGACTAAATCTAGAATAATAATATGGTCCATCCAGAGATAAATTCGGTCCAACTATTAAAGTAAACTAAAGCATAATAAATGAGTAAATCTAGACCTCTCTAGAGATTGATCATGGCTCCTGAGTCTCGGTACCAACATCGTCAACACCACCCTCTAATAGTCCATAATAAGAAGAATAGAGATAGTCGTCATCATCTCTTATAATGTCAACGACCCAGTCAAGGTGGAAGCAAAGTGCAATTGTATTACATTTAATATAATCAACACAAAATAAGTTAGAACGATAAGAAACAGTAATAATAAAGGATAGGTAAAGAACTAGCAGGATATGAACCATATGAGAAACGATAATTATGAACAAGTAAGCTACTAGAAAACCAACATGTCAATAAAAGAACTGGACAACGATCATGAAATATGGAAATAGATCGTGCATGCATATGAAATACCTTTCAACATGTGAATGACAGGGCTAATATAACACATCATATAGATGGCTATCCACATTTTAAGGTATGGCTAACCCATACTGAGGTGTATGACTTAGCTATCCACATTAAACATTAATTGGGTTTGTTCACATACCTACTGAGTATTTTCCCTCTCGACTCACTAAACAACAATAACGGTCAATGATACAACAAGTCTATCGTGTCACCATTGTGTCTCAACTGGATAACGAACGAAATACAATAAAGGAAGCATTATAACGTACTGAAAATATAATGCAATATTGTACTTGCTTGAACTCCTGAACAAACCATTTTCACAAATTGAGGACGAAAAAAACTCCAGCCTAGAAGCTACCAGTCTGTAAACCCCTAATTTTTATTATATATATTTTATATTTTTCTCATTCACTTCTTTTTGAGTGAGAATATTAATTTGTGCATGTAGGTGTATATGTATACATTGTTCTTCATTTTTATTTATTTTTTATATACAAAATTTACAGATAGGTTGCATATATTTAGAATTCTAGTATATGATTTATATTGTCTTATAAATATTATGTATTAAATAGTTTATATAAATAAAGTGTTTTATGTATATATATGTATTAAATAAATAATATGCTTAATTGGTAAAAATTATTATTTAAGTATTTTTTTGAGTAATTTTAGAATTACTTTGAGTTTAAGGATTTTTAGAAAATTGTTATATATTAATTGAAATGTATTTTTAGCAAACAATAAATATTTTAGATTTTTAGAATTTATTTGAGATTTTTGGAATTTATTATTAAGATTTTTTAGAATTCATTAAGTATATAAATATTAAATAGAAAAAAAGAGCAAGCACTTACTGTTCCCGGAGGGGGGGGGGGGAACAGTAAAGCCTGTGACCCCGACCTCCTTATTCATTGATCGATAATATATATATATATATATATATATATATATATATATATATATATATATATATATATATATATATATTTTATATATATATATATATATATATATATGTGTGTGTGTGTGTGTGTGTGTGTGTGTGTGTGTGTGTGTGTGTATAATAAAAAATTACATATATATAATATTAAAAAAATTATATATATATATATATATATATATATATATATATATATATATATATATATATATATATATATATATATATATATATATATATATATATATATAATAACCAAAAAAATGCCCTAGCAAAACCCTCGCCTACCTAGCGGTGACCACCCCAGCCTTAGCCCACGTCACCGCACCGGCCTTGGCCGCTGGCCGGCGCACCTCATCGCACATGCGGAAGCACGGCGGCAGCAGTAGCAACCTCAATGGATGCAACATCAGCGAAGTAAGCAGCAGGAATGCAACTTCGTAGCGCGATTACTTCCTCCACGTTTGATCTTTTCTTGAACCGATTTCTCAGGTGCATACCGAACATATACACCTTCAAAACCCTTCAAGTATTTTATTTTAGTTCGCTTTGTGCGTGATAAAAAATGAGTTCCAAAATCGAAAAATAACTCGATTTACTGAACATAAGAAACTGCCCTAACCACTCATGTTTACGGTTGATTTGCCACCAGATTATCATGAATTTTAGAAAATTGCTTTAAAAGGTTTTAGACAACCTGAACATGATCAAAACCCTATTTTTAGTTTTTATTCTAGATACCAATTTTTTGTTTAAAATTTGTTTGAAGTTGGCGAAAAACTTGTTTTCAAAACACCGAAACCCCCCGATACGGAGTCCGTCCTGACAATCTGGGCAACTTGGTCGTGAACCACTTGCATCAAAAGGTGCGTATTGATTTCGTGCACGTATAAGATTTAACATAACTCGAATTGGTTGCGTGTGCGTGACGAATTTGAGACGTATCCGTAAAAAACCACCATATTGGTGATTTTGTAAACATTCCAATTACTTCATGCCTGTTCGTCATCTCAAGATGAAACTTGTGCCATTAGGACCTTGTCATTTTTTGGTCCTGTGAGCCAAGTTTGATCCGATTCTGAGAAGGTTGACCGGAACGCTATTTTGGCAGGCCGCAACCCAATCCAACAGGCGGATTTGTGTACGGCTCACCGGAATCTAACTTTGGACATACGGTTGAGTTCGTATTGTCAAACCGGACCCGTAGACATATAATTTGATGACTTTAGATATCATAGGATTTGGCACATTTTTTGGTACAAATCGAACCCGTAGACATATAATTTGATGACTTCAATCGATCTATTGACCCAAAATTATGATTTTGCTCTTGTATTCAGAATTGGGCATTCGAGTAGACATTTTTAGACATTTCTATTATACCAAAAATGTTCATGATGTTTACTTCAGCATCCGAGGGCGTTTCGGGATTTGACCTTTCATTGCTTCACTGATCTGACGATTCGAGCTACTGGATACTGTCGCTTTGCACACAACCTCATAAAAGTATACATTACCTTTCTTTACAGTTTATTTACATGCTTATATTCATTTTCCTTTTGTTACATGTCATCATTTAGTTCCTTTGGTTGATTGGGTTGATATGTGTTTCTTCATATTATGCATATTAGTTTAGTTGTCTCATTCTTATATCGTCATTGTTCATGGTTTGACATTGTAGTCCATACTAGTTTTATTTGAGCCTGTACCTTGACTGAGTCATATCGTGTCGTAGAATGAGTGCGTTATAAGTGTACTGCTACTTTTGTTTTTAATTTTCTTAACCTGCGAGTCCACATTAGGGGCGATGGTTGATTATTTGAACTAACCTACGAGCTAACACTAGGGGAGAGGGTTAGTTATTTGTTCAAACCTGCGAGTCCACACTAGGGGCAAGGGTTAGTTATTTGTTCAAAACTGTGAGTCCACACTAGGGGCGAGGGATGATTGTTTGAACTAACCTGCGAGTCGACACTAGGGGCGAGGGTTAGTTATTTGTTCAAACCTGCGAGTCCACACAAGGGACGAGGGTTTGATTATCCGTTTGATTTCTTGTCATGTGTTCACCTATAAAATTGGCATGTGATACATGTTTCCTTTCCAACAGTTCATTTATGCGTAGTTGTTCTTATATTCATGTTTCGTTGTTGCTTAGTCCTTTTATGTTTATATCATGTTTTTCTTTATGCATGTTATACTGTTAGATAGGCATGTATATTATGTATCTTGATACGTCCTTCTGAGGACTTGGTAATTTCTCCAAGTGTGTGCTTTTATGACTTTTCGTAGGTACTTTAGCCAATGTCGTGATCTTCTCTATTCCATTGAAGATGATTGCTCTTGGATCGTCCTTGCTATTTTTTATAAATCCATTTCCTTATATATTTTTCTCTCATTTTAAATAGTTGGTAATGGATTTGTCTCTGCCCAACGACTTCTATAAAAGACAATTCAAAGTTGATTTATGATATCATTATTCTTTTATTTTTGTGGATGAGATTAGTTATCATGGTTATACTGCATTTTACAGCTTACGTATGTTTATTATACGGCTGGCATGTCTACGTTCCTAGTCCTACGTATTTTAGGACTGGGACATGACATAGTCCATATGACACCATCGCACCACGAACCGTGCACGAGAACCACAAGTCAGTTTTAATATTCTAATTCTAAAATTTTAGAAAAAGGCTAACGGGTTAACCTATCCAATATTATTTAATTCTGAAATAAATTACTTAAAAATCTAATTTAACCTAATAATAATCTAAAATATAATTTAAATAAGAATTTTTTGCTATAAAAAATCACGGTTCCAATTTTGAAATCTATGACACGAAAATTGAGGCGTATCATTGACTTACAAGTCAAATGTCACGAACTCAATGATTTAAGGGTACATCCTAATATATTATAGCACCACGAGTGCACTAGAATCGACCCTGCCATAAAATCATGATCTTTCTCAAAAGTTATCGCCATGGCTAACCGTGACCAAATCGGTGAATCATCGGTCAAATTTGAGTTCAATGAATTAATAAAATAGTAAATAATCATATAAATTTGTGGAAAAATTATATGTTGTAGATCTTCATGTCAGCTTTTCAAAATTTTAAACGGATCGCAAAATGAAGTTCGGGATCTCCCGAAATCTCAAAATTTGTGCGATGTGTCGAGTTTTGGACAATTGACAATCAGATAAATTTCCAAAAATTCGCAAACAAAATATCAGAAAATAAATTAAATATTCTGAAAATGACCTCGATACGATTACAAAAAAAGGGCGCTCGAAAAGAACTTCTGGATTGTCCGCAATCATTCTACTAAGTCGAAAGTCTTCAAAGATCAAACTCCAAAAAATTGGCCACAAAAGAAATTAGGGTTCTGGAAGTTAACTAATATATATATATATAGAGAGAGTTGGTGGCTTGCTTGAGCCGCGGCTTAGCTGCCACTGGCGAGATCCTGGCTGCCCCCGCCAGATCTAAGGGCTAGGGAGTAGCCCGGCTGGGCTCACTGCCAACTAGAGCCATGGCTCCACAATAGAAAACTCAGCAGACAGCTGTGCAGTCTGAACGGCACATAGGTGGGCCAGCAGCTGCTAACTGTACGCTGACTGGCCTACTGACTGGATAAATCTTGATTTAACTATAAAAATTCATTAAAAAATAATTTCAACTTCAAATAAATCCAAATAAATTGTATAAAAATCCAAAAAATCCCTAGAAAATTCAAAAAAAATATTTCTAAGTGTTTAGAACCTAAATAAAAAGTAATTTATCTCAAAATATCAATGCATGACCCACAGTAAATCTCAAATCCTATGAAAAAATAAATTGTATAGGTTTTAATTACCTAAAAATTCCCAAAAATTGTAGAATGAATCCAGAAAAATCTTAGAAAATTCTAGAAAATATTTCTAGTCATTGATAGCCAAAATAAAAATGTTTGGTCATAAAATACCCCATGTTATCTTATAGTAAATCCTAAAAGTACATGGAAACAATAAATTTATAGAGTTTAATTACCAAAAAATCTTCAAAAATTTTGGAAAATACCAAAATAACTTGTTTAGGGTTATTCAGGGACCCTAGAGACCATATGTGACCTAATATCACCATACTACACCTATAGGCTTGGTTATGATCTTTTGTGATCTCAAAATTAAATCCTTAAATAAAAATTAAAAAAAAAAAGGAAGCAAGTGCTATATAAGATTGATACTAGGGTTGGCTACTTTGACCATTCTCAATTGGGAGTATCTTGCATTTAACTACGATTGAAATATACTATAGATTAGGAGTCTCTTGCATTGGGCTACTTTCTATATGATTTGTATGATTTATTTGTTAGTCACGTCTAGTACCACACTTCTCTACGGCATGCCACCCTCTTAGATGTCATTCTTTCGTTGTATTTATTTATTTTTCTTTCAATTGCATGTTTATTTACTGTACGTTCGATACGTATATTATATATCTTAATATATTCCTCTTACGACCTGGTTAACTCTCTAGGTTATTGCTGAGCTGGTAGAATAGATGGATGGTTATGATTGCATATACAGGATTCAGGTATCGTTAGTGCATAATTCTATTTTATCACTCTCTCGTGTTGTATATTCTTGTCATGATATATTCTACTTGTGAGCCTAGTTTTTTAGACTCATACATTCTTTCGAATCTATTCAGACATATATGTTAGTAGACTGCATACTATGAACCATGTAACGATCCAGTCCCAAAATACATAGAACCAAGGTACGTAAATATGCCTGCAACATTTCACTAATGGGCCAAAACTACCTATCAAGCCTATTAGCTAATGCTTAAGCTGTAAATCATGATAACAAACCAGAATAATAATACAAGTCACAAGTATATAGCTAATCTCATCCATATAGAATGATAAGACACAAGATATCAAGTCCAATAAAATAATACTAATGAAAAGATCTGTCCAACAGGAAATAAAAATAATAACTGTGCAGGTAAGACATCCCGAAACCAGAGTAAAGAGTAATGAGATAAAAGTCAAGTACAAGTCTGTTGAAATAAAATAAAGTAAAATAGCAAGTCCAAATAAAGAGGTGACATGGATCAAGAGAAGTCCTCTGGCACTATCTCGTCTTCCAGCGAAGGTACGCATCCGTCTCGACTCCAGAACCATAAACATCCGGGTGGTCCTCCTCTCTATCTAAGCCTAGAGAGATCACCAGGTCCTCAAGGGACTAGCAAACACATATAAACATGCCAAAAGTAACAGTACAAAATATGCAGAGAAATAAGAAATACTCAAAGAAAAATCACTAAGGCACAATGGACTAAGATACCAAGATCTAAGACACAATACAAGCAGGACATGTCAAGTCATACTCAAGTCAAGGTAAGCACTTCCAATCTATAGCATCTCAATCGTAGTCAAGGCAAGCACTCCCAATCGAGATGGTAGCCATTCATAGTATTAAAGTCGAATAATCCTATAGACCGTAGTCAAGGTAAGCACTCACAATCTATAGAATGTCAAAAGTCAAGTCCTATTCTAGTCAAGTCATGTCAAGTCAAGTCATACTCAAGTCAAGGAAACAGTGGTGTAGGACTAGACGACTATATTAAGCGACATATATGAAACTAAAACAGTATAACAGATTTCGAGAATCAAATAGGTAAATGACAAAAAGGGTTTTGATGATGTTTAGGTTGACTAAAATCTATTTAATTAGATTTTGAGAATTTCTAATAGGTTGCTAATAAAAAGCCTTCCAAACAGTGCCCTTCTCCTGGCTACTGTTATCAAAAAATCATAATTTTTTTACGATATTTCCCATGTTTTTTTATCAATTTAACG
Organism: Iris pallida; assembly: GCA_029216955.1. Lineage (NCBI taxonomy): Eukaryota > Viridiplantae > Streptophyta > Magnoliopsida > Asparagales > Iridaceae > Iris > Iris pallida. The sequence goes on along the minus strand of JANAVB010040818.1, from coordinate 4,448,757 downwards.
CAATTTAATTTAAACTACTTGATGGAAGTCGGAGGGGGTCAACTAGGCAGTTCATAGGATTTGATAGATTGAAAAACTATTTAGTAACTTGGAAGATACTCGATGATGAAAGGAGGTACCTCACAGAAATTACTGCTGCTACTTTGTCCTGGTTGCTCGTTGTCGTGCATTCTCAGGCGATCGTCGGCGATGGCAGGTGGTGTAGGCATGCAGGGGCGGCACACAGATGGCAGGGAAGGGTTGAGGGTTCACAAAGGATTTGTCGCACTTTTGATGAGAACTCAATTACGGACTTCCTCTTTACAGGTTTTTCCTCGATATTAAATTCATAATTTAATTTAAATTTAGGTTCGAATTTTTGATCTGATATGGTGTAATCCAGTGGAGAATAGGATTATGATTATGCAGAAAAAAAAATTGGATTGATTTGATCAAAGATTAAGGGATTTCGATCATCAAAATATTTTAAAAAAAAACTTCCCTATACTATGGGTCCGAGGGGTAAGAATATCGCAAGAAATTCAATTTCTCGTAATAAATTCAATTTCTCGTAATAAATTTATTTTTTTATTTTTATTATATATTTTATATATATATATATATAATATATATATATATATATATATATATATATATATATATATATATATATATATATATTTTATATATATATATTTTTCCTATACACATATATATATATAAAATATATATATATATATATATATATATATATATATATATATATATATATATATATATATATATTATATATATATATATATATATATATATATATATATATATATATATATATATATATATATATACATATATATATATATATATTCTAAAAATCTAAAAAAAAATTGTTGGCAATTATTATCACATTTTCAACAATAAAATATCCATTTAAAAAAAATCAAATAAAACTTATATTATATATAAAAAATCATTTTAAAAAATAAATAATAGACTATTAAAATAAACTACCATTAAATGTATACCCTATATATCTACATGAACGTCTTTGGATGCACCACATGACTACATGGGCTTGGATTTGGTTTGGGTCCAGTTTGACTAGTTTAGCACAATCGGGTCTCCTAAACGATAAAAGTATTAGTAATAAATAATTAAGTCACCTATAATGGTTAAGTCATAATTTTGACTGGTTTTCCTAGTAGGGATACTGCAATGGCTAGGCCTTCCCTAGCATGGCTAATACATTAGGCAAAGCACATGACTACACTCTTCGTGCTATAATTCCTAGTCATCTTGTACTTCAAAACTTAACCATGACTAAGGCCATCTATATTACTAACTATTTAATTAAAAATATTGATAAATTCCAAAAATTACTATTTAAGTCAAATAAATAATAATAAAATAATTTCAAATATGCAGGGGTGTTACATTCTACCCCTATAAGAATTTCTTCCTCGAAATTAAATAACTGACTATGGTAAAGGAAAACATGTCAATGGTTCTAAGACGTCTCTAATGGTGTGCTATGTTTCTATGGTTGTTCCAAATGAAACATGTAACAGGCAAGCGTAAACCAATATTTTACTTTCTATACTTATCATAAAAGTAGTAAGTTGTTACCTTCAGTTGCTTCTTGGGTTGCTGCTCCGACTTCACCTGTCATGGCAAAGGTCTGTCCTGGTCGTTGTGCTTCTGCATGCTGTCTAGCTTGCGCAAACTTTATCGTCTGGTCGGAAAGCGGTCCACGTGGATATCCTCCTTGAGCTGGTGCTGGTGGTGCTGATGGACCTCTCGTTGGGCAATCCCGAAGTTGATGTTGGTTTAAACCATAATTTAAACATAGACACAACCTTTTGTGATAATCTCTTTGGATATGTCCCTTCTTGTTACAATACCGGCAAACTGGCAGTTCTAGATTCGAATATGGGTGACTCTTAGTTGCTGAGGTATGACGACACATCTTTCAGGTCCTCCTGACAATGCTTTTGATGATGGTGTCGCTGGCTGCGGTCACTTTCGGCTGGCCTCCTTCCGATGGACACGCTCTAAATATTGTGCTGCGGTAATAACTCTAGAGTAAGTAGTAGGTGCAGCGGCTCCGATAAGCTCCTATAATTGGTAACTCAACCTATCATACAACTTTTTTGCCTTCTCTTCTTCAATCTGGATTAATGTAGGTGCGAAGCAGCTAAGTCACAGAAATTTGACATTGTACTCTTCCACCGTCATGCTGCCCTGGGTAAGGTTAAGAAATTTATCTCGCAGCCCTGCTTTAAAAGTGGCCGAGATATACATCTCTTGGAAGAGTTTAGATAACTCATCCCAAATGACATTGTCCTGCCCAAGTCTCTTCTCCTCTGTAAGCCACCAGTGGTGCGTATTGCCGGTCAACTGCATCCTGACGGCAATCATCCAACGATTGTAACTCAGCTGCCTTCAACTGCTGCTGAATGTTGGTGAGCTATTTATGAACTTTGATGGGTTTCTCCTTGTCCGAGAACTTGGTTGGCTTCAGCTGGCAAAAGTTTGTGATAGTTTCTATCGTCGTCTGGGGGAACTAGTGGAGTCACCCGCTTTAATGTTGACACGATGTGGTCCTCGATGTGCTCTGTCTGTTTCTGTTGGGCCTCCAACTGGATCTGATGTTGCACTTGCATCATCACGTAGAAGGTTTGAAAAAGCTTCTGGGGATCCATCGCTTATCCGAACTGGGAAAACATCATTGGAGGCATTGGAGGCGCTGGCATCTGTGGTAGAAACTGCAGTGGTGGTAGATCATCCCTCTTGAAGTGTGATACCGTCTGATTGTCCGACTGTACAAAAGTACCTCCAACCGGTGGTAGGGTCATGTCGACGTGAGTCACTACAGCATTCTGCAGTGTAATCGCGGGGTTCTCGTAGCCAGCTTGCGGGTCTATTGCACGCGTGTAAATGAAACTTATACGCTAAGAGCAAATGGTATCAAGCATGATGCATAAAGTTTCAAAGTCGATATATGGAGGTCAAAAACATGAAACAATAGAAAGATGTGGATGAGATCCTATGGGTATTTTCTATCATATTTGTGGGCTCACGTCGGTACAGTAACGTAACCTAAGTGATTAACTTAGACCTATATGGGCCACCATAAAAATATGTAATGCTCCAGTCCCAAAATATATAGGAGTCGGATAAGTAAACATGCCATCAACATTTCACTAATGGGCCAAAACTACCTATCAAGCCCATTAGCTAATGCTTAATCTGTAAATCATGATAACAACCCAGAAAATAATATAAGTCACAAGTATACAGCTAATCTCATCCACACTGAATGATAAGACACAAGATATCAAGTCCAATAAAATAATACTAACGAAAAGATTTGTCTAGTAGGAAATAAAATAATAATTGTGTGGGTAAGACATCATGAAATCATAGTAAAGAGTAATGAGATAAAATTCAACTACAATTATATTGAAATAAAATAAAGTAAAGTAGTAAGTCCAAATAAAGAGACGACATGGATCAAGAGAAGTCCTCTTGCACTATCTCATCTTCCTGCAAAGGTACGTCTCTCGTCTCGACTCTAGAACCATAAACCTTCGGGTAGTCCTCCTCTCTATCTAAGTTTGGAGAGATCATGTCATGACCCGCACCAGCTTTTCGAGATGCAAGCGCATGAGCAAGTGTCACGTCCCAATTCTGTCGAATCGATAGTCGTCCCCCGGGCGTGATGCCATACGAACCTAGTATGCGATCGCATAAGGCATAATCATAAGGTAATCCGAGACACGTGATCTAAGAGAGCAAGCAGACAAATTGAATCACACATTAAGTAAAGAGAACATTGATCTTTATTGATAATGGACATCATTTATAGACTCCGGTACAGGACTCATGTCGCGCAGGCTACAACATGATTCAATTACAAAAGAGTGCCAATGAGATAGCCGTTCCATACATTATACACATCTCTTGATATACAACAGAGTCTTCTAGTGACCTGGAATGGAGGGACGTTGAGCCATCTTTCTTGGACGGTTAAGAGTCTTCAAAAGTGGAGTTGCAAGAAAATTCTTTGACGTGCGACCGAAGCTTCAAAATCACGAACGTCGTCGAGCTAGTTGGCACGTCCTTCCGGGTTTACGGGACCTACAAAGAGCGAGGATCAGTACGAGCACATGTACTGGCGAATGGCTAATTAAAATCCAATCTCTATATTTGATTCAAGCAGTTTTATAAACATGTTAGCTAGTTATTTCTGTGATCTTTCTAACCATCCTGATCGATTTGCATGTTAACATGTTTTGAGGCAAGCATATAAAACTGTATACATTAAGCAACTATCATATTCATCCAGTGTCACGTGCATTAGTTAAGCAGTGAAAGGGTGTGAAGTCCACCGGCAATGTTAAGCCATCACGGACTGTAGCTGGGTTAGACGGCGACCCTTTCGTGGCAGGTAGCGAGCCCTGTGCGAAAGCTCCCGAATAACCTATGCCGATGTAAGGCTGGCACTTGCTATACTCGTTCCTCCCGGGCCGAATCGGTACCTTAGCCTAGGTAACCGTTCTAGGAAACTACACCTTGTCTACAAGTTGTCCAATGACCGTTTTGCAGAGACTTGAAAAATGCTCTCTTTTCTAGAATATTATCATTTCTCTTTTATGTGTGAAACTTAGACTTTCTTTTGGACTTAGTCGATTTACTCACTTAGCCATATCGTTGTGATAAACGTTAATCGATTCATTCATTATTTTACATAGGCTAAGTGGAATTGCATAAAAAACATGTTTTCTATTTTCAATACAGGCAGTTTGATAGCAAGTGTTTCGTGAAAAATCGTGCCACGATTTCTTTGATTCTACACTATTATGACAAGCATTCATTTAACTTCATATTGATTTTGAAATAGAGGAGCGAGGTGAAGGAGGTCAGCCACTCGCCTTAGACTTGCTTCAAGCGAGCGACTAGTTGGCTGTGCTGACGTCGCATACGCGATCACCTGCAATCGCATAAGCAACTGATTAGAACACTATGTAATTCAAGGAATTTCGATATGAATGCGAAGCTCGAAAACACAAGTCAGGGAAACCGATCAGAAATATTCACAAAAAATGCATTCACGAAAACCAAAGCCGAAGCCAAATTAAGTACGGCATAAAAACCAGAGCAACGGAAGGTCTCTCCCGACTCAGCCGCAGAGCCAATCCTTGAAGCACAACCCGCTGAATATGGGACTTGGTTCCGAAGAAGCCATTCCATAACGTGAAATGGATCTTAATTCAACTATTCCCATTCGATCGACTCGGTCGATTCCGACCTATCAGTCCCGACCGAATCGATAGCGATAGTGTTCCTTTCTCTCGTACCCCGTGGACGAAAACGGGGAACGATGTAGGGACGGGGCAATATACCATAACCAACTAATAAAAAGTTTTATCCTCAAAACTTAAGGATAGAACCTACCTCTACGAGAACAATGAAGAAAATTTCTCCTTTATTTTTGATTCAAGCTCCCATGTCGACTCTTCGACCGAATGGTTCCTCCAGAGTACACGGACAAAAAGGATCGCTCGATTTCATAGAAATTTATCCTTGTGTTCTAAGATTTGAACTGGCACTTCAATGTAGGATAAGTCGGACTTCAGCTCCAGCTGGCCAAAATCTACCATGTGGCTAGGGTTATGCACGTACTTCCGTAACTAAGAGACGTGGAAGACATTGTGTACACCTTCTAGCGCCGACGGTAGGGCAATTTTATAGGTCACTGGAGCGACTCGCTCGAGTATTTCGAACGGCCCAACGGATCTCGGACTCAACTTTTATTTCGTGCCGAACCGAGTAACTCCGCGTAGCTTTTCTGACGACTCTGCACGGTCTTTAATCTTTACCGAATGAGCCGAATCTTCTGCATAGTCTGTTCCACCAGTTCCGGGACAAGAATTTGCCGCTCTCCGACTTCATTCCAGCAAATGGGTGATCGGCACTTTCGTTCGTACAGGGCTTCATACGGCGCCATTTGGATGCTGGATTAATAGCTATTGTTGTATGCAAATTTGGCCAGAGGTAGATGAACGTCCCAACTCGACTTGAAGTCAATTGCGTAGAAGTGTAACGTGTCTTCGAGAATCTGATTGACGTGCTCTATTTGGCCATCGGTCTGGGGATGATAAGCTGAGCTAAAGTTCAACTTTGTACCCAGAGCCGATTGAAGGCAACTCCAGAATTGTGACATAAATCATGAATCCTGATCAGAGACGATGGATACTGGAACTCCATACAGCCGTACTATCTCATCAAGATAAATCTGTGCCAGACGATCAATGCTCCAAGTAACTTTAATGGCAATGAAGTGCATTGACGGTTAGTCGATCGATGATGACCCAGATGGTATCATTTCCCTGCGGCGTCTTTGGCAGACCAACAATAAAATCCATGCACACGTGCTCCCACTTCCATTCTAGAATTGCCAGATTCTGCATCTCCCCGCCCTGTCTCTGGTGCTCAGCTTTCACTTGCTGATAGGCCATACATTGTGACACGAAGAGTGCCACATCTCTTTTTATCTCGTGCCACCAAAAGTTTGTGCTGAGGTCCTTGTACATCTTCATGCTACCGGGATGCAAGGTATATTTTGCATAGTGTACCTCCGACAATATCTCCATTCTAAGTTCTGAATCATCCGGAACGCATAACCTACCCTTCAATCGAAGCATGCCGGTTTTATCTTCCACAAAGTCGGTCCTCCTTTCCTTCGAGATTAGCTCTCGTATTTTCTTCAGGTAATGATCGTCCTTCTGAGCAGTCTCGATCTTTTCTTACAAGCTTAGCTCTAACTGCAACTTTGCCAATTGCACATTTCTGAATCAGACTCGGAGTTCGATGCCCATCTATTCTAGGTCGCGTAGCAGTCTGTGGTCGATGGATAGTGAGGGAATATACTTCCGACTCAGAGCGTCCACCACAACACTTCTCTTTTCCGACATATAGTCAATAGTCAAGTCGTAATCTTTGATCAGTTCAAGCCAACGCCTTTGCCGCAAGTTCAGTTCTTTCTGCGTGAATAGATACTTGAGGCTCTTGTGATCGGTATAGATCATGCACGCCATGCCATAAAGATAGTGATGCCATAATTTCAACGCGAACACAATCGTCGCTAACTCCAGGTCATGAATATGGTAGTTCTTCTCGCACGGCTTTAGCTGTTGGGAAGTAAAAGATATCACCTTGTTCCGCTGTATCAGCACATACCCTAAGCCCTGACCAGACGTGTCACTAAATATCTGGAAACCCTCAGTCCCTTCTGTAAGTGTGAGTATCGGGCCGAGATGAGTCGTTGCTTTAATTCTTGGAAGGAAGCTTCACAGTCGTCTGACCATTCAAATGCGACTCCTTTCTGGGTGAGGCGAGTCAGAGGCAATGCGATCTTCGTAAAATCTTTCATGAAGCGTCGGTAGTATCCTGCTAAGCCAAGGAAACTTCGAATCTCGTCGACGGACGTTGGCCATTTCCAATCAACAACGGCTTTAACTTTCTTTAGGTCGACTGCGATGCCTTCAGCTGAAATAATGTGTCTGAGGAATATGACACTGCTCAGCCAAAATTCACATTTGCTTCGCTTCACATACAACTGATTCTCTCGAAGGGTTTAAAGCATGGTCCGTAGATGCTCAGTGTGTTGCTTCCTATTCTTCGAATAGACGAGTATATCGTCGATAAAGACTACTACGAACTTGTCGAGGAATGGTCGAAATATCCGATTCATCAAATCTATGAAAGCAGCTGGGGCGTTCGTTAGGCCGAACGACATTACCAGGAATTCGTAATAGCCGTATCGAGTGCGAAAGGCGAACTTCGGCACATCGTCCGACTTGATCCTGAGTTGATGTTAACCCGAGCGCAGATCAATTTTAGAGAACATCATTGTTTGCAAAAATAAAAGTTGATTTTTTTTCAACAAACTTTGTAAGAGGATTACAAGAATTCTGGAAAAGTACAACTGTAGGAATCCGATCTGAATGACGATCGCTTTATCCCTTGGACGATGTGAACTTTGAAGACGGTAGCCTCTGAAGATTGCAGCAGCACTTCGGCAAGAACTCTTGGTCTCTAGTGATGACCTCTGTGGATTCTGATCTCTGTGTGTGTTACAATGAAGGCTTCAAACTCTATTTATAGAGTTCTGGAAATAACTAACTTTTAAGTTTTCTGACTTGCGCAGGCTGGATTGCGCACACTTTGGATTGCGCAGGCAATGAACTACGCAGGCAGTTACTCGATCGTGGACCATCTGTATATGACGCGTGGCATTGTCTGATTGAAATATGCTTGATCGTGTACAGACGGTTGCCACATGGTGAGTAATTGATGGTATGAAGGCCACGTGTACATTATCAGTTGTCTTGATGGAGTGTGCCACCTGAATTGTTTTAGCTTCAGATTGCGCTGGGATGGACCGCGCTGGGATAGAGTGCGCTGCAGAGAGTCTGGCCAATTATACTGCAGGTACAGCTGTCCTCAAGCGCTGTACTACATGATAAACGAACAGTTTCCTCGTTCTCTGTGCTGTCAGTTGTCAGAAGATCTGATTCTCTGTCAGGTAATGATGACGAGGCCACGTCAACTCGCACACTTGGATGAGTGTGCAGTTCAGCCTGTACAATCGAGTTGTTGCACAATCTGTCTTCTGCGCAGTTCACCTGAAGGATGTATAATTTGATTTTCATGACTTTTTTGATGGGTACAACTTGATTTTTAGGACCTACAAGACCCCCTTCAAAGTTTTCGAAGTTTGAAAATAGTCAAAGCTTCGAAATACTTTGAATTTTGATTTGAAAATCAAGTTGCGCAAGTAATGACTTGTCTGCGCAATCGGAGGAGTTAGCTCTCATTTCTTCGGCACAATCTGAGGCGACCGTTGCTCTCGAAAAACTATAAATAGTTCTCTTTGTTCTTCTTGTTATTCTTTACTTGTTTTCACTTTGCTTAAGAGAGAGAAATTCTCGAGCCTACTCCGACTTCCTTCTTTTTTCTCCGTCGACTTCGAATGGCTCCAAAGCTTTCTGCCGCCGACAAGGGCAAGGCCCCCGCCGAGTCTTCGACTCGTTCTGTGCTGCACATTTTGCGACATGAAGTTGGTCACCCAGCTTTACAAGGTAGTTACTCGATCGAAAATCCTTTTTAGGGTTCTTCGACATGATTGAATCCCCAAACCTATCTCTTTTTTAGAGATTTGGTTATACTGTACCGCCCTATTTAGGGTTTCGGTTGTATAAACCCAATAGTTTTTATTTTTATGAAGACTATTTTCTTACGCAATCGGTTAGAACGCGCTGACAAAAGTCAGCGCAATCTGCTGTTTTGTGCAAGGCTGTCCAGCACAAACTGATGCTTTGTGCAAGTTATTCAGCGTAATCTGATGGCTTGCGCAAGTAGATGAGTTGGCGCCACTGGACAGTTTGTACATAGAACCTGTTTTGCACAGTCTGATGTTTTACAGACAGCGCAATCTGATGCTTGCGCAATCTGCTGATTTTTTTGGACAGAATCTTTGATTTCACTTGTACTGAATTCTGTCTTTCTGTTTGATACAGTTAACATCAGAGAGGACCCAGAGTATGAAATCTTTGCAGGGTCTCTTGCTGAACCAGAATTTAAAGAAGATTTGTCCTATGTGCTATTTCCCTAATATGCTCTGCCATCCTCCCGCCAAGCCATCTTGGTAGCTCAGGACAATGAAACTTTATTAAGTATGATGAATGGGCAACCCCTGCAGACTGTCGATGCCATTACCCATAAGAATCCTATGTTCCTATTTGGCGAAGCTATTGACAAGAGTTCTCAGCCGAGACCCCGTATTGAGCAGAGACTCTTCCAGAAAAAGGAGAAAATAATTCTGTTACCGGACATTGCCGGATGCCTCCCTCTAGCCCGTTATGCCCATGCAAGACATCCCAGGAGGATGGACTGGGATATTACCCCCCTCCAGCAGGCAAGGACAGGAAAGATTTATGTAAAGAAAGGACCAAATAATAGGGATATGTTCTATAGCTCCTCTGAGCGTCATAGAACTTTGCTCAGAGGTTAAAGCCTGGCTATATCCCTCCAGAGAACTCTTCTTTGCTGCTGCCGGTGAGGACGCCAATCTTTGCTAATGAATATACAAAGGTTGAGGGCAGATACCCGGATCAGGACATCCGGTTGACAGGTCTGGTGAACCCAGACAACAAAAGGTGGAACTGCATAACCAATTGGATATTGGTTCAGTTTGAAGACAAGCTCAAAGAGATCGAGCTATATCAGGCGGTATCCGCTACCGTGTATGGATTCCTTCTAAACCCTCATCTGTTTCTGGCCTTGGCAGAGAGGTACAATTATAGGACAGGGACATTCATGACACCCTGCAGGGAAATTGGATTAGCCTTTTATGAGATGAAATACATCTCGTGCTTACCAACGGGAGACTTCCCTTATGAGGAATATTTTCCAACAAACGACGAGTTAGACCGACTACGTCGAGAAAATGCAAAGATGGTGGCCGTTTTTGAGGAACTACTGTGCCACTACAAAATTTGCTCCATGTACTATAAGAGCGGTTCTTCCGGCACCTATTATTCCTCAAAATGGTTGCCCTATCTTTTCCTTAATCATATCATTGAGAAAAAGACTAAGGATCATGACACGTGCAACCCGACTTTCTTCCAACCCCTCAGCCATAGTGAAGTAATAAGATAGATGGAAGAAAACAAAAAAATAGATATCAAAGTTAACGACGAACTTCAATACCCTCCACTCAAGACCGAAGATTTTGTTGAGAGTTTTATGAGAATGGGCTACAGGCCCATGTCAAGGGAAGTCCAGCTGGCGGGTTTCCTGACATATTGGCTCCGACGCTTTGTCGTACCCGGAGCAAGCACCGTGGACCGCTTCCACCGCGACATGCTTTTTGCTGCTGTCCGGTTAGTCTTTGGCTACCGGATAGATTTGTTGTCGGCGATGACCTGTAGAGTGAACGCAGGTCTTCGTCTTTATGTTGACTCCATGCTCAAATAGAAAGGTGAGAAGGGGAACTTCCCTCGACTGGAGTTGTCTTACACCTATTTATTCGGATGGTTGCTTCTGCACCATCCGTCATTGATGAACCCCGACATGGGAGCAGTCGGCGGTAGCTATCTGCGGAGATTCTCCCGGAGCAAGTGGATATACACTAGTCTGAAGGATTGCAGACTTGCCTTGAACCTTAGGAAGGGATGGAATTTTTACTGCGTTGCCCCTCTAGCCAGTTATGAACATATGTCGACAAATCTAGTTGACCTTAGGAGGCAGCCATTATGTCGGACAGCGTTTGATTGGCTGAGGACGATCAGGCCGTCGCACTTGGTGTATAGATTTGAAGATGAGTGTTTCTTGGAACCATATATGCCAAGCCGCTTCGCTCGTCAATTTGGTTACGACCAGTTCCACGTAGGCAATGCTATAACTTGCCTACAAGGAAAGGGGTATCTGATTGATGGTGCCAGAGCATGGGCCTATTACAACGCTCGAGACACAAGAACAGTATTCTCGATGCCGACCAAGAATGATCACGGTCCCTGAATGTTATATACATATTCACTTTTTTACACAGCTGCAAATACATTCGCCGAGAACTTCAATCTGATAGATAGCTTCGCGACGGCGACTCGTTTGAAGAAATGAGTAACTGCTATGTTAGCTCCAGGTAATAACGAGCAACATGAGCCAGTGGATGATCCATTGAAAGCCTCAAGGGAAGCTAACTTCCCTGAGGAGGTCAATGAACTACTAAGAGTTTCTTTAAAAGTGGTCAAATCTCCAACCAAGGAGAGAAAGAGAAGGATTAATGAATCTTCTTCTCCGGTAGCAAAGAAGAAACTTATCTTAGACCCATCAGAGAAGGTCACCACTAGGTCACAGTCTCGGCAACTGGCCGAGTCGACCCGAGAAGAAGCGACCACACCGACCTCTCTTCCAAGGCAGGTCGATGTAGTGGATGTGGAGAGTCCCGAAAGACCTCTTCATAGAAAGAAACTGGCCGCCAGAAGAAGAAAGAGGGTGATCACCCCTCCGAGACAAATCTTGTCCTCGGTGGTGGCCAGTGCTGTAGCTGGAATAACCATGTCATCCCCTACACCTGCCTCCGAGCCTAGGCAGGAGACTCCTTCCCCAGAGCCAAGGGACGAGGTTGAACAGAGGGATAAAACTGAACAGGGGGATGGAGCTGAGCTGAGAGATGAAACTGGGCAGAGGGATGATAAAATTGCGCAATCTCCTTCTCTTACGGTAAAAACTACCCAGATTCCTGTTACACCAGGGTGGCTCTGTGAAGAAGAAGATCGTCTAATGATTGAAGCTTTAAATGATTGTGACTTCGGTCTGCAGGACGATGTCGATCAAGCTGCTGCCGCAACTGCCAACGAGGAAGCTCCAGAGGATAGCATAAGCAATGAAGACACATCAACAGAAGAAGTTAATGATACATTAAATCTCGAAGAAGGCACTGATATCCACATGTCTCTCGAAGCCGTAGATGACACACTGAATCCTGAAGCGGATGTGGAGGTATACGTATCTCCGGAAAGGAATACAGATGTAGAAGTAGCACCTACTGAAACTACTTCTGCTGCTCCAAAAGGTATTAAACGATTTTATCTACCTTCTTTTCATGGATTCAAATAGCTAACATTTATATTTTTATCCATGCAGAACTTGAATCTTCCCCGGTTCTTCCCGTGTGCACAGACATAGTGCCAATAACGGCTATCGCTAGCGGTAGCCAACATCTCTCGGGGGGTTCTGAGGCCGGAAGTAGCCAGGCAGTAATGTCTGAGGCTACCTCTGCAAGACTGGAATTTGTACCAACAGACGAAAGGCTTGTTGCTGGGGCAAGTCATGGTAAGATTGCCTTTGATCTTTTGATCCTTTTCAATTAGTTGCTAATGACAACCACAATCAATGATAAGGTTCATTTGATTTTGCAGAAGAGCATCTGGGAGGAGCAACTAGCTCTACGATGGCTCCTTTGGCTAAAGAGCCGTCTACTCAAAGAGAAAAAATAGGACGTTTGTCGTCACAGACACCTGTTGCTGCTTCTACATCTATGGGAGTAGCTGCTACTCCGGGTGCTCTGGCTACCAACCATTTTATCATCAGCTCTTTCAGCAATCTCTTCTTTAAGTCTTTGAAACCCTTAGTAGATAGGGTGATAGAAAAAGAAGAGGCTGGTTTCTCCACCGTCAGAGATCCAACCTCCTACTTGATCAATGCCATCCTTCATCAAGACGACGAAGCTCAGGCTGTTTTTCTCGAACATGTACTAGATGAGCTAGAGGCATCGGTCAAAATTTACAAAGAGCTGAATAAGGGATAGATGGAGCCCTTGGTGCAAGCTGAATTTGAAAAGATGTCTCAGGAGGCTATGGTTGAGAAAGTTAATTTCCAAATTCTCTTGGATGCTTTCACTAACAAGTCTGCTGAGTATAATGCCCAAGTGGAAACAGTGGCATCTGTTGCTGACGAGAAGGAGAGGAAAGTTGCGGAGCTGCAATCAGAATCTGCCCGTCTTAAAGAAGAGCTGAGACTTGTCCAGCTTGCTCTGGAGTACGAGGCTGCACAAAACCAGGCTGCAGTTCAACAGCTGAATGCTCTGACTCTGGAAAGGAATGAGTACATCGCAACTCATCAAGAAGAAATCTCTCGCAGAATAGTGACTATGCCATCTTTTGACGACAAGTCTGGGATGGAGGAAGCTAGGAAGCGGGTGATGGAATCTCGTGAGGAGCGGCTACAATCTTTGAAGCAGCAGATGACCAACTTAATGACTCTACCGGCAGAATGAGAAAGATTTTTGTATCTTCAGTCTTTTTGTGTAATGTTTTAATGTCTTTCAATTTTTGATCAATAAAAGACATTTTCTTGGTGGCTCTATTATTTATTGCATATCTTATTCAGATATAAATAATAGCGATAGAAAATATATTTAGAGGTGCAAGACATGATATATTTTTTGATTTATGGAAAATAATCATATTCAATTATATCTGCTCAGAGGTAATATAGACATGGCAAATATAATTTATTGAATATCATTTTTTCAATAAACAACTTAATCAAAGATGACAAGTTGCTGATATGAATGAAATGGATGATTCGTCAAAATGTATGAACGAAATAAATCGTCGGAATGAACGGATGAACCGTCAAATGAATTAAATGAACGGATGAACCGTCAAATGAAGGGAATGAACGGACGAACCGTCAGATAAATGTGATGAACGGGTAAACCTTCAGATGGATGAACGGACGAACCGTCGGATGGATAAATATGATGAACGGATGAACCATCGGATGGTGAACGTAATGAACGGATGAACCGTCAGATGAATGTGATGAACGGTTGAACCGTCGGATATGGAATGAACGGGTAAACCGTCGGATGAATGTGTCGCTTCGTTGTCTTACGACTCTCTGTCTATAAATAGAACCGAAAATCAGATGGGATGGTCACTTTCATTTTTTAACATAAAAATGTCGTCTGGAGATGCATCCAAGAAGGCTGAGATTGTCTCAAAGTTGGAAGGAGGTACTAAGGAACGTCCAGTCGAACCGGCTCAACCAAAGCAGGTAGCAGCGGGCGAAGGTTCGTCTGCCCCCAAACCGCCAAAGGACATCTTGGACTTCCTTCTTGAACCAGGAAAGACTGAAGAAGAAGAAGCCATGAGGATGGCTGCTTGCAAGTTCCTGGTGGGCTCCAGCAAGAATGTTCTCGGATCTTTTGCTGATCTTGTCTTCAATAAGGACGATAGTGGCCCGCGTCCCAATTTTGAGAAGGATGATAGTGACCTTCCTTGATATTATGTACTATCATTCATAATGAAATAAAATTGAATTTTATTTATGAACTTGTCTGATGATTACGAGCAATGTCTGTTAGATTTATACATAATACTTTTTGAGGAACTTGCCATTGATAGGCATCATCGCAACTCGACCGTCTAGCTCTGTGAGTTGATAGGCTCCATTTTAGAAGACTTTGCTCATGATATATGGCCCTTCCCACTTCGTATCGAACTTGCCCTTGCTCGAGTGAGTCATAGTCATAGGATGTATGACTGTTAAAACAAGCTCTCCTTTCTGAAAGGCTCTGACTTTAACTCTACGATTAAAAGTCTTTGAGATGCGGGCTTGGTATAGCTCAATATGTTGTTGAGCCAATAGCCACTTCTCATCGAGCGCTTCTAATTCTTGAAGTCGGAGAAGATCGTTGTTCTCTGTCGTGAGTTCGTTGGCGATGGCAATCCTCAAAGACGGAATTTGAAGTTCTAGAGGTAGAACTGCTTCACAGCCGTACACCAAAAAGAAGGGTATACAGCCTGTAGGGTTGCGGACCATAGTACGGTAGGCCCAAAGACATTTTCCAAGCTTTTTACTCTAGTTTTGTTTGTTAGTGGATACAAACTTTTTAAGGAGCTTGATGATAGTCTTTTTGAAAGCTTCAGCTAAGCCATTAGCAGCAGGATTGTAGGCTGTCGAAGCGACATTGTCAATCCGATGATCGTTACAGAACCTTGTGAACTTTTGGCTGATAAACTGAGGTCCGTTGTCATGGATGATTCGTCAAGGTACACAAAATCGATAGATGACATGGTGTTTGTCGAAGTTGATGACGCTGCTGGTCTTGACTTCAGTTAATGGTATAGCTTCGGCCCATTTAGAGAAGTAGTCGGTTATTGCCAGTATAAACCGATGTCCTCTAGAAGAAGGAGGATTAATGGGACCTATGATGTCCATGCCCCAGGCTTCAAAAGGCCAGGAAGCAGCAGTCGGATGAAGGAATTCTGATGGTTGATGAATAAAATCTGCATGGATTTGACAAGCTCGACACTTCCTTACATATTCGATGGCATCAGATACCATAGAGGGCCAGTAGTTACCCATGCGTCGGATGCGATCCTGTAGTTTAGGACCGGGTTGATGTGCTCTACAGACACCGTCATGAGCTTCACGCAATACTTGCTTTGCTTCATCACCAGCAAGACAGCGCAAGAGTAGGCCATCATAAGTTCGCCGGTAGAGAGTTTTGGTGGTCTGATTGTAGTAGAATCGCAGAGACCGCCGACGAATACTTGTAGCCTCCTTGGGATCTTCAGGGAGTATGTCATAGACCACGAAGTCGATGAAAGGAGTTTTCCAATCTTCATTGATAACATTGACTTCAGTAAGATTACTGAACTCAATATTACGATTGTTTTCAACGCAGAACAATTTTGATTAGAGACAACCACCACCTGCTGTCTTTTGATAGGGATGGCTAAGACTGCTATAAGATTGGCCAAAGCGTCGGCTTCAGTATTATAAGCTCGTCGTACATATTCGATGAAGAAGGCTTTAAATGATGTAGCCATGTTCATTGCCGCTTCAAAGCAAGGCACTAGATCTTGATGGCGAACTTCATAAGTCCCTCTAACCTGATTAACAACCAGCTTAGAGTCACCATAGACTTCAAGATACTCGACGTCTAGTTGTTTGGCTAGCTGAAGGCCGATAAGTAGAGCATTGTATTCTGCCACGTTGTTGGAGCAAGGCTCATCTAAGGAATATGCTCTTTGAATAGCTGACCCGACTGGAGAAACAAGGACAACTCTAACTCATGCGACAATGACACCATTGGGTCCGATCCTGGATGCACCGTCAAAGAATAGACGCCAAGTAGGAAATTCTTCGGAGATTGTATTAGATTCCAATGTCTCGTCTGGAATTTCATCATAGAGTTTGGATGTCTCTGGAACAGGATGAGCTGCTAAGAAATCTGCCAGTACTTGACCTTTAACATACTTTTGAGGAACATATACCATGTCATATTGGGCTAGCAGAATGGCCCATGTAGCCAGCCGAGAATTGAGTGTGCTAGGCTTCTTCATTAGTACCCGAAGAAGGTTAACTCGGGATATGACATGAATAGTTTGGCCAATAATATAATGCCGAGTCTTTTGAACAGCAAACATAAGAGCTAGGCATTCTTTTTCGACCGGACTATAACGGTGTTCAGCACCAATCATAGTACGACTGAGATAATAGATGGCTTGTTCATGGCCTTCTTTGTTCTTTTGGGCAAGTAAATCACCCAATGAATGGTCCATAGCACGGACATACATTAAGAATGGTATGCCAGAGATTGGTGGCACCAAGACTGGTAGATTCATGAGATATCGCTTTATGTTGTCAAACGCTCGTTGACATTCTTCAGTCCAAATGAAAGATACACCCTTCTTCATTAGTTGCGTAAATGGTCTGCAGCATCCAGACATATTCGAAATGAATCTCCTGATGTACGCAAGTCGACCTTGGAATCCTCGTAGCTCTTTTAGGTTGCGTGGAGGACGCATCTCTTGAATGGCTTTGATCTTCTCGGGATCCACGTGTATACCCTTAGAGGTAATGACGAAGCTGAGAAATTTGCCACTAGAGACACCCAAGAATGACTTGGTGGGATTCATTTTGAGTTGAGGTTGGCACATGAGGTTGAAGATAGTTCTCAAGTCTTGGACGTGATCTTCCTTTAGACGACTTTTGACAACAATATCGTCAACGTAGCATTCGACAGTCTTGCAAAGATGATCTCGAAAGATGGTACTCATGGCTCGTTGGTATATTGCACCAGCGTTCTTGAGACCAAATGTCATGACGATATAGAAGTAGACTCCGCAAGGAGTGCGGAAAGAAGTATGTTTTTCATCTTCAAGATTCATCCGAATCTGATTGTATCCGGAGAATCCGTCCATGAAAGATATTCGCTTGAACCCACAGGTGTTGTCAATCATAACGTCCGTGATAGGAAGAGGAAATTCATCTTTTGGACATGCTTCATTAAGATCCCGAAAGTCGATGCAAACTCGAACTTTTCCGATTTTCTTTAGAACTGGGACGACATTGGCTATCCAATCTGGGTGTTGTTCTTCTCGAATAAAGCCACAAGCGATGAGCTTCTTGACTTCATCATTGATGGCATCCATTATTTCTGGCTTGAAGCGACGTTGTTGCTGTTTGACTGGTTTTGTATTTGGCAGAATGTTCAATTTGTGAGTAGCAACTTTGGGATCTAGACCTGGCATATCTTCATAGCTCCAGGCAAAGACGTCAATGTATTCTTGAATGAGAAGAATTAATTCCTGCTTGTCTGCCTCTGGAAGATTCTTGCTGATGAATATTGGACGAGGCGACCCGCTCTCTCCTACATCAATTTGAACTAATTGATCTTTAGTAGGAGGTTCCCTTTGTTCGAATCGGAGTTCCCATTGGGTATCCATCCGTTGAACCCAAGGATCTGTTTCGGGATTTTATTCAATATCCTCGTCATAGCCTTCTGGAAGTTCGACGGAGACCATGTTAGAAGATACAGTCAATCGATGAACTTGACCGATGCCGGTGTCAGAATCCCATGATCTGGAATCAAAAGAGTTAGAGCGCTCTTCATTATCGGATTCAGAGGCTGCTGGGGATAATACTGGAGGTGAAGCATATACGAGACCACCTTTGGTCCTGCTGTAATACATTTCTGACTTTCCTTTCGGAACAGTTGTACGGATAGGAGTTCTTCTTCCTTTACCGTAGTTGAGGCCATTCTTGAAGTCATAACCCATCTTTCGGATGATGTCTTTTGATTGTTGACTATAACGACGGAGTTGAAGATGTCCCGTATCGTTACTTTTGCTATCATCCGTATAGCTGAATTGTTGTTCCGGTCCTTTACTAAAAAGTATTGGACTCTTGCCTTTCTTTCGAACGGGAACAATACGATATGAATCATTTGGGTGTTCGAGTGAGACTTCTGTTTTAAGAGACTGTACAACTTCCATTGTAAATGATTGAAAGCTATCTAACATATCCAAATAGCACTTAGCATGATAAATGATATCAGTATACTGGAAAGTAGATGCTTTTTCATATTAGTATTTACAGTGGGACCTTTAGCCTTAGCAGGCTTGGTCGGATTGATTACAAGAGGGGAAGAAGAAGAACGTGGAGGAGGATTGGCCTTATTACGACGGAGGTCGATAACAAGCGGCTCAGAGGAGGTGAGCTCCCTTTTATCTTTGTTATGAGATAAATCAATAACAAGTGGCTCAGAAGAGGTGAGCTTCCTTTTTTCCTTGTTACGACGTAAGTCAATAACAAGTGGCTCAGAAGAGGTGAGCTCCCTTTGATCCTGATCATCATCAGTTGGTTGCTTCTGAACTGGCAAGTGAATAGCCAGTGGCTTGGAGGATTGAGGACAAGAAACATGTCCTTTGACAGGAATGATGAGGGTGTCATTAGGCACTGCTTCTTATTCTTTTTCAGTGTCCAGAGACAGCACTACCTTCATGAACTCATCCTTGTACATACGAGCATCGTTGCAGTATGCTTCGACGCCTTTGAAAGGATAGAGATCAGCAACCTCCTTTTGAACCTTTCCATTGTCATCGACATATTTGAAATATTGATGGAGAGTCGAAGGAACAATGTTATGCTCATGCAGAAATGGTCTTTCCAATAAAGCATTATAAGAACAACCATGGTTGTCAATGATATAGAAGGTCACCTTTGTGCGAAGATTGCCTATTTGAAGTTTTAGGTGAATCTTGCCCAGAGGTTCACTTCTTCCTTGATTGAACCCAAGGATGGTGGTAATTGTACTGGAAAGACTATGCACTGGGATCTTCAATGCATCTAACATTGTCTTTGGCATGATACTGAGAGCGGACCCTGGATCTATAAGAATACGATCGACTTTCATCGAATCGACATATCCTGTATAGTATAGAGGATGGTCATGCCTGTTGTCTTCCATCAGCATGTCATCTTGTGTGAAAGTTATGTTTGGAATTAACTCCAACACACTATGACAATGAAGGCATGAGACTGGCTCTGCTTTTGGCTTTTTCAGAAGGGCTAGACAAGTTTCAGCTTGCATGAGAGCCTCACTCAGATTTTTCCGAGTCTCTTTGGAGAGGCGCAAGAGTTCGAAGATTGACAGCCGGGCCAGTGTATTGGCCAACTGAGCCAAGATATCAAAGTTGTAAGGCTTTTCAAGTCCGGAAGGAGATGACTTCTTCAAAAGTTTGTCGAAGCGGACTTGTTGTTTGCCTTTGTCAGCTACCGTCGGCTTGGGAGGGGTGGGCTCTATAACTGGTGAGAATGCAGCAGGAATATCCTCAGTAGAAGCAGGCTGCATTGGAGCAGGCTCAGAAGAAGAAGCAGGATTCTCTTGAGCTTCGGGGTAATCCTTTAGATAAGCTTTTCCTGATCTGGTGCCCAGCAGGATTTTCTCGTCAACTATGGGGTCAAAAGACACCATACTGCATGTCTTTGTCTTGCCCTTGGAGCGATCTTTCTTCTTAGAAGAAGAAGGAAGTTCGAACTCCGAGGCAAGATACGGATGAATCCACATAATCTCGCCATTGTCGAGAGACAAGGGGACGAGACCTTCGCTTCATGGAGGAGGGAGATTCTCGATCTTAAGAGTAGCTTTGGGGAAAAGAATGACACTATGTTGTACCATCTGCAGCGGGAAGTCGCCGAATTGAACTGAGACCATGTCCGTGGTAACAGTCTTCTCGTCTTGCTGCAGAGTGACAACACCAGCATTGACCAGCTCCTAAATTTTGCCTTTGAGCACATAACATGCTCGAGTGGGATGCCCAATAAACCTGTGATAAATACAGTACTTAGGGTGATCAGTCTTACCGACTTCATCAGGCTTCTTCGGATCTGGAAGTTGGAGCTTATTGCTTTTGATCAAGCAATCAAAGATGCTCACTGTGTCATTCTCATCAAAAGAGTACTCTACTTTTGGACGAGGTTCCCTTGGTGGAGGTGTTGAAGGAGTAGAAGTGGATGTAGGGGGAGCCACGTTGATCGGCAGAGATTCTTTATTTTTTAAATTGATATTCAAAGTTTCTTTTTCCTTGCGGTTGTTCTGGCGATTACCACCACCCGCTGTCTGGTGTTCATCCCGGTCGGGGTTAGACATTTGTACCCCTAGCTGCTTGAATTTGTCGGCGCTAACTTCAGTTGCTTTAGCGTTGACAATGAAGGATGGCCAGTCTTGGAACTGAGTAGATCCTGTCCACATGCTGATGATAGGCAAAAGATTTGCCTTACAGGTGTCTATGGTGACAGCGGCCGGAGTTCCAGGAGGCATTTTTAAAGCTTTTCGGCAGAACCTTTCAATGAAACTCTCAGTAGTTTTATTGTATCTTTGTTTGATTTTATTTAGGGCTGACATGGTCATGTCGTTGATCCCCTCATAAAATCGTTCCAAGAAGATTTATTTTAAACCTGAGAAGGAGGTGATACAACCATCGGGCAAGCTTCTGTACCAATCGAATGCTACGCCGGCTAAACAACCGACGAATACTCTGGTAAGAAGAGCGTCATTTGGCTGAAGTTGGACAGTCATTACGTTAAAGTGGTTAATCAGCTGACTGGGAGAAGTGCTGCCATCAAATAGCGAGATTGTTGGGATTTTATACTTTGGAGGAAATGGGACTTCCTTCCATTCAACTGGGTAGGGTTGCTTGATCCCCAACCTCTGCAAGTTGTCCTTCTCCTTGAAGGCCTCGAACTGAGTACGCAGGAGTTTGACAGCTTCATTGGCATCTTCCACTGATGTAGAAGGAGCAGGCTGAATCACAGTGTTAGGGGGAGGAACAGCGTGGTAAGCACTACCCCCAGCATCTGACTGACTGGGTGTAGGTTAAATCTGTACAGGAGGCACTTGAGGAGATGCTACCCCCAGCCCTGCATTGACAGGTACCGACGATGCTATGATTTCAGGATTTGCAGGAGGTATGGTCGATGGTATTGTATGCTGGGCCACAATGATAGAATGCATACTTGCGACCATCTCGGCCATGGTCTTCAGTTTATCTCGCAGCTATTCGTTGTTCTTGACTAGCTGAACAGGAAGCATCGTGATCTTCAGTGACAACATAAGCTGTCACTTCTCTAGGTACAGTGGAGGACACTGTCTGTTCCGAACCTTCACAGTATGCATCATAGTCGGAGAAAGAATCATCTCCTGGGTGAGAAAGAGGAAGATGACCGGAAGAATCTTGAAGATTCCTTTGACCGATTGTATCTCGGCTTCGGGATCGGGTATGTTGGAATACTCCTTCAGAAGATTCTTGGAGTAAATCCAAATACCGTTGACTTGGCTTGCGAGGTTTGCCGTGCTTGGAGCACTTCCTACCCCTATTGTCTCTGGAAGTCATGTTGACAGAAGCGTACAAAACTTCGTCTTTATCTTCTGACATAGGTTCAGAGTTTGTAAAATTCAGACGATCGAAGACAGATCGTCTTGTTGTCTGACAGCAACACTTGATGACCACTTTGTGATTACAATGGTGTCCAAGTGGTTGCACTGGAGGTGATGAGATGTTGTCCCATTTTTGTTTAAGGTGTTCTCGGAGATCAGGAACAACAACGGAACGAGAAAAAGTTTGAGGGATGTGTTCTTTAACAACATTTGGAACATGGTTCCGGTTCTTCAAATGTTTTGTCCCTTGAGTGTATAGGGAAGTACTCATTTCATTAGCATAGGTGTTCGAGTTTTTGATCCTGAAAGTTTGCTTCTGATACTGGTTGGTCTTCGGCATTGGCTGTTTGCGTTTCACCGAAGTTGGTCGATTGAGATAAGTTCTTAGATCAGCAAACTCACCCCCAAGGGTTTTTGTCTGAGACACCAGCAATTTTTCCTGTCTTGAACGGGATATCTTGAGAGTTGGGAGATCTTGAAATTCTGCTACCGGAGTAGGCAGAATACCTCTCTGATCAATACACTTCCCTTTGGCAATGAGGGAAGAAGAACTCTTATTGGAGAGAGTTCTTGTACTGACTGGTGCCGGAGCACGCTCAGATTGATCTTCTACGGTAAAAACCGAGGAAGACTGAGAAAAGACCAAAGGGCCTTTTCCTTTATTTTATGAAGAAGGGTTAGCTAAAGAGCGTTTCCCTCTGTTGTCTTCCAAGTCGTGGGACGAGAAAGTTTGAGAAAAGACCAACGGGCCTTTTCCTTTGTTCTGGGGAGGAGGAGGAATAGCCAAAAGACTACCCCCAGTGGATTGTACAGGAACAACTGGGTGCTTAAGAGGAGAAGCAGAGCTTTTCCCCTTACTGTGGAAAGAGGAGAGATTAGCCAAAGGGCTGTCTCTCTTAGACTGCGCTGGCACAGTTTGCGCATGGACTGGAGTGGTTGCTGGCGCACTAGCAGGTTGCGCATGAGTAACTCTGGCAGAAAGTCTTCTGGCCATATTGTCAACAGCTTGCACAGTAGAAGTCCTGTTGCCAGAGTATTTTGGTTGCACTCTGGTTGCTGGAGTGGTGGATTGCGCAGGCAAAGTTGCAGCCAACTGCGCCAGAGGAATAGGAGTCTTGCACTTTGACAGAGCAGCATATGAAGTAGTTTGTGTACTGTCAAGGGGAGCAGCATAGTGCGCATGGACAGTATCAGCAGACTGCGCAACAGAGACAACAGTCTTCGGAACAGAGGCAGTGGACTGCGCAGCAGGCTGTGCAGCAGAGGCAGTTGACTGCATAACAGTCTTGGGGACCCATACTGGGTGAACTTTGCTCGTGGCAGAAGTTGTTGCAGTACGATGGGTGGTCCTGGAGTTGATCATTGCCTCGTAGGCCGTCTGGTTGACCTTTACAACCAGCGTCTTCTGCATCTTTCCGATAGACGCAACGTCACATTGAGTTGTCACTTCCTCGTCGGAGGAGAAAGTCGGCCCCAGCAGAGTCGCCATTTTGTTTGTAAAAACAAAAGTTGATCTTTATTTCAACAAACTTTGTAAGAGAATTACAAGAATTCTGGAAAAGTACAACTGTAGGAATCTGATCTGAATGACAATCGCTCTATCCCTTGGACGATGTGAACTTTGAAGACAGTAGCCTCTGAAGATTGCAGCAGCACTTCGGTAAGAACTCCTGATCTCTAGTGATGACCTATGTGGATTCTGATCTCTGTGTGTGTTACAATACAGGCTTGAAACTCTATTTATAGAGTTCTGGAAATAACTAACTTTTAGTTATTCTGACCTGCGCAGGCTGGATTGCGCACACTTTGGATTGTGCAGGCAATAAACTGCGCAGGCAGTTACTCGATCGTGGAACATCTATATGTGACGTATGGCATTATTTGATTGAAATGCGCTTGATCGTATACAGACGGTTGCCACATGGTGAGTAATTGATGGCATGAAGGCCACGAGTACATTGTCAATTGTCATGATGGAGTGCGCCACCCGAATTGCGCTGGGATGGACCGCGCTGCAGAGAGTCTGGCCAATTATACTGCATGTACAGCTGTCCTCGAGCGCTATACTGCACGATAAACGAACAGTTTCCTCGTTCTTCGTGCTGTTAATTGTCAGAAGATCTGATTCTCTGTCAGGTAACGATGATGAGGCCACGTTAACTCGCGCACTTGGATGAGTGCGCAGTTCAGCCTGCACAATCGAGTTATTGTGCAATCTGTCTTCTACATAGTTCACTTGAAGGATGTATAATTTGATTTTCATGACTTTTTTGATGGGTGCAACTTGATTTTTAGGATGTACAATCGTAGCTCCTTGCAGCTGATTAAATAGATCGTCTATACGGGGCAGGAGATATTTGTTTCGGACGGTGGCTTTATTCAGCTCGCGGTAATCGATACAAAGATGATGTGAGCCATCCTTTTTCTTGACGAAAAGCACGGGCGCTCCCTATGGCGAGACGCTGGGTTGCATGAATCCCTTGTCGAGCAACTCTTATAACTGTACTTTGAGTTCTTTAAGCTCTGTAGGGGCCATTCTGAACGGGGCTTTCGAGATCGGTCGGGTATCGAGGAATGTATCAATAGTGAACTCAGTCTCTCGATCGGGTGGCATGTCGGGCAGTTCGTCCAGGAACACATCTAAGAATTCTGCCACAACGTCGGTCTGACCCGCTTTTGCACCATCCTGTCGCATGTCTCGAATGGATGCTAGATAGCATTCACACCCGGAATACAACATCTGTCGAGCAGATATTACGGAGATCACCATGCAGGTCGGCGATGCCTCACCACACGAATAGAAAAATTCAGGCACTCCAGGTATACAAAATGTGACCCTCTTTTCAGCACGGTCTACGGTTGTATTACATGGACCGAGCCAATCCATCCCCAGAAAGATGTCGTAGTCCTTAATATCTAGAACTATCGCATCAAGGCTGATCCTTTGACCACCTATACAGATGATTCTGTCTCCGTAGACTAAATTTCAAATAGTGGCATGCCCGGCGATATGTTAACAGTGAGATCGAGGCCCAGCGGTGTCAGAGGAAATTTGTGCTCGGCGGTGAAGTCCGCCGATATAAAACTATGCGTGGCACCTGAATCAAACAATACACGAGCAAGTTTATTATTGAATTGTAGTATACCTGTCACAACTATGTCAGATGCGAACGCTTCATCTCGAGTCATGGCTTAGACGTGGCCCTGAGCATTGGGGCGACGGTCTTGGCCATTCTGTTGTACGATCTGTGGAGCCCGAGGTGCTTGGCCTCGGTTCAGATAATGTTATTGGAGGCGCTGGTTTGGCTTCTGTAACGCCCGTGGTTCGTATTACATATTTTGGTATACATGTACGGAATCCCAACCCATAATTAGACTTGTCTTGTTTAGCTTGATCCTGGTTTAATCTTACCTTGGTTTATTTTGGGTTCATTCTGGATCGACTTGTCTTGACTGGCTAGTCCTTGGTTTGCATTGACGTGGGTTAGTTAGCATTTCCTGGTTCATGTGGTTTATCCTGGCCTTGGCCTGCATTGGGTTCGGTTGGGTTCGGCTTGGTTGGGTTCGGTTTGGGTTGATAAGCAAACCCCTACCTACCACCATCCCTCATTTATTAACCCAACCACCATTCTTTCCCTTCATTCATTACTCATTTACTCCTTTTCTCTTCTTCTTCCTCCTCACCTTCTCCACCCACGCCACCGTAGGCAAGTACAACTTGCTATCACAAGAGAACACCATGCTTTTATGGATCATTTAGCTTCCTTGCCTGATTTCAAACTACTTTAGAACTTGGCTTTTCTCATTTCGATGCATGGATTTTGTAGATCTAGGTTTTAGCATTCTTTTATTTTCATGGTTTGATCTACTAAACTGGCTTGTTTGCGAAAACTGAGAGTTCCATGTGGTAGACATTCTGATGTTATGCAAGTTTGGTATTAGAATGGTTTGATTTCACCGAGACTTGATCGAGATGGGGTTTTTCTTGAGCTCTTGAGCTTTTATGCCTGCTTGTACCGGCCTTGGGGAGAAGATGAAGTTTTTACGCACACGTCCTTACGTGCTAGCGTAGTATTAAGTTTTACGCCCACATTTTACGTGCTAGCGTATCATTTACCCCCTTTATGCACATATTTTTACGTGTCCGCGTAGTATTCCCTTTTTATGCACACGCATTGCGTGCCAGTGTAATCCTTCTACGCCGAGTTCACTTGAACTCTACGTAGGGGCCTTCCCGTTCGCGTAGACTCGCGCTCACGTATTCTCCTGCCGCGTTGAGTCACGCTAGCGTAGAGTGCCCCGTGCGTAGAGCCTCGCTCGCGTAGACTCTCCCTTGCTCGCGTAGAGCCTTGCGTGAGTAAAGTTTCACTTGGGTGCTCGTGCGCGTAAAGTTCTGCTTTCATAGGGTGCTTGCTATACGTAGAGCGTTTGCTCGCATAGAGCGCTTGCTCACGTAGAATCCTGCTTGCACGCACTCTTGCTCGCGTAGAGACTTTGAGTCCCTATGGCGTACCCCGTTGCCCTTTTATATTCTTACGTCTTTTGTCATAAACTTGATAACTTGAATTGATTGACATGACTGGACTGATAATTGTACATGGTACGGTATAACAAGTGAACTGACATGACATGACAAGACAAGACATGACAAACAAGCCTGATGGGCACTATTGAATGCTGTTGCGACGACTAGCATGACATGACAAGAATGAATGGCCTGGACTCTGTTGACGATTGTGTTTGTACAAGTAAACCAATACTGTCTCGCATTATGTCTAGGGCAGGGACCCCTGAGTACCATGGTCAGGGGTACCTACTGAAATTGACTAAGACTAATAACTAGAATAACCCAGTAGTCATGAAGAGATTTCCCAGCTACAGGCAATCCCGTTATCTGGGCGCGCATGTGGACTTGTAGCCTGCCGACGAGTAGGGCACATTTCCAGCACTGTCACCCTCACTTTTCCCAGTTAGGGGTAAAATGGTAATTTTTCATTTTATAATATTTTGGAAATTTTATTTCATGAATATTATTATTTAATTATTATAGGAGTCGGGTTCGAATTTCATCGCATTCCGAGTTAATTCGGGACTCCGGTGAATTTTGACTTGAGTCGTAATTAGCATGTTATTTAACCATGGCCCACCACACTAAACTTTTAGGTTTAGGAGTTTGGACTAGTCCCCCATGAGTAATTTAGTTTAATTATGATTTTTAATTAATTTTAGCAACTTTCGAAACCCATTTTTGGATTAATTAGCATGTAGGCTTAGGGAGGGGCAAACTTGTAATTAACAAGTGCCCCTACCCATGCCCATGGCCGGCCACCTATAGCACCCTCTCCACCTCACATTTCTTCTTCACTAAGTCTTCTACCTCTCTCTTCATTCTTTCTTTCCAACTCCTTCTTCTTCCTCTTCAAATCCATATTTAGGTATGATTTTTAAACCCTCTTAAATTTCTCATTTGCATTTACTCCTTCACATTAATTAGAGAGGGAACCATTCTCTACATGTTGACCCTAGATTTTGTAGGTTTTCTTAAATTCTAGTTTAAGGATTTATTTATGGTTGTATTCTTTTTAGAGTGGTGTATATATATATATATATATATATATATATATATATATATAAATAAAAAAAAAAAAAAAAAAAAAAAAAAAAAAAAAATATATATATATATATATATATATATATATATATATATATATATATATATATATATACATGTGTATTTATGTGTGTGTATTTATATATGTATTTGTGTGTGTGTTGAGGAGAGTGATAGTTGTGTCATGAGAGTGTGTCCATGTGTGGGTGAGAGTGTGTCCATGTGTGTGTGAGTGTCCATATATATATATATATATATATATATATATATATATATATATATATATATATATATATATATATATGTGTGTGTGTGTGTGTGGTCATACATATATAGGTGTGTGTAATTGTATGAGTAGAGAGAGAAGGGAATAAGGATATATATATATATATATATATATGTGAGAAAGATTAGAGAGGGATTAGAAGAGATTAGAGAGGTTTTTAGAGTGATTTAGAGAGGGAAATAGAGGGGGAATGATGGAGGATTTGTGGAGGGAAAAGGGGGAGCACCCACAGCAGCTAGGGGGGATATTTTCCCCCCTAAACAGCCCCCTAACAGCAGCAATTTCAGCAGCAGTAACAGCCACAGTAGCAGCAGCTTAGGCATTAAACCCCCCTTTTAACCCCCTATTCGACCCCGTATATACCCCACTATATACCTATATATATACATATATATACCCTATTATTAGCTCTATATAACCCTAATAAACCTACTAGAATAACCCCCAAAACTTGTTCCAAGAGAGGGTGAAAAGTATAGGTTGAAGAGAGTTTGAGTGAGTGAGTTTAAGGGTTGAGTTAGATTTGGTGATAGGGGAAATTGAGTTCCGTGATTCGGAACGCGTCGAAACTTGGAGGGAACCTAGATAATGTGATTTAGATTTTGTGGGTAGGCTTCGGAGTCGGATTCGGGGTTGCGTGTGGGCTCGGGGAGACGGTATCGCACCGCACCATCCCGTATCTTGAAATATTCAAGATAACGGGTAAACGGGCAATACGGACCGTAAGATGGACTGGATGTCCACTTACCCTAGGAAACTTGGTAGGTAATGGTTGTATAGGCTAGTACCCTACTACCCTAGGACACACGGAGTGAAATTCCTAAGGGAAGGCCACTTGGCGGCAAGTTAGAACGGTTTAAGGGTAAATGTTAAGGGGTAATCGGATAATTTGGAGATACGGAGTTCGGGTAGTCGGATTGACTTGAAACTTTGGTGCATGTTGGGTACACCCTACAAATGTCATATTTGAGCCGATTTTGGCTCGGTTGACCCAGAGTTGACTTTTACCCAAAAGTCAACCGTGAGTCAACACTTTGTCTAGATTTGACCAAATCCAAACCAGAGTTGACCAGTTGACCAAAAGTCAACTATTGGTCAACATTTGACCATTTTGACCTAGGGTTGACCTAGAGTTGACCAGGGTTGACCAGTTGACCAAAAGTCAACTGTAGGCCAACTCTTGACCCCGTTTGACTTTCTTCGACTTGTTTTGACCTGTGATGACTGGTATGACCTAGGGTTGACTTGGTCTGGCTTAGATTGACTTGATATAACTTGATTTGACCTAGATTTGACTTGACAGGACTTAGTGTGACTCAATGAGACCTAGTTTGACCTAGATTGCATGTCATTCATTGTGAATCATTCTTAAACTTGTTTAAACCTAAATTAACATACAGTATCTCATCCTTAGGTCTCTGATTTCCACTCTGAGCATTGATATACCTAATAGCTCAGGACAACAGGCGAGTACATTCACTGATAGTTTTCATTGTCTTGATATTTGCTATATCCGATTCAGTCGTAGTGTCTTACTTGATTCTCAGACACGATAGTTCACGGACTAGTATTGTCGAATTTCTGTCATGAGATGTCATTCCTAGATTTCTTAGGATACTGGTACTTGCTTAGTCTTGATTCTTGTACTTGTATTGACGCCGATTCCTGAAGAGGACTTGCTCCCCTCTTAGGGAATCCCGCGTCATGACGTGCTATGTCCGGATTCGTATACTATTCGGGGAATGAAGAATGTTATAGATAGTGTGATCAATGCCCATCTTGAGTTACTACTTGTATCATAGCTATACCCTCACCTCACGATGGGTATAGCCTGACCTGTGCTACTACTTGCTCCATAGCTTACCATCCCGGCCGGGCCGAGTCCACGTACTTGTAGCCGGTCGGCTGGAAGCCTGATTCTTGACCCATACCGATCACATTAGGCTATAATATTCGAGGCATATTTTATATTTACTTATTCTTATCATATATCCTGTTCTGTTCTACATTCAGTACTTTCTCACCATGCATGATATACGTTACTCACATGCTCTACATGCCTTTACATTGTACCTTGATTGGAGACTAAGTTCTGCTCGGGAGAGGAGTTACAACCCCGATCCTTGTTTGGTTTAAGGGTTGTAACTCGGCTTCCGAACAGTTCCCAAGTCTTCATATATCTTTGTCTCGTAGTTCATTATACTGTCTCTTATAGAATTTGTCAATTCACATGGAACTGCTGTTAGTGCTTGTACTTGCTCATTTTTTTGACAGGATACCGTTATGATATATTACAGATGACTCTGAGTCGGACTGCTCGACCTATTATGGGCTCGAGTCAGATGGAGTAGCCTTCGATCGTGGCCTTATAGTAGAGCCACTAGATTTTGTACTTCTAGAGTAGTGTAGATTAGCTAGGTTTGACTGGACTGCGATCCACCTAGCTTTATCAGACTATAGTTTCTATATTATATTTTGAGACCCTATGATGTTGTATATATCTGGGCTTGTATTGGACTCTTGACTTATTTACTCTTTCATCTATCATATGTCTTTCCTTCTGAGCTATCTGCCTTAGTTTTATTCTGTGATTGAGACTGTATTGTTATGTCACCTCCATTCGAAGAGTATATACTGTACAGGTACATTTATACTGTTAGTCGTAGTATTTACAGACGTTATATACAGCGTTCTACCGTCGACACTGCGGCGTAGGCTGGACGTGCCCACGTGCTCGTGCCCCTCATAAGGGTACGGGTCGTGACACATTTTTGTGGTGGCCCATGCAGGTCTGTATCGCAATTAGTGTGATCTCGTAATGGTGCTCGACTTAGAGTACTAATTACGAGCCTGCAATTAGGACGTAGGACCTAGAACATGATAGGAGTTTCTCAATCACACCTAGGAAATTCTGATCTTTTGATTATCATGATTATTCAGGTTGTATTAAATTAACTGTCCTTCTTTGATAAATCTACTCATGTGCCATATTGATCTCTTTGTTTCAATTCATCTCCAGGATGACGAAGACGCACCCGCAGGCCACCGGATCGAGTAGCTTGCCTGAGAGATCTGATCAGGCTGAGGAGGAGGTTTACGAGACTGCCCCCAGTGATTCCACTATCCCAGAGGCCCTGGCAGTTGCACAGGGAGGTCTACCACCTCCACCCCAGAGGGTTACGGCCGTTGTTCCAGAGATACTGCCGCCACCACCACCGATACCGACGGATACACATCATATGCTCCTTCTCCTTCAGCAGATGATGGAGACACAGCGGGCCCAGACAGAGGCGTCGCAGCGCCAGTCGAAGGTGTCACACGGTCAGATCGAGATGCTAGGCAGAGTATGGAGAACTCGCATCAGCTTGCACTGGCAGCAGTGGAGAGAGTGGCACCGGGTACGGTACAGGGCCCTACTGGCCAGCAGCAGTCCAAGCCGGGGATAGTATTAGACTTTAGGAAGATGAGCTCCAGGGACTTTACAGGCACATAGGGCATCCTTTATGCGGACGACTGGATAGAGGATGTGCAGCGGAGCATGGAGCTGGCAGAGCTTCCTAGAGCACTTTAGGTTTCGATCGCAGCTAGCCGATTCTTCGACATTGTGCTGACATGGTACCGCACGGATCCTCGTGCATCGGTGAGAGGGCTGACATGGAAGAACTTTCAGAGGCTCTTCAAGGAGAAGTTCTTCCCGGACGTGGCTCTTACAGCATTGGAGGGCCAATTCGTGGGTTTAGTGCAGGGGAACTCGTCGGTGGACGAGTATGCAGCTGAGTTCTTCCGCCTTAGCAGGTTTGCTCCCGATATGATCCAGGATAAGGGGCAGAAGGCTTGTAAGTTCCGCAGGGGACTTATTCATGCAGTGCGCACCCGCACCTCGGGTCGCCGTGACGCGATGTTCGATCAGATATTGATGGACGCACAGATTGCAGAAGAGGACTTTGGCCTCAAGCCGAAGAGGAGCGGAGATACTATAGGGGTGAGTTCCAGTACGGGACCGGCCATGCGTCCCCATATTCAGCAGCAGCAGAGGCCATTTCAGCAGCAGCAGCCTCTGTTGCAGATTCAGCAGGCACCGGCGCGTGCCCAGCAGCATCAGGGTCAGGGCCAGAGGCAGACCCAGCAGTGTGATTTCTGCGGAAAGACGGGGTACAGTAGAGACGTGTGCCCGAGGAGGTTAGGTGCTTGCCTATTCTGCGGAGGGACCGACCACCAGCTGAAGGGCTGTCTTGCTCGGGCAGCCAAGGGAGGCCAGGACAGGGTGCAGCCGGCTAGAGGACCAGCAGTTCAGCAGAGGGGTCCTCCACTTCAGACCCAGCAGCAGTATTTTGTTCAGCACCAGAGGGGAGCACCCGCGGGCAGGGTGTTCGCTTTGGCAGCAGAGGAGGAGGTAGAGCTCGTGGAAGATGTTGTAGCAGGTCATGTTCTTCTAGATTCCTTCTCTGCTTTTGCCTTATTTGATTCTAGTGCGACCCATAGTTTTGTGTCTGTTTTTTTTGCTCTGAGACACAATATTATTGCTGAATATATGGGTAGGACTTGCAAGATTATGACCGGGGGAGGTATTATCCTGGTTAATAATATTTGTAAGGGGCGGAGAGTCACTCTGAGAGGCTGGGACTTGAGTGCTTGTCTGTTCGTAATGCCACTACCGAGGTACGATATGGTACTCGGTATGGATTGGTTGAGCATGTACCATGCTAGCATTGATTGCAGAGGAGGCAAAGTTCTTTTTAGGACGTCGGGAGAGCCAGAGATCGAGTTTGCTCGAGGAGCAGCGGAGCCGGAGGCTGGATTCTGTGGAGCTTTATTGGCGGGGCAAGATTTGCCACATCCGTTGATTGCTGAGTTCTCGGATGTCTTTCCCGAGGAGTTGCCTGGGATGTCGCCAGACAGGGACATCGAGTTCACTATAGACTTGGTACCGGGCGCCGAGCCCATTTCACAGCATGTCTATAGGGTGAACAACAGCGAGTTGATAGAGCTGAAGAAGCAAGTCGACGAGCTACAGGACAAGGGGTTCATCAGATCCAGTTCTTCGTCCTGGGGAGCGCCAGTCCTGTTCGTACCGAAGAAGGATGGTACGTCCCGTATGTGCATTAATTACCGGGCGCTCAACAACCTCACTATCAAGAATAGATACCCTTTGCCGAGGATCGACGACTTGTTCGATCGGCTGAGTGGGACAAAGGTCTTTTCGAAGATAGATTTGAGGTCCGGGTATCACCAGCTGAAGGTGAGGCGGGATAACATTCCCAAGACGGCGTTTCATACTCGGTACGACCAGTACGAGTTTACAGTGATGCCATTTGGGTTGACCAATGCTCCCGCGGTGTTCATGAACTTGATGAAAAAGGTATTCCATCAGTACCTTGACAAGTTCGTGGTGGTCTTCATAGACGATATCTTGATCTATTCGAAGACGCAGGAGGAGCATGAGGAGCACTTGAGAGTTGTGTTAGAGACTCTGAGGAGGGAGCAACTCTACGGAAAGCTTTCGAAGTATGAGTTCTTCTTAGACCAGGTGGAGTTCTTAGGTTATGTTGTGATCGAGCATGGGATTTCAGTGGACCAGAGAAAGATTTCGGTAGTGGAGTCTTGGTCTACGCCCAGTTCAGTTGCCGAGGTTCGGAGCTTTCTGGGTTTGGCTGGCTATTATCGGAAGTTCGTCCAGGACTTCTCGCGGATTGCAGAGCCGATGACTAGACTCACCAGGCAGGACGTGGAGTTCTTCTGGACTGTTGAGTGTCAGGCTGCATTCGATGAGCTGAAGAGGAGGTTGACTTCAGCTCCGATCCTGACTTTGCTATCTGGGTCAGGAGGGTTCTCGATCTTCAGCGATGCTTCCGGAAAGGGTTTAGGGTGTGTTCTTCAGCAGCACGGGAAGGTGATTGCCTATGCATCCAGGCAGTTGCGTCCTCATGAGAAGAACTATCCTACTCATGATCTGGAGTTGGTCGCGGTTATATTTGTCTTGAAGTTATGGAAGCATTACCTGTACGGAGAGCGAGTTGAGATCTTCACAGATCACAAGAGCTTGAAGTACGTGTTTACTTAGAAGGAGTTAAACATGCGGCAGAGGCGGTGGTTAGAGCTGATGAAGGACTTCGATATATCCTTGTAGTACCATCCGGGGAAGGCCAACGTAGTTGCAGATGCCTTGAGCAGATATCCAGTTGCTATGTTCTTGACGACAGATCGTCATTTATTGGCCGACCTGGATAGTTTGGGTATCGAGGTCATCATTCCGGGCATGGAGATCCAGATGTGGGGTTTTCAGATTCAGTCTGAGCTGATGGATAGAGTCATGTCAGCACAGTATGATGATGTTGCCCAGAGGAGCATCAGGGAGCAGGTGAGGACGGGCTTGCTTGACGATTTCTCTGTAGCCGAAGACGGGTCGTTGCGGCACGGTACTAGGCTGTGCGTTCCGCGTGGAGAGCTTCGGGAGGAGGTTCTTCAGGAGGCGCATCGCTCTCAGTATTCTATGCATCCTGGGGCCAACAAGATGTATAGGGACCTGAGAGAGCACATATGGTGGTATGGTATAGCCTCCCTTCCCAGAAATTTTCAAAATATTTTATTTATTTATTTTTATTTGATTTAAATAGTGAATTTAGAATTTTGTAAATAATTATTTAGTTAATTATTACGGTAGATGATTTTTAATCATGATTAAATTTGGAGTACAAGGTGACTGGAAATCGTGGCACTGATAGTGCAGTGGCATGCCTAGACTAGTGTATTAGCCATGCCAAAGAAGGCCGAGCCATAATGATGTCCTAACTAGGAAAACCAGGCCAAGTTGTGACATGACCATTATAAATATTGTAATTATTCATTATTAATATTATTTAACGTCTAGGTGACCCAGTCGTACCAAACTAGTCAAACTGGACCCAAACCAAGCCCAAGGCCATGTAGGCGAGTAGTGAGACGAAAGACGTCCATGTAGATTGTATAAATGAGTATATATAGGTATTGGTTCATTTTATGGTCTAGTAAGTAACCCTTGTAAATTGAATATTAAATATAATATATTATTTTGCTATTTAAATTATCTTGGATATATATATATATATATATATATATATATATATATATATATATATATATATATATATATATATATATATATATAAAATATATATATATATATATATATATATATATATATATATATATATATATATATATATATATATATATATATATATATATATATAATAAATATATGTATGTATATACGTTTTTGGATATATTAATGTATTAGTTGATTGCTTGGAATACTTGTTGTTGTAGTGGTAGGTATGATAAAAGATAATTATAAAATATATATAGAGTTATATAATTATATACGTATAAATGTGTATAAAGATATACGCGAGTATGTGTATGTTTATGTATATAAATACATATATATATATATATATATATATATATATATATATATATATATATATATATATATATATATATATATATAAAATATATATATATATATATATATATATATATATATATATATATATATATATATATATAATAAATATATGTATGTATATACGTTTTGGATATATTAATGTATTAGTTGATTGCTTGGAATACTTGTTGTTGTAGTGGTAGGTATGATAAAGATAATTATAAAATATATATAGAGTTATATAATTATATACGTATAAATGTGTATAAAGATATACGCGAGTATGTGTATGTTTATGTATATAAATACATATATATGTGTATATGTGTATTCGTATATAAATATATATATTATAAATGCATGTATATATGTGTATTTGTATATATATGTGTATTTGTATATATATATATATATATATATATATATATTATAAATACATGTGTATATGTGAATATATAGATATATATATATATATGAGGTGTGTGTATGTATAATATATATTATGTATAAGTGTATAGGTGTAAGTAATATAAATATATATACATATATATATATAAATAAATATATGGATGTGTGTGTATATGCATAAATATGTATAGCTCATTTTAGATATATAATAAGATTTTTGTGTATATATAGTTATATGAATAATATAGGAATATATATATACATAGATGTATATAGGTATATATAGATTTATATATGAAAAAGAAGAGGAAAAGAAATAGAAATGAGAAGCAACTCTCAGCCCAGCCGGCCTACCAGCCCGAAGCCCACCACAAATCAGGCCCAGGCTCCCCACACTGAGATCCCAGCCCGGCCTAGCCAAGGACCAGGCCAAACCCGGCCCAACTGAGCTGACCCCAGCCCAGCCTTGTATGATCCAACCAGTCTCGGGCCAGAGGCCCACAGACAATGGCTAAACCCAAACAGTAAAAGAGTCCCAGCCGCTGAAGTCCTCAGCCATAGAGCTTCGACTCTGTTCGACCGAACAACTACACCTATATAAACCATCGGGAATTTCTCGAAAACCCTAGCCGCGCCAACCATCCAGTCGACCCCCCAGGATCTTCGATCTCCGGCGACCCTCCACGCTCGCCCCCAGTCACCGGAGCCACCGTCGGGCGCGGTTAGCGCCACCTCTTGGTCGGCAGCAACAGGGGATACCCTGTTTCGAGCACAGCAGGTACCCCCCTTTCTCCAACTTATTTCTTCCTGTGTGATCGATCGTCTCGCGATCCGAAAGTGTCGGGGCGAAGTCCAGTTGACCCTCTAGAAGTCCCCATAAATCAAATCTGATGGGGACGAGCCATCGACCCAGAAGATCGATGCAAACATCGAGGGAAAAACTGTTTCGAAAACAGTTTCAGACAGTTCAAGTACCTCAGTTGGGAGATCGATTCTGGTTGATTCATCGACAGTGTCTAAATTCTAATTAGACACACTTGAAGACAACATATTGGGATTCATAACCTAATTTGTAGTTTTGAATTTTATTAAACATATGCAAAGAAATCAGTTTTCAAAGTTTAAGAAAAATAGGTTTAAAACTGTTTTCCAAAAACATAGAAACCATCCACACGACGTGCGTCCCGCCAAACCGGGCGACGTGGTCGTGCACCGTAAGCATCGAAAGCTACGTAACGGCTTCGTGGTCGTGTGGGCTTTGACGGAATTCAAATTGGTCGCATGTGCGCGACGAATTTGATGCATATCCGTCAAAATTTACCGTATCGTGTACTTTGCAAATTCTCCAATTACTTTGTGCACGCTCGTCAGATCGAGACGAAACTTGTACCATCAGAACCGTATCATTTTTCTGGTCCTGTATGCCAAGTTTGGTCCGATTCTGAGACGGTTGAATCGTACGTCGTTTTGCGGGCCCCACGGTCCCACTCAACGGACGATTTTGTGCACGGCCCGCCGGAATCCAACTCTGGACATACGGTTGGGTTTGTATCGGAAAACTGGATCCATAGACATATAGTTTGACAACTTTAGAGACCGTTGACTCTGGCACGCTTTTCGGTGCAAAGCGGGTCCAACGGCGGACGTCGTTTTTGCCCAAAATTATCGTTTTGCCCCTGTGTCCAGAATTGGACTTAAGGACAGGCAATCGTAACTAATTTGACTATTCTGAGAATGTTGGTACTGTTTATTTCAGCATCTGGAGACTTCTGCATGTGTTGATTGATTGTGGCTCATTGAGTGGTATAGTATTATTGGTTTCTCTAGCTAAGGACCTCAGACAAGTGCACTTTCTGATTGCTTTCCAATTCATAGTAGTCTTTTCATTTCATATCTATACATATATCTTGCTGCTTGTTGACACGCTCATCACACGGAGTAGTCGGGAGGGGAAGTATCTTAGTACACATGTGAACTACCCAGAAATATCCCCAAAATGTCTATTATTGCATGATAGCAGCTGCACACGACAAGTGCAGTGAGCCAGATTTACCCCCTAGCCGTTCACATGTCGAAACAGATATTTCACACCACCTAGATAGTTGTCTTTTATTAGTTTTTTCTTGTTTACTTCTCTATCGTGCTACGTCATCAGTTTCTTACTAGCTTTCATATTCCATATGCTATTTTATGTCTTGTTAATTCTATTGTGTTTTGTATTGCCGTCGATTTGTGTACTTATTCCATTCCTGACTGGAAACCAATATTTTTTAGGTTTAGCCGCGATCACTCTTAGCACTGGGAGAACTTGGGTATGCTGAAGACAACCTAGAAATAGAAAGCAATTGTATCAATTTCATTAATTGTAAAATCCGGTATTTTCTTAATTATAAATGTTGTAAATGTTGTAACAATTTAGAAATGTGAATGAGCATCAAATGTTATTTTCTTGAGCATTTATTCTTGCGGGCTTGACAGCATTTTACCGCCGACTCTGCGGCGTAGGCTGGCTTGGACACGTCTCGTATCCGAAAAGCGGGTGTGGGTCGTGACAAATGGCATGAAGCGCGAGGTAGCTCAGTTTGTATCTCGTTGCCTTGTGTGTCAGCAGGTGAAGGCCGAGAGACAAAGACCAGGTGGATTGCTACAGCCGCTACCCATTCCCGAGTGGAAGTGGGAGCACATCACCATGGACTTTGTATCTGGACTTCCACGATCGCCAGGAGAAAAGGACGCAGTTTGGGTCATTGTTGATAGATTGACCAAATCGGACCACTTTTTGCCTTTCAAAGTGGATTTGTCTACGGAGAGGCTGGCTGAGCTGTATGTTCGTCAGATCGTGAGATTACACGGAGTTCCGGTGAGCATAGTTTCAGATCGGGATAGCCGATTCACTTCCCACTTCTTGAGGAGTTTGCAGGCTAGCTTGGGCACCTCGCTCAAGTTTAGTACTGCTTATCATCCTCAGACAGACGGGCAGTCGGAGAGGACCATCCAGACCTTGGAGGATATGCTTCGCACATGTGTGCTAGATCTCGGGGGTTCTTGGGAGGACCATCTTCACCTGGTAGAGTTTGCTTACAACAACAGCTACCAGGCCAGTATAGAGATGTCACCATTTGAGGCTCTATATGGACGGAGATGTCGTACTCCTTTGTCTTGGGACGATGTCGACGAACGGGCGCTTCTTGGGCCGGAGATGGTTGTGGATACGGCCGAGAAGGTCAGATTGATTAGAGACAGACTTCGGGTGGCTCAGGATAGGCAGCGGCATTGGGCCGATAGTCACTGGAGACCGTTAGAATTCGAGGTTAGTTTCAGTTCTTGTCGTGTTTGTTGTGATTGTTTGTTAGTTGTGTGTTGTGTTTTTGTCTTCTGACTAGGTTGGTGACATGGTATTTCTGAGGATATCCCCGACATGTGGCACTATTCGCTTTAGCGGCGGTAGGAAGCTCAGTCTGCGCTACATCGAACCTTTCACCATCTTAGAGAGGATCGGTACAGTAGCCTACCGACTGGACTTGCCTACTAGGCTCGAGGGAGTGCACAACGTGTTTCATGTCTCTCAGCTGAGGCGGTACGTGGCAGATCCTAGCCATGTATTGGACCATTCAGCGATACAGGTGGGACCTACTCCCAGCTATCCAGAATAGCCGGTAGAGATTCTGGATCGCAGGAAGAAGGTGCTTCGGAACCAGGTCATACCCTTGGTTCGGGTTGCATGGAGACATCTCTCCAGGTGAGTCTACCTGGGAGAGGGAGGACGACATGCAGGAGCGTTTTCCTTATCTTTTTGCGCCCTGGGGTATAAATCTATTTCCTTATTTCTGTTTGTGATTTCCTGTGCTTGTTGTCTTCAGTTTCGAGGTCAAATTTTTTTTTAAGGTGGATAGACTTGTCACCCTCACTTTTCCCAGTTAGGGGTAAAATGGTAATTTTCCATTTTATAATATTTTAGGAATTTTATTTCATGAATATTATTATTTAATTATTATAGGAGTCGGGTTCGAATTTTATCACATTCCGAGTTAATTCGGGACCCCGGTGAATTTCGACTTGAGTCGTAATTAGCATGTTATTTAACCATGGACCACCACACTAAACTTTTAGGTTTAGGAGTTTGGACTAGTCCCCTATGAGTAATTTAGTTTAATTATAATTTTTAATTAATTTTAGCAACTTCCGAAACCCATTTTTGGATTTATTAGCATGTAGGCTTAGGGAGGGGCAAACTTGTAATTAACGAGTGCCCCTACCCATGCCCATGGCCGGCCACCTATAGCACCCTCTCCACCTCACATTTCTTCTTCACTAAGTCTTCTTCCTCTCTCTTCATTCTTTCTTTCCAACTCCTTCTTCTTCCTCTTCAAATCCACATTTAGGTATGATTTTTAAACCCTCTTAAATTCCTCATTTGCATTTACTCCTTCACATTAATTAGAGAGGGAACCATTCTCTACATGTTGACCCTAGATTTTGTAGGTTTTCTTAAATTCTAGTTTAAGGATTTATTTATGGTTTTATTCTTTTTAGAGTGGTATATATATATATATATATATATATATATATATATATATATATATATATATATATATATATATATATATATATATATATATACATGTGTATTTATGTGTGTGTATTTATATATGTATTTGTGTGTGTGTAGAGGAGAGTGATAGTTGTGTCATGAGAGTGTGTCCATGTGTGGGTGAGAGTGTGTCCATGTGTGTGTGTGAGTGTCCATATATGTGTGTGAGTGTGTCTATATATATATATATATATATATATATATATATATATATATATATATATATATATATATATATATATATATATATGTGTGTGTGTGTGTATTTATATAAAATATATATATATATATATATATATATATATATATATATATATATATATATATATATATATATATATATGTGTGTGTATTTATATATGTATTTGTGTGTGTGTAGAGGAGAGTGATAGTTGTGTCATGAGAGTGTGTCCACGTGTAGGTGAGAGTGTGTCCATGTGTGTGTGTGAGTGTCCATATATATGTGTATATATATATATATATATATATATGTGTGTGTGTGTGTGTGTGTGTGTGTGTGTGTGAGTGTGTCTATATATATATATATATATATACATTTATATATATGTATAGATATGTATAGATATATATATATGTGTGTGTGGTCATACATATACAGGTGTGTGTATTTGTATGAGTAGAGAGAGAAGGGAATAAGGATATGTATGTGAGTATGTATATATATATGTGAGAAAGATTAGAGAGGGATTAGAAGAGATTAGAGAGATTTTTAGAGTGATTCAGAGAGGGAAATAGAGGGGAAATGATGGAGGATTTGTGGAGGGGAAAGGGGGAGCACCCACAGCAGCTAGGGGGCTGTTCCCCCCCCCCCTAAACAGTCCCCTAACAGCAGCAATTTCAGCAGCAGTAACAGCCACAGTAGCAGCAGCTTAGGCATTAAACCCCCCCTTTTAACCCCCTATTCGACCCCGTATATACCCCACTATATACCTATATATATACATATATATACCCTATTATTAGCTCTATATAACCCTAATAAACCTACTAGAATAACCCCCAAAACTTGTTCCAAGAGAGGGTGAAAAGTATAGGTTGAAGAGAGTTTGAGTGAGTGAGTTTAAGGGTTGAGTTAGATTTGGTGATAGGGGAAATTGAGTTCCGTGATTCGGAACGCGTCGAAACTTGGAGGGAACCTAGATAATGTGATTTAGATTTTGTGGGTAGGCTTCGGAGTCGGAATCGGGGTCGCGTGTGGGCTCGGGGAGACGGTATCGCACCGCACCATCCCGTATCTTGAAATATTCAAGATAACGGGTAAACGGGCGATACGGGCCGTAAGATGGACTGGATTTCCACTTACCCTAGGAAACTTGGTAGGTAATGGTTGTATAGGCTCGTATCCTACTACCCTAGGACGCACGGAGTAAAATTCCTAAGGGAAGGCCACTTGGCGGCAAGTTAGAACGGTTTAAGGGTAAATGTTAAGGGGTAATCAGATAATTTCGAGATACGGAGTTCGGGTAGTCGGATTGACTTGAAACTTTGGTGACATGTTGGGTACACCCTACAAATGTCATATTTGAGCCGATTTTGGCTCGGTTGACCCAGAGTTGACTTTTTACCCAAAAGTCAGCCGTGAGTCAACACTTTGTCTAGATTTGACAAAATCCAAACCAGAGTTGACCAGTTGACCAAAAGTCAACTATTGGTCAACATTTGACCATTTTGACCTAGGGTTCACCAAGAGTTGACCAGAGTTGACCAGGGTTGACCAGTTGACCAAAAGTCAACTGTAGGCCAACTCTTGACCCCGTTTGACTTTCTTCGACTTGTTTTGACCTGTGATGACTGGTATGACCTAGGGTTAACTTGGTCTGGCTTAGATTGACTTGATATAACTTGATTTGACCTAGATTTGATTTGACATGACTTCGTGTGACTCAGTGAGACCTAGTTTGACCTAGATTGCATGTCATTCATTGTGAATCATTCTTAAACTTGTTTAAACCTAAATTAACATACAGTATCTCATCTTTAGGTCTCTGATTTCCACTCTGAGCATTGATATACCTTACAGCTCAGGACAGCAGGCGAGTACATTCATTGATAGTTTTTATTGTCTTGATATTTGCTATATCCGATTCAGTCGTAGTGTCTTACTTGATTCTCAGACACGATAGTTCACGGACTAGTATTGTTGGATTTCTGTCATGAGATGTCATTCCTGGATTTCTTGGGATACTGGTACTTGCTTAGTCTTGATTCTTGTACTTGTATTGACGCCGATTCCTGAAGAGGACTTGCTCTCCTCTTAGGGAATCCCGCGTCATGACGTGCTATGTCCGGATCCGTATACTATTCGGGGAATGGGGAATATTATAGATAGTGTGATCAATGCCCACCTTGAGTTACAACTTGTATCATAACTATACCCTTACCTCACGATCGGTATAGCCTGACCTGTGCTACTACTTGGTCCATAGCTTACCATTCCGGCCGGGCCGAGTCCACGTACTTGTAGCCGGTCGGCTGGAAGCCTGATTCTTGACCCATACCGATCAAATTAGGCTATAATATTCGAGGCATATTTTATATTTACTTATTCTTATCATATATCCTGTTCTGTTCTACATTCAGTACTTTCTCACCATGCATGATATACGTTACTCACATGCTCTACATGCCTTTACATTATACCTTGATTGGAGACTAAGTTCTGCTTGGGAGAGAAGTTACAACCCCGGTCCTTGTTTGGTTTAAGGGTTGTAACTCGGCTTCCGAACGGTTCCCAAGTCTTCATATATCTTTGTCTCGTAGTTCATTATACTGTCTCTTATAGAATTTGTCAATTCACATGGAACTGCTGTTAGTGCTTGTACTTGCTCATTTTCCTGACAGGATACCGTTATGATATATTACAGATGACTCTGAGTCGGACTGCTCGACCTATTATGGGCTCAAGTCAGATGGAGTAGCCTTGGATCGTGGCCTTATAGTAGAGCCACTAGATTTTGTACTTCCAGAGTAGTGTAGATTAGCTAGGTTTGACTTGACTGCGATCCTGCTAGCTTTATCAGACTGTAGTTTCTACATTATATTTTGAGACCCTGTGATGTTGTATATATCTGGGCTTGTATTGGACTCTGGACTTATTTACTCTTTCATCTATCATATGTCTTTCCTTCTGAGCTATCTACCTTAGTTTTATTCTGTGATTGAGACTATATTGTTATGTCACCTCCATTCGGAGAGTATATACTGTACAGGTACATATATACTGTTAGTCGTAGTATTTACAGACGTTATATACAGCATTCTACCGTCGACACTGCGGCGTAGGCTGGACGTACCCACGTGCTCGTGCCCCTCATAAGGGTGCGGGTCGTGACAAGCACACTGTCATGTGTTGCACCCTTCATGAACGAATATTTGACCTGGATAACCTGGATGGTCTACAGGGCTTGTGGCTGTTGGAATATCTCATTGTATCTTGCTAGTAACTAGGCCTGTGATAACCCTAGCTAGTTAAAGTATCAAGTTGTACTCATTGCTTGGCCGTGATTGATTGGATGGAGTCTAATCCAGTCTAGTCTTGTCCTGATCCTGTACAAGATTGTTACATGACCTGATTGCTTGTGCTTTACTTTATCGATAAATGGTGGAAACCAAGTTCCGTTCAGACGAAGGGTTACAACCTCGGTCCTTGTTTGGTTTAAGGGTTGTAACTCGGTTATCCGAATAGTCCCATGGTTATCTCATCATATATCGTCACAATTTTCTATATTTTTCCAGTCTTTATTATTTAATTATGTTTTGTACTAATTGCTGGTTTTAGTTCTTAAGTGAAGTCTCGTTTGTGGCACTTGCTCTTTCTGGGGTCTGACCCAGCTGGTTTTGTATGGCCAGATACCGGAGTAGCTCAAAGGATCTCCCTACCTTCCAGCCAGATGGTGGCCACCAGGCGTAACCAAGACAACGAGTAGGTTTCCCTTTTGTTCTCCCACTTTATTATAAAAATGTTCTTTGAGGCGTTTAGCCGACGAGCACGTGTTAGCTCGTATTGTACTTTACTTATTGTCTGCCTATGGGCTATAACATGATTGATGAATCCTAGGGTTGATCATGTATGACTGAAACTCTTGCTAGTCTTCACCTTTTGTACGATTAGCTTCATGATCATCCAAATATGTAATGTATGGGACGCCTTACTATTGTCTATTTGATGCTCTAACATCTTATGACTGCTTTTACTTGCTTGAGATTGAGACAATAGACTTGTTCATG
Source organism: Iris pallida (assembly GCA_029216955.1). Taxonomy (NCBI): domain Eukaryota; kingdom Viridiplantae; phylum Streptophyta; class Magnoliopsida; order Asparagales; family Iridaceae; genus Iris; species Iris pallida. The sequence continues at coordinate 4,403,902 of JANAVB010040818.1, read as the reverse complement.
ACCATAAGAGACTGATGGCTTGTAGTTAAACCCTTATGTATCTAGACATTCGTGACCATATAGCGAGGTGGATTCTATTTCAATATACGTAGCTGGCTATGTATGCCCCCGTTCTCCAGTATTCTGGTTTTGGGACGTTACATGGTTTAAGTGGTGGCCCATACAGGTCTTGTGAATCAAGATATACGAGGGTTTACCGAACAGATGTCTCAATCAGCACTCGCCCTTGATCTCTGCTCGTATCCTCTGAATCCCTGAATTCTTGACATGATCACATTCTTGTATCTTTGATCTGTCCTGGTCCTTCCTTATTATTTCCTGTGTCATCTTCTTCAGCGGCATTGTTCCTGGTCCTACCGATCGGTAAGGCGGAGCACCTCCTGTGGGCTAGAAACAACCTGGAGATCAAGCCTAGCATTCTGGAGTAGCCTCTAGAGTCATGCCTACTGAGGGTCAAGAGCCACCAGTTCAGCCAGTCCAGCCTGCAGAGCCTGATGATGGCACCTTGGTGGATCTCATCAGGATACTGCTAGCATCTCAAGATCGTCGGGGCAATGCCCTGCACCAGGCAGTACAAGATGCTTTGAACAGAGACGGTCATCAAGGGAACCAGGCAGCCAACAGCTTCAAGCGTTTGAACCCACCATTCTTCGATGGTAGCAAAGATGCGATTATCGCAGATGCTTGGCTACAGGATACGAAAGTGATTCTAGAAGCGGCAAAGACACCCGAGAATGAGAAGGTGGCGATAGTACGCATGTAGTTATTAGATCTTGCCCGCAGCTGGTGGGCGGCGTACCGTTGGACTAGTGGCACCTATTGTATGGACAATATTTCGTGAGAGATTCTAGACCAAGTACTTCGATGCTGTAGCTCGGTACGATCTACAGACGAGGTTCACCAATCTTAAGCAGATGGACAGGATGGTCGACGGATATGCGGCCGAGTTTTCGAGACTTAGTCGGTTTGCCCCCACCTTGGTAGCGACCGAGTTCGACAGAGCCCAGCGGTTCCAGCAGAGGCTCCATCTAGAGATTTTATTGGCAGTGGAGTAGTTTGAGCATCAGACTTTTGATGCAGTATTGAGAGCGGCCAGGAAGCATGAGTATACCTCCCAGAGGATCGTGGACAGGACCGGAGGTCGGAAGCGATCTCATGGCCATATCTGTCAGTCTTCAGCACTAGTCCCGGCAGCTAGGGTTTTGACAATTAGAAGTCCAAGGCGGGCGGCTTCAGTGACGTCGATTCAGCATTCGACCTCGACGAACCCTCAGCAGCAGAAGCAGAAGCAGACTTCTGCAATGGGTTGCACTCATTGTGGGAAGTCAGGACATGTGGTGGCAGAATATCGCAGAGCACAGGGATTGTGCTTGATTTATGGAGCACCAGACCACAGGATTGGGAACTGCCCGAACCGGGGGAGTTCCTCTTTCGACCTTTTCTAGTCCTTCGGTGAGAGGACCAGCACCAGTCCAACAGCAGCAACAGTTTTCGAAGCCCTTTCCGCCTCAATTCCAAGCATTCCAGCAGCAAAACCCCTAGCAGTATGCCCACGCCCAAGCCCTGACTCAGAGCAGACAGAAAGGTTTTCAATAGAGGAGACCTGCACCCAGAGGACATGGTCAGGCAATAGCTATGACCGTAGAAGAAGGATTGGCACCAGGTGAGGTAGTGGCAGGTACTATTCTCGTCAACTCCTTTCCAGCATCAACATTATTTGATTCTGGTGCATCGCATTCATTTATGTCTATACGATTCGTGACACGGATATGACTGGAGTCTGAGTCATTATCAGTAAGGCTCAATATACTTACTGGTAACGGTCTTATGGGAGTAGATAGAGTGTTTTCCTCGTGTCGGATCGTGGTTAGTGGTAGAGAGTTCTCCGCTAGATTGATAGAGTTCCCGATGGACGATTATGATGTGGTCTTAGGGATGGATTGGTTAAGGAACCAGTATGCTAGGATAGGCTGCCATGTTGGCAGGGTTATTTTTAGCATTCTAGGCGAGCCAGAGTTTTCCTTTTCCCGAGGCAAAGTTGAACCTTCTCCTCCAGTATTGTAGATGACAGTAGCAGCAGGACAGTTACCCTGGATAGTCGAAGAGTTTCTAGATATTTTTCCTGAGGAGCTTCCAGGAATGCTGCCAGAACGAGAGATCGAGTTTACTATCGACTTGATCCCAGGGACAGCCCCAGTGTCGGAGAGAGTCTACAGGATGGCACCATCAGAGTTAGAGATATTATACAAGATGATTGAAGAACTTAGGACCAAGGGATTCATTCGTGCCAGTGGATCACCTTGGGGATCCCCGATGCTTTTTATGAAAAAGAAGGATGGTACGTCCAGATTATATATAGATTATCGTACCTTGAACTCAGTGATAATCAAGAATAGATACCCTCGCCCGAGGATAGATGACTTGTTTGATCAACTCAAGAGGGCAGCAATATTTTCGAAGAATGACTTGCGATCAGGATACCATCAGATCATAGTCAGGGAGCAGGACATCCCGAAGACAGCTTTTAGATCTAGATATGGGCATTGGGAGTTCCTTGTTATGCCATTTGGAGCAACCAATGCGCCAGCTGTATTCATGGACCTCATGAATCGCATTTTTATGCCATACTTGGATCAGTTCGTGATTGTGTTTATAAATGATATCCTGGTCTACAGCAAGAGTGAAGCGGAGCATGAGCAGCATCTCAGAGTTGTCCTCCAGATTCTCAGAGAGCACCAGTTATATGCCAAGTTCAGTAAATGCGAGTTCTGGCTCGATCGCATTTCGCACTTGGGTCATATTATTTCCAGAGGAGGAGTTGAGGTGGATCCCCAGAAGATAGTAGCCATTGAGACATGGCCAGTACCTAGCACAGTGGCAGAAGTTTACAGCTTTCTTGGCTTGGCCGGCTACTACCGGTAATTTGTTTCGGACTTTGCTCGGATTTCAGCGCCATTGACCCAGTTGACCCGTAAGGATACGCAGTTTGCCTGGACAGCAGAATGTCAGGATTCTTTTGAGAAGTTGAAGCGAGGCTTGATGACGGCACCCATTCTCACGCTTCCAGATGGGGTCGAAGGATTTTCAGTATATTGTGATGCTTTAGGCAGAGGTTTAGGATGTGTTTTGATGCAGCATGGGAAGGTAATAGCTTATGCGTCATGTCAACTTCGTGATCATGAGAGGAATTACCCGACCCATGACTTAGAGTTGGCAGCAGTAGTGTTTGCACTTAAGCTTTGGAGACACTACTTGTATGGAGATAGGGTGGAGATTTTCACCGATCACAAGAGCCGGAAGTATGAATACCAGAAGGATCTCAATATGCGTCAGAGAATGTGGCTAGAGCTACTTATGGATTATGATGTCAACATGCAGTATCATCCAGGGAAGGCCAATATAGTAGCAGATGCATTGAGCAGGAGAGCCGGAGCTTATTTTCTAACAGCACAGCCAGAGTTATTAGCAGATCTTCAGAAGATGGGTATAGAAGTTGTCCTTCCTACCAATGTGGCAATGATGGCCAGTCTGCAAGTTCAGTCCACTATCGTTAGGAGGATCAGGTTAGCTCAGTTATCAGATTCTAAGCTTCAGTGGCTCAGAGCAGAGTGTGAAACGGGACGACGGCCAGAGTTATGTATCCATGAGGATGGTACACTTCGACATAGGAAGCGTCTTTGTGTACCCAGTAGAGATATCAGACAAGAGATCATGGCAGAAGCTCACAGTTCTCAGTATTCCATTCATCCCGGTGGCACAAAAATGTACCGTGATATCCGTCAGTACTTTTGGTAGAATGGCATGAAGAGGGAGATAGCCCAGTTTGTCTCTCGGTTATTGGTTTGCCAACAAGTTAAAACTGAGCATCAGAGACCGGTTGGACTTCTTCAGCCCTTGCCTATTCCAGAATGGAAGTAGGAGCATATCACCATGGATTTCGTGACTGGATTACCTAGGTCCCCGGCCGGTAGGGATGCTATTTGGGTTATAGTCGACAGACTCACGAAGGTGGATCACTTTCTCCCGTTCAGAGTTGGTCAGTCGAGGGCTCAGCTTGCATAGATGTACCTCAGGCAGATTATTAAATTGTACGGTGTTCCAGTCAGTATCACCTCGGACAGAGATTCAAGATTTATGTCGCCCTTTTGGCGCAGTCTGCAAGAGAGTTTGGGAACTCACCTTCAGTTCAACTCAGCTTATCATCTGCAGACAGATGATCAGTCAGATCATACCATATGAACCTTGGAAGATATGTTGAGATCTTGTACACTCGACTTCGGTGGCTCGTGGGAGGATCACCTGTACCTGGTGGAGTTCTCGTATAACAACAGTTTCAAAGCCAGTATCTAGATGGCACCGTTCGAGACACTGTATGGTAGGAAGTGCCGATCCCTGCTAGTATGGGACGATATTGGAGAAAGGCAGATGCTCGGTCCAAAAATGATTACTCAGACAGTTGAGGTGGTCAGAAGAGTCAGAGCTTATCTTCGAGTTGCACAAGATTGCCAGCATTATTGGTCCTATTCTCATCGACATCCCCTTGAATTTTTCGTCGACGATCATGTATTCCTCAGGATCTCTCGCCTACCCGGGGCGTCATTCGTTTCGGCGTACGGGAAAAGCTTAGTCCAAGGTATATAGGGCCATTCGACATTCGAGAGCGAGTAGGTGATGTGTCCTATCGTCTCGCTCTCCCGTCGTCGTTGCGTGAGGTGCATGATGTCTTCCATGTATCCCAATTGTGACGATATATCCCGGATCCGAGTCATGTCCTTAATCATTCGAAATTGGTTATTGGTACCAACCTTTCGTATGAGGAGAGACCCATATCCATATTGGACCGGAGAGAGAAGATACTCAAGAACAAGACCATAATTTAGTCCGTGTTGCTTGGGGTCATCACTCTCTAGGTGAGTCAACGTGGGAGCGTGAAGATGATATTCGATCGCAATATCCCGACATGTTTGACTTGTGAGGTATAATGTCTTCCTTATGCCTCATGTCCTCGATTCCTTGCTTGCATGATTGATTGCTTGATTGATTGCCTTGTTATAACTTGCTTGTGATTAATATAGCTTGTCCTTGCCTCTCTAGCCTCTTAATTAAATTCCGAGGACGAAATTCTTTTAAGGTAGGTAGAGTTGTAACGCCCGTGGTTCGTATTACATATTTTGGTATACGTGTACGGAATCCCAACCTGTAATTAGACTTGTCTTGTTTAGCTTGATCCTGGTTTAATCTTACCTTGGTTTATTTTAGGTTCATCCTGGATCGACTTGTCTTGACTGACTAGTCTTAGGTTTGCATTGACATGGGTTAGTTAGCATTTCCTGGTTCATGTGGTTTATCCTGGCCTTGGCCTGCATTGGGTTCGGTTGGGTTCGCTTGGTTGGGTTCGGTTTGGGTTGATAAGCAAACCCCTACCTACCACCATCCCTCATTTATTAACCCAACCACCATTCTCTCTCTTCATTCATTATTTATTTACTCCTCTTCTCTTCTTCTTCCTTATCACCTTCTCCACCCACGCCACCGTAGGCAAGTGCAACTTGCTATCACAAGAGAACACCATGCTTTTATGGATCATTTAGCTTACTTGCATGATTTCAAACTACTTTAGAACTTGGCTTTTCTCATTTCGATGCATGGATTTTTGTAGATCTAGGTTTTAGCATTCTTTTATTTTCATGGTTTGATCTACTAAACTGGCTTGTTTACAAAAACTGAGAGTTCCATGTGGTAGACATTCTGATGTTACACAAGTTTGGTATTGGAATGGTTGGATTTCACCGAGACTTGACCGAGATGGGGCTTTTCTTGAGCTCTTGAGCTTTTACGCCTGCTTGTACCGGCCTTGGGGAGAAAATAAAGTTTTTACGCACACGTCCTTACGTGCTAGCGTAGTATTAAGTTTTACGCCCATGTTTTACGTGCCAGCGTATCATTTACCCCCGTTGCGCACACATTTTTACGTGTTCGCGTAGTATTCCTTTTTTACGCACACGCATTGCGTGCCAGCTTAATCCTTCTACGTCGAGTTCACTTGAACTATATGCAGTGGCCTTCCTGTTCGCGTAGACTCGCGCTCGTGTATTCTCCTGCCGCGTTGAGTCACGCTAGCGTAGAGTGCCCCGTGCGTAGAGCCTCGCTCGCGTAGACTCTCCCTTGCTCGCGTAGAGCCTTGCGTGCGTAAAGTTTCACTTAGGTGCTCGCACGCGTAAAGTTCTGCTTTCATAGGGTGCTTGCTATGCATAGAGCGTTTGCTCGCGTAGAGCGCTTGCTCGCGTAGAATCCTGCTTGCATGCACTCTTGCTCGCGTAGAGACTTTGAGTTCCTATGGCATACCCCGTTGCCCTTTTATATTCTTACCCTTTTGTCATAAACTTGATAACTTGAATTGATTGACACGACCGGACTGATAATTGTACATGGTACGATATAACAAGTGAACTGACATGACATGACAAGACACGACAAGCAAGCCTGATGGGAACTAATGAATGCTATTGCGACGGCTAGCATGACATGACAAGAATGAATGGCGTGGACTCCGTGGACGATTGTGTTTGTACAAGTGAACCAATATTATCTCGTATCATGTCTAGGGCAGGGACCCCTGAGTACCACGGTCAGGGGTACGTACTGAAATTGACTAAGACTAATAACTAGAATAACCCAGTAGTCATGAAGAGATTTTCCAGCTACAGGTAATCCCGTTATCTGGGCGCGCATGTGGACTTGTAGCCTGTCGACGAGTAGGGCACATTTCCAGCACACTGTCATGTGTTGCACCCTTCATGAATGGATATTCGACCTGGATAACCGTATGAACATGTCTACTATCTAACCGTATGAACATGTCGACGAGTAGGGCACATTTCCAGCACACACACGTCTACTATCTAACCGTATGAACATGTCCCCATACACATGATGTTAGCTTTTCCTCTCTAGTGCTCTCTATATTATATATTGTGATTGGATTTCAATGTAATCGACTTTCGTTAATTTAACTTGTGATTTTGATTTTCTTGGGATAATACTTTTTCAGATAATTGGTAGTTACCTTTGTTTTATTTTTGATAAGTACCAGTTTTCATATAGGATGGTAGACCGCCTTATAGTTTTGATGGTTGTTGTTTCTGTATCTTTCTAATTTAGCACCCTGGATTATTTGTGTGTTTGATACCTATGACCGTTGATTAGCATGACTAGTAAACCTAGATGAGACTTCACTGTCACCGTATGCCATGACCCTGTATGCCGTTCTTTTATTTGATGGTATGTTTATTTAAGTTCTGGGACTTTGATTGTGGGGGTTTGACCTAGAGGGAGTAGGGACATTTTAATTTCGAGGACGAAATTTTTATAAGGTGGGTAGGATGTTAGCACCCTGAATTTCGGATTATTTTTTTTTCATTTTATTTAATTTCCTGTTTGATTGGTTTCAATAAATAAATTATTTTGTTAATTTTTCTTAAGTGTACTTTCCCGTGCCATTGATATTTGGAGTATCAGGGATGTTCAACTCTGGAAATCTTCTTCATGAGTTTTGGAGTGGACACGATTACCTTCATGACGGTATATGGTGTCCCACCCAAACTTGTTCCCTTGTGCTCTTCCTGCTTCGCTGAACTTCGGGTCGATCTAGACCATTTGAGTATTATTTATTCTCCCACTCTTTTCCTTGATCATTTTTAGCGCGTTACCATAACTTTTAAATTGGGAGCGCCAGACCAGTCATTTTCTTGAAACCAACTCCTCATTGATGATCTACTCGAGACGCTCGTCACCAATGACCTTCGTTTCCCACTCATTCATGTCATTTTGGGCTCCATTTGATTCGCACAACTTTCCCGACATGTGGTCCGATTTTATTTCACGCCACGGCGTCACATTCATTTTCCAACTTGAATTGTGGGTCCCCTGTCGACCAAAACCTGTCAGCCCCAACTATGGACATGGCCCACTTTGAGCCTACTATCCGTCCGCCACTTGTGTTCCATTTATTGGAATCCCCATGTGCTACTTATTTACACATGATCATCAACATCTAATTTTAATTCGATTTTTGCACAATGTCCAATTTCGATCCAATCCGGCTCCACCAAGTCCAGTCCAGCTTTGTGTTGCCCTCCATCAGGACACCCTCATAATTCTTGCCTAAATATCAAGTACTTGTTTTATCTATTTTTAATTAATGGAAAATCTCCATTGATTTTAATTCCCATTGAAATGAATCCAATTCCAATTAATTCCTAACCATTTGATTTCCCTAATGAATCCTACCCATTAAATTCCCATGCAACTTTTCCCAATCCCCTTGGCCAACATGGCCGGCCCTAACTTTCACAAGAGGACAACCCTTTTCATTTTTCTCTTTCTCTCTCTCTCTTAAATTTAAAACTTATCCTTTCTCTCTCTCTCTCCTTTTCTTCATTCAATATCAACAACAGCTATTACACTACCCACCCCCTATAAAACCGACAGCACACAATTGGATAACTCTTTCTTCCCCTCTCACTTCATTTATTCTCTCTTATCTCTTTCTTTCTCTTTCCCAATTAATTCATTCAACAACAACAGAACTTCAAAACCATGCAAACTCACCACACCTTTCTTCAACAAACCCGACTACAACAGCTACTTCCATCACAATGGCCCCAACTCCTCATCGTCTCCGACCACCCTCCGGCCTTGGCCGAGCACACACCATCCCATCTCTCCTCCTTCCACTCTTTCTCCTCCATTGAAACCACCCTCACCTCATCCGTTCGCCACCACCACTTTCCAATCCCGACCACCATCCTCACCCGCGCGCCGCCACCACCTGTGCAGCACGCCGCCGTGGCCAGGCCGGCCTTCCCGCGCCTGGCCAGCGTGCTACAGCGCCAACAACGTGGCAGCAGCGTAGCAGCGCGCCCACTTGCGCGCGCGTGCGCGAGCTCCGACGAGTCGCCGCCGGCCACGCCGCTGTTGCCGTGGCCTCCCCCGCGGTGGGCGATCACCGTCGACCCCCTGGGGTCTGCCCTCTCCTCCTCCAGCGCGACGTATAGGCGATTCGTGCGTTTTGCACGACGTCCCGTCGTGACGCGCGCGAGATTGAGTCCGTTTTGGCGCTCCGTTGCAGCAACTTCGTGCACGTTTTCCCGGAGATCCGACCATTGGATCGGCGATTTCTTTACTCCGTCGCAATCTCGGTATATCCACCTTCGCTCATGTCAATTTTCGTCTGTTAATTTTATCGTTTGATACATGAAAACCGGCCACCAAGTTGACCGTTTAAATTGTATTAAATTTGGACAGTTTTGCGGGGCCAACTTCGTCAGCTTGTATCTCCTCTACTGCAGCTCCGTTTGGTGTGCTACCAGTTCCTGTGCGAAGCTGGTATAACCCTCTTCCTGCCTCCTTTAGATTTCATTTCAGTTTGAGCTTGTTTGATTGGTTGAATTCGACGCCAAAGTTGGTCGTCTGAATTCGTAATTTCCAACTTGTAAAATTCCATTTTTGAACACGGGACTCCAGATTTCATTTCTGACACCACCATTAGACTTGTGGCATCGTTCTGGTATGTTTTCATATAAAGTTTGTTAGATTTGGAGAACGTGGACCCGGACACGCATTTCGGTGCAAAGCGGGTCCCACATTCTGGGTCAACGGGATTTTTTGACGCCGGCTCATCGGAATCCAATTCTGGAGATACCGTTGGGTTCGTATCGACATTCTGGTTGCGTGGACATATAATTTGTTATATTTTATAGACTTGTTTTCTTGCACGTTTTTCGGTGCAAAACGGCTCCGACACGGACACCGTTTTGACCCGAAATTACCTTTTTGTCCTTGTGTCCAAATTGGACCGTTGGGTAGGCTATCCTAGCTAATTTGACCATTCTGGACACGTTGGCGATGTTCATTTCATCATCCGACAATGTTTGTTGATAATTTCTCTAAGTTTAACCTTTTTATAATTAATTAATAATTAATTCATATAATGTTCGTATTTCGGGATTAGTACAATGAAACTGAGACCAGCCAATTCCAGTGATCACACATCGCTGAAATTGACAAGTTGGACACGTGGATCACTATAATAAGATTATCAGCCTTACCGATAATCTTTTTATCTCGATTTATGCGTCGTAAGTTTCAATGTACAAATAACGAAGTACACTTTATTTTAGACTAGAATTGACCCTGATTGACCTAAGTTGACCAGTTGACCCAAGGTCAACTGTAAGTCAACACTTGACCTAGTTTGACTAGATTATTGACCGGAGTCGACCTAGAGATGTTTTGACTTAGAAGAACCTAGAATAATATAGATGGCTAGTATAGTTTTATTTATTTCAACTTGAACACCTTGTAACCTGTGTTGCTTTAAATAGGACTCTGTGGCTTCAGTGGGACCTCCCCTTTACTTATTAGCTGTTCAGGTTATCGAGGCGAGTACATTCTCTGATCATTTCATATCCTGCTTAGAATTATTACCTGCAGTAGATTACTTTACTTGTACTGTCACGTTGGTCACACGGATTGGTACTATATGGATCTCTACATGCGATGTTATCCCCCTCGGGAGCATCGGGTACATTGTGCTTGTGCGTTTCACTTACATCATGTACTCCTGTGCTTTCATTACATGTGCACTCCTGTGAATCTTGTACTCTCATGTTCACGGAGCCCCATGTATACTATCATGTGCACCCTATATGGGGCCCCATGTGATATCCTGTGCAATAACATAACCTGTTTAGATCCTTGTGTATTGATTGGGGATACGGGGGAGTGCTAGTAGTCGTGTGAACAATTCCTTTGTAGTGTAGATTCCTGTGTACCTCGACATCCTGTGCAAATCTGTCCTGTTCACATGTGCTATCTCGTACTCTGACTCACTAGCCACTGTTAGTTCTCTATGTATAGTAGATATTTACATTACAGTTCTCTTCCTGTTTACATACAGCATTTCTTCAGTACATGTATCTTACTTTACTGCATGTTATATGTTTTCTAACCTGCTATGATCTGTTGAGATGTACTGTGCTCGCTCCAGTCTTGACTGGACCTGTTGATAAATTTTACAGATAGCTTGGGGATTGCCTGCTAGCCTAGAGGAGACACATTAGAGGTTGTTTAGGTAGTTATTTTATTTTGTCTGGAGTTGTATTTACTTTGTGGATTACTGTATCTTTATTGAGTTTTGAGATGTACTTCTGGGTTCATGTATCTTAGACACTTAGACTTCTATCTCCTGTATTTATTTTGGATTTCATGTTTTATCTATTCTTATCATGCTCTACCTTAGATGTGATTGAGTTGTATCTGCTATGTCACCCCCATTCGGGGAGTATAAACTGTTTAGTCTTATACTGTTAGATGCATTGAGACCTAGGACAGCGTTCTATTACCGCCGACACTGCGGCATAGGCTGGGCGTTGTTACGTCCTCGTGCCCAAACTCTGGGGCGCGGGTCGTGACAATAACCTGGATGGTCTGCAGGGCTTGTGGCTATTGTAATATCTCATTGCATCTTGCTAGTAACTAGGCATGTGATAACTCTAGCTAGTTAAAGTATCAAGCCGTACTCATTGTTTGGCCATAATTGATTGGATGGAGTCTAACCCAGTCTAGTCTTTTCCTGATCCTGTACAAGATTGTTACATGACCTGATTGCTTGTGCTTTACTTTATCGATAAATGGTGGAAACCAAGTTCCGTTCAGACGAAGGGTTACAACCCCGGTCCTTGTTTGGTTTAAGGGTTGTAACTCGGTTATCCGAATAGTCCCATGGTTATCTCATCGTATATCATCACAATTTTCTATATTTTTCCAGCCTTTATTATTTAATTATGTTTTGTGCTAATTGCTTGTTTTAGTTCTTAAGTGAAGCCTCTTTTGTGGCACTTGCTCTTTCTGGGGTCTGACCCAGCTGGTTTTGTATGGCCAGATATCGAAGTAGCTCCAGAGGATCTCCCTACCTTCCAGCCAGATGGTGACCACCAGGCGTAACCAAGGCAACGAGTGGGTTTTCCTTTTGTTCTCTCACTTTATTGTAAAAATATTCTTTTGAGTCGTTTAGCCGGCGAGCACGTGTTAGCTCGTATTGCACTTTACTTATTGTCTGCCTACGGGCTGTAACATGATTGACGAATCCTAGGGTTGACCATGTATGACTAAAACTCTTGCTAGTCTTCACCTTTTGTACGACTAGCTTCATGATCATCCAAATATGTAATGTATGGGACGCCTTACTATTGTATATTTGATGTTTTAACATCTTATGACTGCTTTTACTTGCTTGAGATTGAGACAATAGGCTTGTTCATGACCATAAGAGACTGATGGCTTGTAGTTAAACCCTCATGTATCTAGACAGCCGTGACCGTATAGCGAGATAGATTCCATTTCAATATACGTAGCTGGCTATGCATGCCCCCGCTCTCCAGTATTCTGGTTCTGGGACGTTACAGCTTCTCCCGATAGTTGCGTGCAATGTGGTCCATTCGACCGCACCCGAAGCATGCTTCGTTCTTCAATCGGCACTCGTTGGCCATATGCCCCTCTTTATGGAAGAAATTGTAGACTATTTGATCCTTCGTCTGGTTGCCGCCTCCGTTGTCGCGATTTTGACGCTTGTACGCATTATTGCCTCCCGTATTACTACGGCATTTATTATTAAAGTGAACAGCACCAGTACTAGCAGGAGGATACTCAAACTCCAGACGGAGGGCATGGTTGAGTGCCTCGCCCATGGTTTTGTAATCATGCACCGAAACATGAGCACGAATAGAGGAACACAGGCCCACTTCAAATCGTCGAGTTCGACTTGCAGTTGTAGGTAGATATGCTCCAACAAATTTGGTCACTTTGTTAAATTCGGCCACATATTGTGGTACTATCATATTTCTTTGCCTCAACTACATAAATTCATTTTCTTTTTTCTGTCGTACGGCTGCAGAAAGATATTCAGTCTTGAACGCATTTCTGAATGTGGCCCATGAGATCGCCGTCGTCCTGTCTTCACGTCGAATTGCCCGCTTCTGCACGGCCCACCAATCGTGCACATTCATTCAAAGTAGAAGTTGAGCACATACGACTTTTTTCGAGTCTTTGACAGCCAGAAGCTCGAACTTGTCTACCAGCTCCTCCAACCAGTCGATCGCCACGGAGGAATCTTCTGTGCCGTTGAAGGAAGTGCGACAGCTTTTTGTAAATTTTGACATGTCAAAGTTAGAACTTCTCGGTGCTGCAGGTGAGAGCACGGGCGCCTCCGGTTCAGCGCCGTTGGATCGAACCGCAGGCTCGGTCACGGCAGGCGTCACTGTTGAATTGTTGTTGGTCACGACCGATTATACAATTTGCTGGAGTGTATTCAGCTGCTGCTGCTGCTTGAATTGAGCCTCGAACCGATTCTCAAACTGGGTCTGACGAGCCTCTGTCTGCTGATGATGGAGATCATTTTGGCGTTGCTGTATTTCCAGCATTTTTAGCATCTGCAGCATCCGTTGCATAGGTTCGCCGGAAGATCCGACTACGGTAGCCGTCATCCCTGTTGGGTTGACGGAATGCTCGGGTCTGGAACTACTCGAGCCGCTGGAAGCGCTCGTCTCGTCCCCTTCCCGAGCTCCCGCAAATGCAGGAAAAAGAAAGGCAACTCTCATTAGTTTCAGAAAATGTCCTGGGTTCAGCATTTGGAACAACTCATCTCATCGACATGAGGTCAACGGTTTGATACTGGAAACTCAACACTGGAAGCCAAGGACGTAAAGTCGTGCTCTGATACCATTATGTCATGCCCCGATTTCGTCGAATCGATAGTCGTCCCTCGGGCGTGATATCGTGTGAGCCTAGTACGCGATCGCACATGGCATAGTCATAAGGTAATCTGAGACACGTAATCTAAGAGAGCAAGCAGACAAATTGAATCACACATTAAGTAAAGAGAACTTTGATCTTTATTGATAATAGACATCATTTACAGACTCCGGTACAGGACTCATGCCGCGCGGGCTATAACATGACTCAATTACAAAAGAGTGCCAATGAGATAGCTGTTATATACATTGTACACATCCCTCAATATACAACAGAGTCTTCCAGTGACCTGGAATGGAGGGACGATGAGCCATCTTTCTTGGACGGTTGAGAGTCTTCAAAAGTGGAGTTGTAAGAAAAGTCTTCGATGCGTGGCCGAAGCTTCAAAATCACGAACGTCGTCGAGCTAGTTGGCGCGTCCTTCCTGGTTCACGGGACCTGCAAAGAGCGAGGATCAGTACGAGTACATGTATTGGCGAATGGCTAATTAAAATCAAAGCTCTGCATTTGATTCAAGCAGTTTTATAAACATGTTAGCTAGGTATTTTTGTGGTCTTTCTAACCATCCTGATAGATTTGTATGTTAACATATTTTGAGGCAAGCATACGAAACTGTATACATTAGGCAACTATAATATTCATCCCGTGTCACATGCATTAGTTAAGCAGTGAAAGGGTGTGAAGGCCACTGGCAATGTTAAGACATCACGGACTATAGTTAGGTTAGACGGCGACCCTTTCACGACGGGTAGCGAGCCCTGTGCGAAAGTTCCTGAATAACCCACGCTGATGTAAGGTTGGCACTTGCTATACTCGTTCCTCTCGGGCCGAATCGGTCCCTTAGCCTAGGCAACCGTTCGAAAAAACTACACCTTGTCGACAAGTTGTCCAATGACCGTTTTGCAGAGTCTTGAAAATGCTCTCTCTTTTCTAGAACCTTATCATTTCACTTTTATGTGCGAAACTTAGCCTTTCTTTTGAACTTAGTCGATTTACTCACTTAGCCATATCGTTGCGATAAACGTTAATCGATTCATTCATTGTTTGCATAAGCTAAGTGGAATTGCATAAGAAAGCACGTTTTCCATTTTCAATACCTACAGTTTGATAGCAATTGTTTCGTGAACAATCGTGCCACGATTTCTTTGATTCTATACTATTATGACAAGCATTCATTTAACTTCATATTGATTTTGAAATAGAGGGACGAGGCGAAGGAGGTCAGCCACTCACCTTAGACTTGTTTCAAGCGAGCGACTGGTTGGCTGCGCTGATATCGCCTACGTGATCACCTGTAATCGCATAAGCAACTGATTAGAACACTGTGTAATTCAAGGAATTTTGATATGAATGCGAAGCTCGAAAACGCAAGTCACAAAAACCCATCGAAAATATTTACGAAAAATGTATTCACGAAAACCAAAGCCAAATCAAGTGCGGCATGAAAACCAGAGCAACGAGAGGTCTCTCCCGACTCAGCCGCAGAGCCAATCCTTGAGGCACAATCCACTGAATATGGGACTTGGTTCTGAAGAAGCCATTCTATAATGTGGAATGGATGTTAATTCAACCGTTCCCGTTCGATCGACTCGGCCGATTCCGACCTATCGGTCCCGACCGAATCGATAGCGACAGTGTTCCTTTCTCGCGCATCCCGTGGACGGAAACGGGGCACGATATAGGGACGGGGCACTACAGCAAGTCCTGCCTACGTCACGACATCGACGTAGTAAGCTGTCTAGACCATAATCCTCAAAATTATAATATTATCTTTTTATTGCTCATTCACAATGACTAAATCAATTACAATATTCAAAAAGATTACATTTGATTAAAAATACAATATCTCACAACTATCAGCATATCTATCTAACTAATCTTCTAGGTTGACCTCAACATATACCCATGTCTCTCCCAAGGGTCCGAAAAAACAATGTAGCAAGCGACTATCTGGAAAAAAAATAGGTTTTCAGTCAGGAATGGAACGAGTACAATCCATGCATGCAGTTCCAAATATATGATAATGACTATAAAATCATGAATAGAAAATGACATACATGATTAAGTAAATAAACTGTAAAATATGAAAGATAAAACAAAACGGTTAACAAACTATATAATGACAAGTAAAACATGGAACATGGAAACATAACCAACTACGTGAGTTGAAGTACACCTTTCAATATGTGATCGGTCTGGGACAATTACACCACACGGTCTACATAAGATTTGCATCCCCACTGTCTACATTGCATATAAAATAAAATAAAGCACGGTCTATGGTTCTGATCACATATCTACTTAGTACTTCTCCGCTCGACTACTATACATGGATAAAGTCTCGACAAATAAGTCACGAAATGCGGTAATCAAACATAATAAAATATGGTATCATGACTAAATTCATATAACACTAACCCGTGTAACGAACGTGTCAAGAATCAAATATGTATCACTAATCATGCAATTATAGTAATTAACAATATTGGAAACAAACAAGAACTTTACTCGTCTGGGATCCTTAGCTGGTGAAACCGATAAACCCGTTGGGTCCAGGTTAGCCAAATTGGCTAGGGTTGATATACGAAAATTCATATTCGCAACGAAAAATACGGTTAGTCACGGTTGAGAATAATCTAGAAGAAAATTTGATCTAGTAAAGAAAATTCGTGAATATATATAACTATTTTTAGAAACTATTTATAATATTTGAAAGATCACGAGGTCCTCGGGGGACTAGCAAGATACATATAAACATGCCAAAATTAACAGTAAAAAATATACAGATAAGTAAGAAATACTCACAGAAAAATCACTAAGGCACAATGGACTAAGATACCAAGATCTAAGAGATAAGGAACCTAAGACGTTGGCATGCCATACTAGTCGTGGCTAACAGGTCAAATCTATAGACTGTAGTCGAGATAAGCACTCCCAATCGAGATTCTAGCTATTCCTAGTATCAAAGTCGAATAATCCTATAATCCGTAGTCAAGGTAAGCACTCACATTCTATAGAATATCACAAGTCAAGTCCTACTCTAGTCAAGTCCTACTCTAGTCAAGTCATGCTCAAGTCAAGAGAACAATGGTGTAGGACCAGATGACTATATCAAGGGGCACATATGAAACTAAAGCAGTATAACAGATAATAAACATGTAACAGAAATCAAGAACGTGCATGTAAACCAGAAGTATGATAAAGTAATCTAGAAGTGTGATAAAGTAAACTAGAAACAGAATGAAATAAAAATCGTAAATATAACAATATGAACAAAAAGGAACAATAAAAAAGCAAAGAACATGCATATAAATTTACTGTATAAGTTGGTAAAGTATACTTGTCTGGTGGTAGCACGCAGAACCAATAATATCCAATCACTCAGTGAGCCACAAAAGTCAACCTTCCGTAAACGTCTTCTGACGCTGAAACAGACATCACCAATATATTTTCCATAAGAAAATATATAAGTTTGACTACCCATAAGTTCAATTCTAGATACATGGATAAAACAATAATTTTGGATCAAAATAATGTCCGTTGTTGGATCCACTTTGCACCCGAAAAAGTACCAGAATCTGTGGTCTCAAAAGTTGACAAATTATACACCTACGAGTCTAGTTTTTTGATACGAACCCAATGGTATGTCTAAATTTGGATTCTGATGAGCCTTGCACAAAATTGTCCGTTGAGTCGAATCGTGGGCCGTCAAAATAGCATTTTGGTCAACCTTTTCAGAATCGGATCCAACTTGGCTCACATGACTAGAAAAATGATACGAGCCCAGGGGTGCAAGTTTTGTCGTGATGTAATGAACGTGCACAAAGTAATTAGAATTTTTACAAAGTGCCTGATACAGTGTACCTCGGCCGATACGCCTCGAATTCGTTGCGCACACGCAACTAATTCGAGTTCCGTCGAAGCCCACATGTCCGCAACTTCCGTACG
Organism: Iris pallida; assembly: GCA_029216955.1. Lineage (NCBI taxonomy): Eukaryota > Viridiplantae > Streptophyta > Magnoliopsida > Asparagales > Iridaceae > Iris > Iris pallida. The sequence continues at coordinate 4,386,142 of JANAVB010040818.1, read as the reverse complement.
CACCTTTCGATGCTCTCAGGTTACAAAGGTACCCGATTTGTTGGGATAGACCCCATTTCGAGAAAATTTTTCAAAATTTCTAAACTGTTTTGGTCATGTTATTCCTAATTTTGGGAAACAAATTACTCAGCATATACGCAATGAAATCATAAACTACAAAAAAGGGTTTTGATGATGTTAAGGTTGACTAAAAACTTATTGAAATAGATTTTGTGAATTTCTAATAGGTTGCTAATAAATAGCCTTCCAAAAAGTGCCCTTCACCTGACTAATGTTATCAGAAAATCGTGATTTTTATGATTTTTCCTAGGTTTTTTTATTGATTTAACGTAATTCAATTTAAACTACTTAATGGAAGTTGGAGGGGGTCAACTAGGCAGTTCACATGATTTGATAAATTAAAAAACTATCTAGTAACTTGGGAGATACTTGATGATGAAAGGATGTACCTCACAGAAACTGCTGATGCTACTTTGTCCTGGCGTTGCTCGTTGTCGCGCATTCTCATGCAATCATCGGCGATGGCAAGCGGTACAGACGTACAGGGGCGATGTGCAGATGGTAGGGAAGGGTCGGGGGTCGAGGGTTCACAGAGGATTTGTCGAGTTTTTGATAAGAACTCAATCCCGGAGTTCCAATTTATAGGTTTTTTCCCAAGATTAAATTCCCGATTTAGTTCGAATTTAGATTTGCATATATGACTGGAGATGGTGTAATCCACTGGAGAATAGGATTGTGATTATGCAGGAAATTTTTGGATTGATTTGATCAAACATTGAGGAATTTCGATCATTAAAATATTTTTTTAAAAAACTTCCCTATACTATCGGGTTTAAGGGGGTAAGCATATCACAAGAAATTGAATTTCTCGCGATAATTTCATTTTTTACTTTCTTCTTTTTTTTCCCCTTATATATATATTTTTCCCCCTTATATATATATATATATATTTTTATATTTCTATATTTCTATATATATTTTTCCCCCTTATATATATATATATATATATATATATATATATATATATATATATATATATATATATATATATATATATAAAATATATATATATATATATATATATATATATATATATTTCTATATAGTATAAATATTATATATAGTATAAATATATTTCTATATAGTATAAATATATTTCTATATTTCTATATTATATATAAATATTTTTTTTATATTTCTATATTATATATATTTCTATATTTATATAGTATAAATATATATATTATATATTTCTATATTATATATATTTTTTTTTCTTCTTTTTTTCTATATTATATATATAGTATAAATATATATAATATATTATATATTATATATATTTTTTTTTCTATATTATATATATATATATATATATATATAAGTATATATATATATATATATATATATATATATATATATATATATATATATATATATATATATATATATATATAATATATATATATATATATATAAAATATATATATATATATATATATATATATATATATATATATATATATATATATATATATATATATATTTTATATATAAATATATATTATATATAAAAATATATAAATATTTTTTATATATAAATATATATTTATATATAAATATATATAAATATATATTTATATATATATATATTTTATTTATAAATATTATATATATTTTTTATATATATAAATATATATATATGTATATTTTTATATATAAATATATATATATATATATATATATATATATATATTTTTATATAAAATATATATATATATATATATATAATTTTATATATATATAAATATATATATATATATATATATATATATATATATATATATATATATATATATATATATATATATATATATATATATATATATATATATATATATATATATATATATATATATATTTTATATATAAATATATATATATATTTTTATATATATAAATATATATATATATATATATTTTTTTTATATATAAATATATATATTTATATATATTTTTATATATAAATATATATATATATATATATATATATATATATATATATATATATTATATATATATATATATTTTTATATAAAAAAAGTATATAAATATTTTTTTTATATATAAATATATATATTTATATATATATATATATATATATATATATATATATATATATATATATATATATATATATATATATATATATATATATAAATATATATATATATATATATATATATATATATATATATATATATATATATATATATATATATATATATATATATATTATATATATATAAAAATATATAAATATTTTTTATATATAAATATATATATATATATATATATATATATATATATATATATATATATATATATATATATATATATATATATATATATAGTATAAATATATTTCTATACACACAAGCATTCCTATAAATTCTAAAAATCTTAAGAAAGTATTCTTGGCAATTATTATCACATTTTCAACCATAAAATATCCATTTAAAAAAAATCAAATTACACTTATATTATATATAACAATCATTTTTGAAAATAAATAATAGACCATTAAAATAAACTACCATTATATGTATACCATATTCATCTTCATGAACGTCTTTGGACGGGCCATATGACTACATGGGCTTGGGTTTGCTTCAGGTCCAGTTTGACTAGTTTAACACAACCTGGTCTGCTAAAAAGATAAAAGGCTTAATAATAAATAATTAAGTCACCTATAATGGTTAGGTCACAACTTTGACTGGTTTTCCAAGTATAGACACTGCTATGGCTAGGCCTCCCCTACCATGGTTAATACACTAGACAAAACACACGTCTACACTCTTCGTGCCATAATTTCTAGTCGTCTTGCACTTCAGAACTTAACCATGACTAAGGCCATCTATATTAATAACTATTTAATTAAAATATTGATAAATTCCAAAATTTACTATATAAGTCAAATAAATAATAAAAAATAATTTTAAAAATTCACGGGTGTTAAAAACCTTATTGTTCCTTGTTGATCTTTATTATTTATGTGCATTGAGATGTAGTTTTGACTTGCCATATGAGATATATTACCATAGTCTAGACAGCGTATTCGTGTTCAAGTTGGGCTGGAGCCTACTTGATACGTAGCTGTCATGCTTACATATTCCTAGTCCTACGTATATTGGGACTGGGAAGTAACATATTTTTGTGGTGGCCCATGCAGGCCAGATCATATCGTCCCGTATAAATTACTGTACCGAACGAGCCTGCGATAGGATCTTAATCCACAACTGCATGAAAATCTCCTTTGAACCTCATTATTGACATTGGAATCCATATATGCACTCAGTTTTTCCCCTTAATTGGCATCTTATATTATTGTTCTCGTCTCTTCCTATTCCGGAGGGACGAACTTCATGCGTGGTGAAAGTTAAAAAAAATTGGCCAAATAGTATTCCTTATGCAATTCGCATAAATACTTGCATAATATGATTTTGTTTGTAATTAATGGTTGATTAGGAGGGGTAATAAAGTCATAAATATATGGTGTTATTTTAATTTTATAAATGATACTAACTTCAAGATTAAATTAGTAAATTACCCCTATGAAAGTATATAATTTTATGAAAATCTTGTATTTTGATGGAGTAAGGTGAACAAAAGTGGGTAGAAATTATGGATAAAACTTTTTAAAAAAATGGGATTATGATAAATCAAGGACATGTATAAAAATTAGAGATATTGTAACATTTAGATTTTGATTTTATATATTGAGGATTTTAAGTTTTGTATTTAAATTTAATGATTTTTAAAGAGATTTGATCGAGCGGAATATGGACAAATTTAAATATTGAGGATTATATTATGAATGTAAAATCGATATATTGAAATCAGATTTTTTTTTAAAGAAAAATTTGAGGAGTTTAAATTTGGGGATGATTAAATATTCAAGAGTTTGAGTTTGAGTTTGAATTTTAAATGGTTTAAATTTAAGGAATGATTAAATTTTAAAATTTTTAAAAGTTCAATTTTGAAGTGATTTAATTTTATGGGCAAAATTCTTTTCAAATGGGTAGAATGTAAACTCTCAAATTTAAAAAAAAATTGGCTTAAATAATATTTTTGTGGATTTTTATTTTTAAAATAATTTGATTATATATGAATAGCCTTAGTCATAATTAAGATTTGAGATGCATATCGATTAGGAAACATGGCATAGCTTGTGTAGCCTTATACCATGACTAGCATATTAAACATGGTATGGGTGACATAGCCATATCCATGTCCCTTATATATAAACAATTCAAATTATGGCATATTTCATAAAATATGGTTATATAAATATTTTATATATACTTAAGAACTTTCGATATAAATACTATTGCATAAACCTATCCAATCAAGCCCAAATCTTATTTATCCTTAAATATGCAATGATATGTACGTAAATACATACCCATAGACATATATATTGAGTTAAGTGTATATATATTCTTGAGATATATGTTTTATATATAGATATAAGAACATGTGGAAATAAACTACCTAACAAATCTAACCAAATATTCATGTTCCAAATATTGAATGATGTGCATATATATATATATATATATATATATATATATATATATATATATATATTGAGATAGGATCAAATATAATGGAGGTAGTATTATATATATTCATATCTATGCATATTTCCATATATAGAACTTTCGTAAAATGCATAACAAAATACCTAACTAACTATCCACCAAAACCCAACCCTAAACCCTCTTATACATGCGCGCGCGCGCACACACACACACACACACACACACATTTCCTAAACCCTTACCATAACCCTAACTTTCTTTCTTTCTCTTTCTCAACCCCTTGGCCGACCCTATTTTTTCTTTCCCCACTTATTTTCATGAGAAGCAGCCCTGTCTCTCTTCTTTTCATCCTTCTTTCACTAAGAAACACGTCTCCTTCATAAAGTTCCATCTCCCATCTCCACAATACCTTCTTTTCCAAATTTTCCAAGAACCCACCATTAAAAACCTTACCATCTCTACAAAAAGAAACCACCACCTCCACAATCATCCCCATCATATCAAAATCAAGAAGAGTAGATCAGGAGCAAGCAAGAAGGAGCGCACTTAGGAAGAATAAACAATCAAGAACCATCTCCAACAACTTTTTGGTAGGTTCTCCAAAAAACCCTTTTCTTGATTCTTTTTTGTGGCATAATTTATCACCTATGAAATGACAACTCCCTGTTCTAAACCCATAATTTGCATGTGTTGATCATGTATTAAAAATTTATCATAACCATGTATGAAAGATCAGGGGAGAAGTGGAATCAAGAACATGCACGTTGCTAGGTTTTGTGAATAGTTTTGAGAGCAAAATTTTGATACAATAAATCATATATATATATATAAAATATATATATATATATATATATATATATATATATATATATATAAATTTTTATCATGTATTTATGGTTCTTAAGTACCCAAATCTGAACTCTAACTTTCCATACCACAAAAATAGGTTATTGAATGTATTTTGACATAGTTTGGACACAAATTAGGTGCTGATTTTAATGCTTAAATAGATAGTTAATTCTGATTATTTAATCATGTTTAGACATGTTATTATGTGTATTTTTATAGATATAGGTCATGGCCAATGGTTTGTAGCATCATTGCTAAGTTTTAAACGAAACTAGTAGGTGTAAACTACCAGTTACCATGTACCGATCTAGAAACCCAAATCTGGAATTCAGAAGTTAAAATGAGTATAAATCATGTTTAATTTGTATTTTTATGATTTTCATATAATTTATATACATGTCCTTGTATTGGGGATTTAGCCTTGAACTTTGGAAGTTAAAACCCAGGAAACTAGGTCTAGGTATTCTCTAGAAGTATGTAAACTTGTGTGCCATGAACCCATGTGTCATATGTAAATTTAGAATAATAATAATCTTTATTATATGTGTGGATTCTTGGATAGGCTTTGGTAATTCGGATTCAGCAGGAACTTGGACGACATGCAAGTATACCTTGCCAACTTGTACAATATATATGCATATTTATTTTCCACTATTTTTTGTTCATATTGTAACATTATTTGTCTCGTATATTCTTGTACATGATTCATGGCATTCCTTTAGTTGTTTCCACGTATATATTGCTTGTCTTTATTGTCATATACTTGACCTATGCTTACTTGTCTAGATTCTCGTATTTCTTGTGCGTACAACTTGACTTGATCTTGTGTCCCAGTTATTTGGTTTGACTTTACTTGGACTTGACTTGACTATGACTTGACTCGACTTGACCTTTGTATTCTCCGTAAGAGAGGAGATTGATACTATGATTGGGTACCTTAACCATTCTCAATTCAGAATATATTACATTGGACTACGATTGAGATATACTATAGATTGGAAGTCTCTTGCATTGGGCTACTCTATATAAAATTAATTTTGTAGCCATTTTTAGTACCACACTTCTCTATGGCATGCCACCCTCTTAGATGTCGTCCTTTCGTTGTGTTTATTTATTTTCCTTTCAGTTGCATATTTATTTACTGTACATATATTATGTATTTTACTACGTTCATTCTGAGGATCTGGTGATCTCTCCAGGTTATTGTTGAGCTGGTAGAATAGATGGATGGTTATGATTACGTCTACAGGATTCAGGTATCGTTAGTATTTTTTATCATTCTTTCGTGATGCATATTATTATCATGATATATTTTGCTTGTTAGCCTAATTTTATAGACGTACTTTATTTTGAGTCTATTCGGACATATATGTTAGTGGGATGCAGACCATGAACCATATTATTCCTTCTTGATGTTTATTATTTATGTGGATTGAGATATAGTTTTGATTTGCCATGTGAGATGTATTACCATAGTCTAGACAGCGTATATATATTCATGTTGGTCTGGATTCTACTTGATACGTAGCTGCCATGCTTACATATTTCTTATCCTACGTACATTAGGACTGGGGTATGGCATCCTCGAAGCCCTCCTTCATCTTGAGCACCGCCAGTTATGTCATCTTCCTTTGGCTACCCTTCTTGAGTTCAGTGGCGGAGATAGATTTTTCTTTCGAAGGCTTGTCTCGTGCAACTTTCACCATGCACGATAATCCTTCCTTTATGAAGCCGACAACTTCCAAATAGGGCATCGGAATCGCCTTCTTCGCGATAAGAAAATCTATGTTGAGTATCATATGAAGTCATCTAATGACGTAACGGTAAAATTGGTAACACCCGACCAATTTTCTATCGCTATACAGACTCCCATGGCTACCCGTGCAAGGAGCGCACCTCCGTATTAATCTTCTTCATCTTGCTTGAATCTTCCACCAAGGTTAGACCCAAGCAACGGATCTCCGCGTTCGAGATGAATTTATGAGTGGCGCTCATGTCAACCAATACCCATATGCACATGCCATTGATCCTCACGTCAACGTACATGATCACCATGCTCGGAGTCTTCGACACAGCGGACTTGGCCTTGATAGTGTCGAGTAAGCACAACATTTCCATGTGTGCTCCTACTATGCATTCCTCGTCCTCCACCTTCTCGATTTGGACGACGCTGAAATGCATGCTCCTTATCGGACAATCTCGAGCAAAGTAATTTTCTCCATGTATGAAGTACGAAACTACTTGCTCGGGTTGGAACTTCTCGTGCTTCTTTCCCTCGGATGCACCCTCCTTAGGAGAGCTCTCCCGCTCTCCCCACCATTGACCTTGATGCTCTTTGGCTTGACCTTGTCATCATTGTCGTCCCACATGTACTCGACGAGCATCTCGATTACTATTATGGCAGTGTTCAAGCCTTGCACCCTCTATCGCTATAATTCTTAAGCTGCTCATGGTTTAAGTTTATCGAGAAAAAAGAATAAGCGATCCTCCTCGCCCATGCTAGATATCACAAGCATCAAGCGTGTAAACTCCACAATATGCTCTATAATCGCCCAATATGCTTGAGTTGTCGCAAGATCCGCCTCGCTGCAAACTCTACATTCTCCGGATAGAACTGGAGACATGATCTCCTTGAGATCCTCTCAAGTCTATGTTTGCAAGAATAAAAGTTTTCCAAGAAAACTGTGCTACAAACTAAGAAAGAAAGTACAAAAGTAAAATTTTGATTCTGGAGAAGTACAACTATAGGAATCTGATCAGAAGACGATCACTTTATCCCTTGGATGATACAATATCGAAGAAGAAAGCCTCTTGAACGTGATCCTGGAGAAGTACAACTATAGGAATCTGCAGTAACTTAGTCAGGAGATTATGATCATTAGTGATCCTTGAGAAGTGATTTGGAACTCTATTTATAGAGTTCTTGGAATAACTGTTAAGCAGTTATTTTAATTGGTGAACAGTACAATTGGCGTGCCATCACCCATTTGTGTGAATGGTTGGCTTAACTGCTTTGGGACGCATGGCATTCTGTGAGAGAGATGTGCTTGGTAGTGGACAGTATTACATGCACGTTCTTCGAGATTAGTGGCATGCATGCCATATCATCTAACTGCTTTTGGATGATAGTTGATTGATTGACGCCAATTAATGAATGGTGCATACTGTAGATGAGCGCCATCTATGAGAAAGCGCTAGGTATTTGAATCTGTATATTGTTGATTACTTCGTGCCAACTCTGCATGGCGTATAGTAAACGACAAAGGTTATAATGACGAGTCTGACCATTCTTCTCGAGCATTGCGTGCTCAGGATTCGAGAATATTTTCCTCGACTGACGTATTGTCAGTCATGATGACAGTCGTTTAGTTTTTCCATAAAGATTGCCACGTGGCGGTCAGCGCCATGTGGGGTTTGGCGCCATCTGATCTGATGAACCATCAACTCCCCAGCGCTATCTGACAAATATAGTAGCGCTATCTGTGAGTAGCACATAGTAATGTTTTGATAATTTTTGACCTTCTACAAGACCCCCTTCAAAGTTTTCAAATTTTAAAAAATTTAAAATTTGAAATACTTTAAAAGCGGCCTCGTGCATTTAGTGCACCACATAATCTTAACCAACCCCGAGTTTTATGCACAATTCGCGCGACTATTTAGTTTTTCTTTTGGCAATAAATAGCTCGTAAAACAGAGAGAGAAAATTCTTCTCAAAATTTTCTATTTCTTGAACTCTTTGTCTTCTTCTTCCTCCCAACTTTTTCGAAGCTCTCCGATCAATGGCACCCAAGAGAACCGTCGCCGAGAAGGGGAAGAAAGTAGCCGATGCTACGTCGCGTGTGCCGGAGCTGAGAGTGCCACAGTACGTGGCACCGTCGGCGAAAGGCGAAGAGGCCAATCCTGCCATTGAAGGTGACAAGATCGGTCGGAGAAGATGAACAATACGCTTACGCCATCCACGTGCAGCGCGATCGAAGCCAACATCGACCGCCTCTTTCAGAGTGTTGGTCGGTGCTTGCGCTATCTCCAAAATGTGCCACCTCTTTCAGAGTGTTGGCTAAAACATATCAATCATGAATGGCGCATTCGCAGCATACCATGCGCTATGTGTCAAAAATCGTGCGCATATTGTTGCGTTGCGTAAATAACAAACAAACACAATACATGCACATTTTAATCAGACCCATAACATGCGCTAATTCTGAATTAAACTGGGAATGGTCATATTTGTTTGCGCGAGCTGAGGACTATCTCTTCATGCTCTGTGCCATTCATAATTGGTGCAGAGTTTTAAGAGTTATTAATTACTTTATATAAGAACAATTTTTAGGATTCTAACCCTTCGTGTTCTTTGGCAGTTGATCTGAGGAAAGACCCCAATGCTGAAGTGTTGGCCTCGGCTTTTCGAGTATCAGAATACCAAAAGGATCTGTCTCATATCACTTTCCCGCAGTATGACGGGCCAACATCTAGACGAACTCTTCTGGAAAGCCAGGATGATAGGGCTCTGTTATGCTTGATAAATGGCACCCCTTTTCTGACTGCTGATGAAGCTCCTCACAAGAAGCCGGCTTTCCTCTTCAGAGAAGCCATAGACATAGACTCTCAGCCCAAGTCAAAGAAAGAGCGTCGAGCTTTCTGAAGGGGGAACATAGTGGTGTATCTCCCTGAGATGACGAGGAACTTATCCCTGTCTCGGTATGCTCACGCTAGCTGCCCGAGGAAGATGTCATGGGACCTGACTCCCTTCCAACAAGCTAGGGTAGGAAGAATATGTCTCAAGCGTGGGGATGTGAGCCCTTAGACCAAATATTGGTGCTAGAATTTTTTTATAATATTTCATTATTATTGTCAATTTTTGTTTGCGTATATATATATATATATATATATATATATATATATATATATATATATATATCAAGTGTTTCAAAGCCAATGACCAACAAATAGGTAAAAGATAGGATTCATGTAAAATATTATCTTAGAAGGGCCTTAGTGCAATTTTTATCAAATGAAAACCTGTTTGGCCGACCCCTTAACCAAATTCAAACTATGTTAAGAACCTTCCCTCCTATCTTATAATCGATCAAAAGGATAAATCTGATTTCAGTTTAAACCAATTCTCCCTCTATCTATTTTCCCCCTTGGCTCAATCCAAACGCCAGTATATATGGAGAGTAGCAGCGCTTCCTCTGCCCTTAAAACCCTAGTTTCCTTTCCTTTCGAGCACGAGAGAAGTAGAGGGGTAGCCGAGGAGCAATCGAGTTCACCCCGATTCTAAACAGGTAAGTCGCCCTCTTCTAAATTGAACGTCCTATCATTTATAAGATATAGTGTGAGGTTGGTGAAGTATTTGTTTTAATGTCTAACAAAGAACTTATGGGATATGTGGAGTTACTTTCAAGTGAAGAACTAGGATGGGTTGTGTTTTTAGATGCATTTGTGCAATAGTATATGCAGGTGGCTACCTACGTGCATGTGTCTATTTTGGCAAACCTGGACAAAGGATATTCAGGGACACATATTTTTGTGCAAGCGCACATAAAAATTGAGTTATGCAGGGTTCAATTACCTGTGTATTATATGTGCAGACTTGAGCATTGCTGCAGTATGAAGACATGATAGACAAGGTATAGCTAATGTGTGTGTGTCGAACCAAGGATGCAATTGAGTGTATCAGTTAGTATACATGACTTTAATACGGGTACTCGAAAATCAGTATAACTTGGTATCCTGTGTATCGGGTTAGGCAAGGATAGGAAGGAGGGATATTGGCATACAAGAATTGGTACTTGTGGAAACAGGGGAGTCTCTCCTCTGATTTCATGATAAGACTGAAAGCTAATGGGATTTGAACCCACGCCCTTCTAAACCAGAACCTTAATAACTGGTTCCTTAGCCCAACATGGCAGTATGTATTACAGCTACTACTGCTGCAGTTTTTTACTCTCTATCTATATTTCTTTGAGACTATGAAGATATGAAAGTAGTAATGGCACAGCCAGGTTTAATATGTGCTTTACTGCAAATTCAATGTGGGAAGTTAATGGTGAAATTGGTTCAATACGGAGATGTGCTATCTAAGGATATATGTTGGGTCATGTGGCCAAGACAGAGCTTGGAGTACAGGATATATTGGACAGTAGTCATTGGACTGCTGATACTGTCCCTATACAAAATTCTCCAGAAAACATGTAGAGTGGCAGGTAGACACTTGGTAGCATGATTGGACCATGGTACTTGTAAGCTTAAGTGTCATACGGACACTCGATATTTTGTGAAGACCCTATCGTATCAGACACACCTAAGGTTGGATATTGCCCATGACTTCGAGTATCAAGCCCTAGTGGCAAGGCACAGATAGGAGTGCCTTGGGTAGTAAATAGAGAGCATTAGGAATACTAATAGTCCACATTTGGAGTTACAGTACTATAAGAGTTAGTTATGTATGTTGGACATATGGGACTTATATTGGAGTAAGAGGGAGCAACAGGGCTGGGTTGGGTATGTGTTAATACCTGCAGTGAACAACCTCCACACCTGTATAAATACAGCAGTAGTAGTAGGTGCATCCCTGAAACTGCATAGTAGGAGTTCTTGATAGCAGGTTGTAAGTGATGGAACTGGGGATTCCCAGGACCCTGTCTTTAGTGTGCGTATTGATCGATAAAAAGTTAAACATATCTAATACGTGTTCTAACCCTTCATAGGCGGAAACTAGGGTTCACGAATTATACCTGCGGCGGAAAGAAGACAAGTAATTCCTGGCAATCTCGAGCGGACGACCCCAAGATCTTTTGTACGTATTCCTTCCTCGAGTTGGACGTCGTGTGAGCGACGTTCTCCCAACCTTTTCTTCTCCTTGGCAGTCCTTCCTTTCTCTCCTTACGTGAATCACGAATTTAGAAAAAATTTCAGATTTCTGATCCGTAATCTGGCGGCCAGAGAATAGAGGATATATATAGGCTACGGCAGGGACCATGAGGAGAAATTAGGGTTAGGCCTCCTAACGGATCTGGATATCCCGTGTTCAGCCCGAACACACAATCCAGGCCCATTAACAATAGCTCGGTCCACTAATGAGCTATTGTTGCACTACCTCCCTAATTCCAAATTATGTTTGTGGGCTCCTTTTATTATATGCTCGTTTGGCTCCCCATGTTAAGATATCGTATGTCCGTCGATCAAATTAAGTTATTGACAACTATATTGATTCGACATCTTTTATCCTTAAGTAGTACCGCTCAACTTTATTTGTCATGTCGGATATAATCAACCTGCAGGATTTATATGACAATTCTTATGAGCTCCTTAAGAGGACATCATCAACCCGATGTATCGGGACATGGATTCCATTTATAATCAACATCCCATCATACATGCAATATTATTACCCAATTCATAGAGGTTGTTGATCCATAATGAATCTTACTCTTTTATGAGTCAAAGTAATGCACACTGCATATACATGTCCGTTATTATATCCGGATTAAGAGCACAAGCATCCATAATAACAGAGGTGTTTGTTCCCTTTATGTAGTCAGTACAAATAGAACAACCTCAAGTGGTCATGTTCAATACACATAAAGTGTACTAGTGTAAACCTATAGTCAAGATAGACTAATACCAGATTATACTACAACCTTTCCAATAGATTGTCCAAGTCCATCTAGGTTGTGAACTATTTATATACTCCATAGGAAACTGATAATATGATCTTCTGTGTGACACCACATACCATATTATCTACAATATAGAATATCAGACATTTGTATTAATACTTGCAGCAAATACAATATGCAAACATTTGCCCATATGATTCTCATTCAAAATTTAAGGAAATAAGGTTACTACAAAAGTGATGCTTTTAGTATATAACCCTAACAATCTCCCACTTATACTAAAAGCATTGCTTTTCAGTATGTTGTTACAAATCTTCCACTTATACTTAAAGCCATGCTGCTACACATCTGACTCCCATTCCCTCAATATGACTGTCAAAAGCCTTAGCTGGTAAGCTCTTTGTAAAAGGATCAGCTAGGTTGTCGGCTGATGCTATCTTGATCACAGCAACTTTTTCTTTCTTTACGAAATCTCGTATCAGGTGGTACTTGCACTCAATGTGTTTGCATGTCTTATGGGCTCTTGGTTCCTTCGAGTTTGCAACTGTACCACTATTATCACAATAAAGTGTAATAGACTTAGGCAAACTAGGTACCACATCCAAGTCCAACAGAAATTTTTTGAGCCAAACCGCTTCTTTGGCTGCTGTTTGTCATTAAAATTCTTTGATTGCAAATTTTAATACAAACAGAACAGTGTTACAATATAGGACTTAGATGTAGTCCTAGGAGTACACTTTTGTTTATCTGGGTCCCTTGTGCCGATAGAGTGAGTGGTAATGTGTTGACTCCGTTGACGATCTGACGACGGTTATCGGTTCTCTGAAGGTCTGGATTGCTCTGGGTGCTGGAGCTTGCTGAGAGGAGGAAGACGTTGAGTGTCTGTATCTGCCTCTCTGGTGGTGCAAAGTCTCTGTGTGTTCGTTCTGTAGGTAGGTGTATGTGTGTAAGAAGGAAATAATCCCTCTATTTATAGTTTTGCAGGCTGGCTGCTCATGCGCGCATGTAGGATGCGCCTGTACGCAGGGATGCCATGTTTTGATTTCTGATGGAGGCGCATGGACGATGTGCCCTAATTGAGGGGTTGAATTCTTTATACTGCTGTTGTGAACCGGCACGTAGCAGAGGAGAAGATCTTTCTGTTGATGAGATCTTGGGTGAGTTGAGTCAAAGGACACGTGTCATCGACCCATGGCTCGGAGATCTCTGATTTGGTGGGGAATGATCTGGTAGGATGCGCCTAGGATTGGGCGCATGAGGAGACTTTGGCTCGTAACCTTTAGGAGTCACGAACCATTCTGGGCGCATGGCTTTCGAGGCGCATGCAGAGCTTCAGTAGTGACATTACTCCTGTCTTTTGGAATCAGGGAGAAGTCTGAGGCGCATGGCTTTTGAGGTGCATGCAGAGCTTTAATAGTGACTTTTCTTTTGTCTTTAGGGATAAGTGAAAAGTCTGAGATGCATGGCTTTGAGGCCCATGCAGATTTGGGCGCATGGCTGCGGAGGCACATGCGAGATGGTTGGGTGGCCACGTGGCAGTAGCCGTCGAAGGGAAGTAATGATGACGCTGACGTTGGCGATGCTTCGTCTTCTAAACAGTTCAGACTTCGGGAGGCGTGCTGCCAACTCTGTCAGTTCGGCATTTAATGTTTGTGATATTCGATGGACAGCTGAGTGGGCGGGTCGGTTGGCATTCCACTAGGCGTATGGGGGCAGATGAGGGTGCATCCCTTGTGAGGCGCTTGGTGATGCGCCTGATGTTGAAGGGCGCGTCTGTGTGATGCGCGGTCTGGCCGGCGCATCTGCTTCGTGACACGTCTTTGATGGTGCGACTGTTACGTTCTTCGAGTGCTTTAAATAGCTGTTTTAACTTAGCTGAATTTGAAGCGTCCGGTTCATCCATTTAATGCAAATTTATTGCACGAAATTCGGAGAGCCATCCACTTGGCGCATGGGTTTGATTTTCCCGACCTATAAATAGTGGTATGGAGAGAGGGTTTGCTTCTCGTTCTCTCACGTCTTTCCGATATGAACTTGTGTACTCGAATGCATTCTGTTGACGAGATGCTCCCGAGGGTGAAGATGCGACGCAATGTCTTCGTTGATGCACTTGAAGGTGACTGTTACATCCAAAAGTCGAAGTCAAGGGCTTCTGAGGCAGGCGGAAGGTGCCTGTTGCATCCAAAGATAGGGATGCTCGAGCCTCGTCTTCGTTGTACAGGAAGAGCCGTAGATCAGAATTGTGGTGCTGCGGCTTTGGTGGCTCTTTCTTCCTTCAAAATGGATGTAGCCCATTCTGGTTGTGTTGAAAGCTGCTCCTTTAGTCGCAGTTTCGATCACGGTCTTCCTTGGCTTTTGGAGGCTCTTTCGAAGCCTCTCCTGGCCACAGGTTAGCTTGTTGTTCTTTTTCCTTCCTTGGCTAGAGGGTTGATTACCACCCTCGTTCTGCTCAATAAATGCTTCATTAGTCGAAGCATTTAGACGGCAGTGAGCCTGGCTGGAAGAGCGGCACATAACTGGGCTGCTGAAGGGATACACATAACTGAGCTGCCAAAGGGATGCACATAACTGAGGATGCACATAACTGAGCTGCTGAAAAGGATGCGCCTTGCTGAGGGCGCATGGTGGGATGGGCCTGGCTGAGGGCGCATGTTGATTGCTGCGCCTACTTGAGCGCGCATGTTGGCTGCTGGCTGTAGACTTTAGGATCTTTTCTTTGTAGAAATTCTCCTTTGTACAGTCTTTCTTAGACATATGATAGACTTTTATATGTTAAATAAAAAGTCCTCTTTCAATGTCTATATTTGTTGCTTTTTGCTGTGAAGTACTTTGTCCAAGCTCTGGCACATGTAGTCTGGCGCATAGACTTTCTGGTTCTGAAATTCCATGCTTCTACAAGACCCCGTTCAAAGTTTTCAAAACTTTTGGATAAGTTTTGGAATACTTTGAATAAGAAGCATGGTAGTGGAGGCGCATGACCGTCGGGGCGCATAGATACTCCGTACATTAGTGATGGGGCGCAGGCTCCGCTCAGTTAATGTAAATGATGACGCCTCGATAACCGAAAAGAATAATGATGTTCTTTTTGGTTTTATTTGTGGTTATCTTTTTACAGAACCCGAGGCGACGACTGAGATCACACATCATCGGTTCACGCGTGCGACCAAGCCCTATAAATAGGTGAGAGATGGAGAGAGAGTTCTTCTTCAAAAACCTTAACTTTTCTTCTCTCAAAGAATGGCTCCCAAGACTCCTCACGGCGGTGCTGGCAAGGACAAAGGAAAAGAACCTGTGAAAGCTGCGACGGCTGATGTTCCCCGTCGGCCTGTCGAAGTTCGGTCGGAGGTGGTTGGTAAGTTTTATTTTACGTACACGAACGCACATAGACTTTGAGTCTTTGATGATGTGCTAAGGTTTTTGCCGCCGACGCGCATGGGTTTAAGCCATGAAGATGCGCCGAGGCTCTACTGCTGACGCATATGGGTTTAGACCCTGATGATGCGCCGAAGTACTACCGCTGATGCGTATGGGTTTAGACCCTGATGATGCGCCGAAGCTCCGCTGCTGATGCGCATGGGTTTACACCCTGATGATGCGCCGAAGCTTCTTTTTCAGACGCACTATGCGCCTTTGATGAGTCTCAGATTCTTTTGTTATTTCTAACATTTCTTCGAATCTTTGCTAGTGTCGATGCATGTCCCACTCTTGAATGAAGTGCTTCTGGACGCTGCCCTCTGCCAGACGGGAGTAGATTATAACGAGGAAGTGATAAACCCTGCTCAAGCCGCTATTATGCTGGACCAGCATCCCGAGAGAATGACTCAAATTCGGGAACAACAGTATGGGTTCCTCAAACGGTTGATGGAGCATGGTGTTTTGAAATCTGCCACATCTGATAAAGTGACCTTCTTGAAGCCTGAGTTCCTATTTGGAGACCGCCTTACTTCTACTGAAGCAACAGTGTTAAAGGTCAAGGAAGACTGGTTTTTTACAGCAAAAGGAGTACATATGACCGTTAAGCAACTTGAATGTCAATGGCCTTTAATGGCCTTCTGTCGTCTTGCTTCCAAGAGGAGGATGTCTTGGGATCTTACTCCCTCTCAGGGGGGAGCGGTGACTGGCATCATCAAAATTGATTCTACCTCCGATCAGAGAGATACTTTGACCGCAATGCGGTCTGGGTCTTCTTTTACCTGGCGGACTCTACGTTCTGGGAGCATTTACAGTGATGTTCTCCTCGATACATTTGCTTATAGTGCCTTGACTTTTGCACATCGCATGCTGTTGATGGAACGCTCATACCCAAAAGGAGAGTTTCGGGTAGAGGGTTGGTGCCATTATGTTTTCAATTGGGATAAACTGACACTCTGGGTTTTGTCGCGGTTTCGGACTAAGCTCCGAGAGATTGGGCTGACTACCGCGATTCGTGCTACCCAGGCAGGTGTTGACATTAACAGGCATATGTTCCTCGCACTCTTGGAGATGTTTGATATCCATACCGGGACCTTTTTTACTCCGGTGGGGGAGTTAGGGCTCGCACTTCATGAGATGTATGAGGTATCATTTCCGACCAACGAAGAGTTTCAAGTCCTGGAGGACAAGGCTGAGGAGATGACGGCCATCTTTAAGGAAGTGGCGAGTCGTCATTACTATATGTAGAGAAGGGATAAGAGCGGGTCACAGCCTCATGTGACCGCTTGGAGAGATTACGTCTTTAAGCAAGACAAGGGGGATCCCTCGCAGTTCTCCACTCCGCCAGCGCTCTTTCGTAGCGAAGTGCTCTCTGAAATGAGCAGGTTAGGTGAGAAGAATCCCCAGGAGAACGAGGACCAGCAGTCGGATGAACGCTCCTACAGCTGTTTCTGGCATCTTGCTCACCGGATGTCGTCGAAAGCGGTATTGGTCGCGTATCTTATGGTTTGGCTTCGGTATTATGTCTTTCCGGACGGATCTGGATCTGTAGAGAGAGTGACCCGGAACTTAATCCTGCTAGCTGTGAAGTTGGTCTTTGGCCGGCGCTTGGCTCTACTTCCCGCAATGGTATGTAACCTGTTGTGACGTTTACGCGAGTTCGCAGGAAATGTGATTCATGACCGAGGTCGAAAAAATAACTTCCCGTATGCTGAACTGCCGTTTCACTATTTAAAGGGGTATTTAATTTTACACCACCCCAATGTAATGAGTCCGGGTTCAGGAGAAGACTACAGGGCCGGAGATGCCTTCCTCCGCCGTTTCCACCAGAGGAGTTGGTCGCACACTGGCGTCCCTGTTTGCAGAAGGGTTTTATCCCATCTTCAGGGATGGGAGATCACCAAAGTTGGTCCAATCTTCTTGGGTTTTGAGGCCAACGAAGACTTAAGGGATTCAGGCGAAGATGCCACCGCTCTGCCACCATGGGGATTCTGCTGGTTGCAAAGTATTCGGCCATCCCATCTGGTGTACCGAAACAGGAATCAGTGCTTCCTGGAACCGTATTTACCAAGCCGCTTTGCACGACAATTCGATTATGCTCAGCTGATGTTGGACAATCCCAGTATCACCCTGGGGTATGCTGGAAGTTTGTTGGATGGTGCACGAGCTTGGCATTACTATAATGCCGAATGCACCGGAGCTCGCTTTACATTGCCCGTCCTGAATCCATGGTCGCCCATTCTTTACTCGGCCGCCAAATTTTACTGTGTTATGGCTGTCACGCCTCCTGGATATGATAGGGAGACCAGTCTTATTGCTGGCACCCAGTTAGCAGCGGTCGGGGACATGCCGGTGAAAGCCTGATCGTACCGTCCGCCAGGGAAGGGTTATCGGGGTGCGCCTGCCATGTCCACAGAGGGTCAGACAGGACCCTCGATCGATCAATCGAAACGACGTGCAGATGCTGGGACTGGATCTCCTGCGTCGAAGAAGGCATCGTCACCGATGGTATCATCGGATTCCGCATCTGCAGAGGTAAGGATGTCCTGCATAGTCTGGTTTGGGTTCAATATTTTATGTAATCAATGCTTCACCTTTTTGTAGGAGCCGCTAAAAAGAAGGCCCCGTACTCCAAAATTTGGTGGGAGCAGGCCAAAGGAGATGGCGGGCTCGTCTGAGGTGTGCATCCCGCCGACTATGATGTCTTCCATGAAGGAGAATCCGGATGATATTGTTGTCGTGGAGATTCCAGTATCCCCAGATTATGTCAGAAGGAAAGCTGAGGATGCAACAGCTTTCAAGATGATGAAGGCCGCAGCGGGGGCCTTGGATGCCGAGGGCCCAACAGACACGGGGCTTCCTGGTGATGAAGTAGGGTAGAGTTCGTCGTCTTCAGATAACGTTGCTCCAGAGTTGCAAGAGCCTGTTGCGGGGGCAACAGATATGGTTGGAACAGAGGAGAGGGTTGATTCCCCTCCTTGTTATAATGAGGAGAGGTCGGCTGCATCATTGCCGAGCCCTACCCCAGACTCAGCGACGGAAGCTGAGGTGGCTACCAATCAGGAGGTAGCAACGGATCCTGTCCCTGTAGAGGGATTTGATGAAGAGACTCGTCTGACGGTCCCGACTCCTGGGGTGGGTCAGGAGACAAGTGTCGATCTCTTCGTTCTGCCAGGGGAGGTATTG
This sequence comes from Iris pallida, assembly GCA_029216955.1. NCBI lineage: Eukaryota > Viridiplantae > Streptophyta > Magnoliopsida > Asparagales > Iridaceae > Iris > Iris pallida. The sequence goes on along the minus strand of JANAVB010040818.1, from coordinate 4,366,473 downwards.
GCTGCTGATAGTATGTTGGTGACTGGAGAGGTGGCCACTGACGTCGGTGGTACTTCTAAGTTCGGGAAGGGTAAGGGTGTGATGGAACCCTCTGTTGCTCCTTCCACTTGGGGTACTATCTCGACACCTGTGCCGGCTTCTTCTGCTCCCTTGGCTCCTCGGGCTAGTAGCCCAGCCCTTGTTGATGAAGAGCCTATTGATGCTGAGGTTCCAGCCTCGCAGGTTGAGGTCGGCGGGTCTTCTTCCGGTCCGCCAACTGGAGTATCTCCTCCAACCCCTGCTATGACGCCATAGGTGCTGGCGGACGCAGATGAATATGTGAAATTCATCATTGAGGCAGTGTATAAAATGCTGCAGAGGGGGGTATCGGCAGTGATGGATGCCAATGGGAGCTTTGCGACCGCAAGAACTCTGGCGCTGCCTCATATCAACCTGATCCGTCTTCACCAGGGCCATGACCATATGGCCGTCATTCTAGAAGCCACGGTGGCTGAGTTGGACCAGCAACTTTCTGAATTAGAGCACATCCAGCGAAATGACCTCTCCGTCCTGATAGATACGGAGAAGGAGAAGATGCTCGCCGAGACTGAGTCTCCTACCAGGCCACTGTGAGTGTCTGGGGACGCGAAGTGGCTGAGACTGAAGCTGCAGTGGAGCGGTTATCTCAGTCTACATGGAAGACAGTGGAGACGCGAGCTACGTTGGATGCTAATATCGCGGAGATTGACGTCCAGATTCGCCGCCTTGAGGACCAGCGGGCCCGACTCCTATTGGACGCCGAACGTGTCCAGGCTGAACACGTAGCATTCAAGAAGGAGGAAGCAGCTTTTACTCATCGAGCTCTTACCCTGGCTCAGCAGAGACAGCAGCTTGATGAGAAGCACGAGAATGAAACTTCTGCTGAGGCTGTTGAAGCGATGCGTCAAGAAGCTGAACGTCGAGTCTTGGCGACTGTGGAGACTCGGGCGGCAGACTTGAAACGCCGAATTGCAGAGCTTTCAGCCAACCCTGGGGATATTTAGGGCTTGTAGTCTCTATTTTTTTGTGTATTTGCAACTCTTGCTGGGGATAGTGTAATCTCCTTTTCTAGAAAATAAAGAAGTACACCATTTTCTGTGATTTGTTCATTTTTGCTTGTCATAAACTTTGATAATTTGTGTGGACCTATTATCCTTTGCGTACCTTGGTTTTAGGTACAGATAATAAGTTTGAGAGAACCCTCATATTCGCTCAGAGGTGATGTGGACGTGGCAAATATGGGGTTCAAATAATAGAATCCTCCTTATCAGAGGTGTTATGGACGTGGTAGGAATGACTCTGGAGGATAGACGGAACTACTCAGAGGTAATATGGACGTGGAAGTTCTGCGATTAATGTACGGCAACGTGGGGGTTGTCGGTACGGGATGTTTACTCAGAGGTAATGTGGACGTGGTAAACATGAAGGATAGCATAGTCTTACGGGGTGTAAGATTCCACCTTGTAGGGCGTAGAGGAACAACTCAGAGGTGATGTAGACATGGTTGTTCTTCTACTGGAGGATGCCACGGAACAGCTGGGTTCCGAAAGCGTATGATTTTATGGAGTGGAAGTACATGTTTGAAAAGATGTCAAGAGTAGTACTTCTTTAGGAACTTGCCGTTGATGGGCATCATGAACAAGTCCCCATTGGGTTTGGCGAGGCGGTAAGCACCGTTTGAGTATACCGTCTCTATGATAAAAGGTCCTTCACACTTGGGCTCGAACTTTCCTGGTGTTTTGTGAGTCAACACTATCGACCTCCTGACTGCCAGAACCAGGTCGCTAACTTGGAAAGTCCTCTGCTTGACCTTCTTGTTGAAAGCCTGTGATATACAGGCTTGGTAGAGTTCGATGCGCTGTTGAGCTAGGAGACGCTTTTCGTCAAGTGCCTCCAGTTCCCACAGACGACGACGTTGATTGTCCTCTTCTGTGAGTTAGTTTGTGATTGCTACCCGGAGTGAGGGTATCTTGATCTCGAGAGGTAGTACCGCTTCACTCCCGTAGACCAGGAAGAATGGTGTGTTGTCTGTCGGGGTCCGTACTGTTGTACGGTAGGCCCAAAGGCATACGTCGAGCTTTTCATCCCAGTCGCGTTTGTTAGACGACACAACCTTTTTGAGTAGCCTGACGATAGTCTTGTTAAACGCCTCTACTAATCCGTTTGCTGTCGGATTGTAGGCGGTTGATGCCACGTTTTGAATGCGATTCTTGTCACAGAATCGGCTAAAAACATGGCTGATGAACTAAGGATCATTGTCGTGGATGATCCTCCGGGGTACTCCGAAACGGTAGATGACGTGGTGCTTGATGAAGCTGATCACCCTGGAGCTTTACACTTCTGCCAGCGGAACTGCTTCTGCCCATTTGGAGAAGTAGTCGGTGATTGCTAGGATGAAGCGGTGTCCTCTCGATGAAGGAGGGGTGATCGGTCCCATAATGTCCATGCCCCAAGCTTCGAAGGGCCAGGAGGCGACTGTAGGATGTAGTGGTTCTGACGGTGTATGGATGAAGTCTGCGTGAAGCTGGCACTCATGGCACTTCTTAGCATATTCGACAGCGTCAGCGGCTATGGTTGGCCAGTAGTAGCCCATACATCACAGTCGGTCCTACAATTTAGGGCCAGGTTGATAGACCCCGCAGGTTCCATCATGAGCTTCTCGAAGGGCTTCGGCTGCTTCTTCGTTAGACAAACATCAAAGGAGAAGTCCATCGTAGGAGCGTCGATACAGCATTTTTGTGGCTGTATCGTAGTAGAATTGAATAGAGTGTCTCCTGACTGAGATGGCTTCTTTCGGGTCCTCTGGAAGAATTTCGTAGATAGCAAAGTCGATAAACGGGAATCTCCAATCTCGGACGTTAACACCGGCACCCGTTGACATGGCGTGGGCCACTTACGAGCGCAAGTTATTTTTAGGGCAGACCAAGTCTCGACCCACTACCGTGACGTAGTGTTGAGTCCCGAGGGGTGCCGCTAATGAGGCTGCGAGGCCGGCCAGAGCATCAGCCTCTAGATTTTGTAGGCGAGGTACGTGTTCGATCAAGAACCCGATGAAGGTTGAAACGATGTTCAATGCAACTTCATGGTAAGGGATCAGGTCTTCATGACGAACCTCGTATTGACCTCTGATCTGGATTACGACGAGTTTTGAGTCGTCGTAGGCTTCCAGATGATTCACCCCCAGCTGTTGTGCTAGTTGGAGTCCCATAATGAGCGCGTTGTACTCGGCAACGTTGTTGGAGCATGGCTTCGAAAGGGAGTAAGCACGCTGGATGACCAGCTGATCGGGGGAGACTAACACCACCCCCACTCCTGCGATGATTTGGCCTTTGGGGCCTGTTTTTGAAGCGCCATTGAAAAACATCCGCCAGGCGGAGCCTTCTTCGGTGACGTTCGATTCTTGGACCTCATCCGGGATGTCTTCATAGAGCCTTGAGGACTCTGGGATGGGGTGTGCAGCTAAAAAGTTGGCCAGAGCTTGACCCTTAACAGCTTTTTGTGGAACGAAAACCATGTTGTATGGCGTTAGCAAGATCGCCCAGGTGGCTAGCCGGGAGTTCAATGATCCTGGCTTCGTCATGAGGACTCTGAGCAGATTGGCTCGGGAAATAACATGAATTGTCTGTCCCGAGACATAATGTCGAGTCTTTTGGATGGCAAATACCAAAGCCATGCACTCTTTCTCAACGGGGTTGTACCGGTGTTCGGCCCCGATCAGAGTTCGACTGATGTAGTAGATTGCTTGCTCATAGCCTGTATCGCTGTTCTGAGCTAGCAGGGCACCGAGGGAATGATCCATGGCACGGACGTAGAGGAGGAATGGTTTGACGGCGACGGGTGCCACCAGGACTAGTGGGCTCGTTAGGTAGGCTTTGATGTCGTCGAAAGTCTTTTGGCATTCCTCTGTCCAGATATAAGAGCCTTTTTTCTTCATGAGCTGGGTGAAGGGTTGACATTTGCCGGAAAGGTTTGCTATGAACCTCCGGATGTATGCCAGACGTCCCTGTAGGCCTCGAAGTTCTTGAAGGTTCTTCGGAGGGTCCATATCAAGGATGGCTTTGGTTTTCTCGGGATCGACATGAATGCCTTTCGTCGTGATGATGAAGTCCAAGAACTTTCCGCTAGAAACCCCAAGGAAGGATTTAGCGGGGTTCATCTTGAGTTGATGCGCCCGTATGAGATTGAAGACTATCTTGAGGTCTTGCAGGTGATCTCCTTTGAGACGGCTCTTGACTACGATATCGTCAACATAGCATTCGACTGTCTTGCGAAGATGTTGACAGAAAATGGTGCTCATAGCACGTTGGTATGTCGCACCAGCGTTCTTCAAGCCGAAGGGCGTCACTGTGTAGCATAAAATGCCCTTTAGAGTCCTGAATGATGTGTGTTTTGCGTCGTCAGGGAACATCTTGATCTGGTTGTAGCCCGAATACCCGTCCATAAAAGACATGCGCTCGAAGCCACATGTGTTGTCGATCATCACGTTGGTGATTGGAAGCAGAAATTTATCCTTTGGGCAAGCAGAGTTGAGGTCCCTGAAGTCGATACAAACTCGTATCTTTTCGTTCTCCTTGGTGACGGAGACGACGTTGGCTACCCAATCTGGGTGTTGCTCTTTACGGATGAAGCCACTGGTCAAGAGCTTGTCCACCTCCTGATCGATGGCGTTCATGATGTCCAGACGGAAGCGTCGCTGTTGTTGTTTGATAGGCTTGGCATCATATAAGATGTTCAGCCTATGCATCGCGATCTGGGGATCAAGTCCCGGCATATCTTCGTAGCTCTAGGTGAAGACGTCGATATTCTCTTTAGCCAGCTGGATTAAAGATTCTCGGTCTTGTCCTTTTAGGCTTTTGCTGACGAAGATGGGTTTGGAAGAAGATCCATCCCCAAGATCGATCTGCTCGACTTCATCTTCGGTGAGATGTTCGCGTAGTTCGAAGCGAGACTCCTATTGTTGTCCCAGGCGTTGAGCCCAGGGTTCTTCTTCGAAGAATTTTGGCGCTTGGTCTTCGCCTTCTTCTTCTTGAGATTGTGCAGATGTCATATTGGCTGACAACACTCTCTTAAAGACAGATCCGATACTGGTATCGGAATCCCACGTTGATGCTTCAGACGAGTGATAATGTTCTACTTCTTCTGCGTCTGAACTCTCTGGAGTTGACGGTGGCGTGACATAGCCTACCCTCCGTCGAGTTCTATTGTAGTAGTCCTGCGGCTTTCCTTTAGGTGTTGGAAGCCAGAGAGGGAGACATCGACCTTTGCCGTAGTTCAGGCCTTTGTTGCTTTTTAGGTCGTAACCTATCTTTTGGATGAGGTACTTTGCCTTATCCGTGTACCGATAGAGTTGCATTCTGCCGGCATCTGGTTCTGGCTAGAGTGGTGGAAGGTCTTGATGACGCTCGACCTTGCCGAAGATGATGGATTCTTCGTCTCGACTCCGCGACAGACCCCTTGGGACGGGACTACTCGATTTACATGATGGACGGTCGTTATTTGTGTTTGCAATGACCGTAGAGCGTTATCTAATGTATACACGGCATTCCAATGTAGAAGACTAGAGTAATTAAAAGATACTCTATTATTGATGAAATACGAGATTTTATCCCGTGGGATTACATTGTCCAGAGATGGGGCATCTACATTGGCCGAGATATATTCCCCCAGCTCTTCATCTGTAAGCACTGGAGTAGGATCGGGAGGGTCCACCACAGTACTGATCTGGGAGTCCGATAGGACTACATGGGCCTTCTCTGGCAGCTGGGATGGCGACGGCTTGCCCTTAAGATGCACCTTCAGAGGTGTCTCCACTGTGCCTCCGGTGATTGGCGCCTTCCCCTGTAGTTTCACCACGAGGGGGGCCGATGTTTGAGACGGCTTTTCCTTGAGACGTATCTTCATGGGAGCTTCAGGAGCAGTTGGTGCTTTCCCTGGCAGCTTAATGCTCATGGGAGGCAACTTGTGAGGCGGTTTGCCTTTGAGTCGGATCTTCAAAGGAGCGTCGGGGGTGACCTCAGGCTCCATGTCCGACTGTGCTGCCGTTTCTGCTTTGTCGTCAGCATCATTGGCTTCCTCCTCGTCAAGTGATTTATATAAGTCAGCATCGGTGAAGTAGGCTTCAATCCCTTTGAAAGGGTCGTTGTCCGCGAACTCCGTACGGATGACGTTGTTGGTGGACACGTACTTCATACATTGGTGGAGCGTGGATGGCACCACCATGTACTCATGCAGCCATACGCGACCCAACAGAAGGTTGTAGTTGACTTCAGCGTCCACGACATAACAAGTGACCTCGGTTCTGAGGTTACCGATGTGGCACTTTGGTCGTATTTTGTCCAGTGGTTCGCTTTTGCTAGCGTTGAAGCCACTAATTGTTGTGTTGGAGGGCGCCAGTCGGTACATTGGGATCCCCAGTGTTGAGAGCAGCGTCTTCGGGATGATGCTGAGGGAAGACCCCGGATCAATCTGAATTCGCTTCACCTTGACTGAACCGATATACCCTGTATAGTACAGTGGCCTGTTTTGTCGGTTGTATTTGAGCAGCATGTCTTGTTGGGTAAAGGTTATATTGGGGATAACCTCATCCACACAATGACAGTGCGTGCATACAGTCGGGAGATCTTCAGGCTGCTTGACCTGACTGAGAAAGGATTCAGCATCCTTTAGAGCTTCACAGTGAGCTTCTCGGGAGTCTTTGGAAAGACGAAGGAGCTCGAACAGAGATAGGCGGGCAGGAGTACTGGCCAGTTGTGCCAGTATGTCGAAGTTGTGGGGCTTGGCTAGCCCCGAAGCATTCTCCTTTCGCAGAGGCCTCTCGAAGCGGGCCTCTATCTGCTTCTGCTTATTGGCTGCTGAGGGCTTGGACGGGCCCTCGTCCTGGTTAGCAGGGACGGTGCCCGGAGGCACCACCTCGACGGCAGCTTCGTCGGGTTGGACGTTGAGAACGTGTCTGCACAGAAAGTGCCTCTTCCGCTGAAGAAGAGACCGTACGGCAAGACTTGATCTTCCTGCCTTTAGACTTTGAGGTAGGGCGTACCTCCGGTTGAGTCACCTCGGAGACGAGATCGGGGTGAACCCACAGGATCTCTCCCCGAGATGTAGTGAGTGGGATGAGTCCACTCACGTTGTCACGGATTGGTGATAAGTTAACCACCTCCATTGTCGCCTTGGGGATGGGGACGACGCCATCCTGTGTTGTAGTTGGCGGCAAGGTGCCAAACTGGAGTGATACCATGTTCGCTGACACCGTCTTCTCCTCGTAGTCGACGGAGATTACATCTGCGTTGATCATGCGCTGGATATAATTCTTGAGGACCTAGCAGTCCTTGGTTGGGTGTCCGACAAACCGTTGGTAGTGACAGTACCTCGGGTTGTCCACTTTTCCAACCTCATCGGAACGCTTCGGGTCCGGAAGCTTGATTTTGTCACCCTGTTTCAGTATCTCAAAGAGCTGCAGGGTGTCTTCGTCGTTGAACGAATAAACCTCCTTCGGCCTTGGTGCAAGTGGAGGTTTCTGAGCAGGCGCTGACGCACCTTTTGAGGCATTGACAGTCAATGCCTGTTTCCTCTTTATTTCTCGTCCGGGGTTGTTGGTTGCAGGCCGTTTTCCCTTGTCCTCGAAGGCAGGGAAACTAACTCCCAAAAGACGAGCATTGGCTGGCTTCTTCTCTGCGGCTTCTGCTTCAATGATCAAGGAGCTCCAGTCAGGAGAAGGAGTAGAGTTGAGCCAGAGCTTGACTGCAGGCAGCATGTTCATGCTGTAGGAGGAGAGGAGCGCATGTTCTGGCATGCCCGGGGGCAGTCTGAAGCAGGCCTGTCGGAAGCGTTCGATGAACACTCGAACTATTTTCTTCTTCTTCTGGCGTATCTCTATAAGGGACGCCATCGTCATGTCCTTCCCGCCGTCGTAGAAACGGTCGAGAAAGAGGCACGTCAGGTTGTCGAAGGAAGATATTAAATTGTCGGGGAGGCTGCAGTACCAGTCGTACGCCACTCCTTTCAGTGCCCAAATAAATATGCTGGTGAGTAGTGCGTCCTCCTTCGAAAGATGTACCGTCTGAGACTGAAAGTACGTCAGATGGCGACGCGGAGAGTCCTTTTCGTCGTACGGCGTCAGTGTTTATGGTTTATACTTTGGAGTATAAACCACCTTGTTCCACTCAAGGGGATAAGGCTGGGGATGCCCATTTTTTGGCGCTCCTCTTGTCCCATCTTGGACTCAAAGCGCTCGCGCAGGTCCCTGATCATCTCGACACATCTTCCGTAGAGCTGGGAGTCGGGGAAGGTGGTACCACCTGATGTTGAGCATTTGAGGGCTCCGACGTTCGAGGTGCTTCTCGGCGATCTGCGTCCGAGGATACCCGTTGAAGGGGTATACTCGACTCTCCATTGGCCCCTGGAGCGGGACCGGTAGAAGGTGTCCTGGTCAAAGCTGACCGTATCTCAAATACTGTTTGAGTCAGTATTTGCATGGAGGCAGAGAGGGTTTTGAGTCCTCCCTCCAGTGTATCTATGCGCTGGACGAGGTCTGTTGGCGGCGCATCAGACTCGACATCAGCCCTAGTCATATTTACTGTCATGACGCGGCCGGGAGTGGATGAATGGGTCGAGGCTTCACTTTGGCCTCACTCTCTAGTAGGGGAGTTGCCTCTCCTGGAGCTTCGTCTTGGCTACCCCCGGCTATGTTCGGGAGAACATTCACCACGAACGCATCTTCAAGGGCCTGATTACCCTCAGCTCCGTCTTGAAGGGCCTCTTCATCTCCAGAACTCGGGTCCGCATATGCTAGACTACCCCCAGCTATGTTTTGGGGGATATCCTCGTCTTCAGGGGCTTCTGGGAGGCTGACTTCGCCTCGAGGATCTGCTCCAGGTGTGCTTTGGACACACTCGTCTTTGGAAGGATGCTCGACAAGGGTCTGACTACCCCCAGCTTCCTCCAAGATCTTCTTCCTCCCTCGAGTGCCTTCGAACACTCCGGAGGACGAGACAGCTGTCTTGGTTTTCCTCGGCTGGCTTTTGGATGAGAAAGAGAAACTGCCAGTCGCCTTTCGGACTGACGAGGAGTTGGATATCACGTTGCATGAAGCAACCATTGGTTCCTCTTCTGTTGACACCTTCTTTCCGAGGCGACGTCGGAAAGGTGTCGATGATTGCAGCCGCTGGAACACCGACTGCCTTGGTGGGATTGCCGCTTTGCAACAGCAGTTGATGGTGACCACAGCACAAGTATGCCCCGTGAGAGGCGCATCGTGCTTGTCAGTCGACTCTCCTGATCGGCGCTTGTGAGTGATCACGTTACGCAGATCGTTGGAGGAGAGTGCCACTTCATACCCCCTTCAGGCGCATGGCAAGGCCAAGCGCCAGGGTGGTCAAGTGAGTGCTGCGCCCCCTGGTCTAATACCAAACAGGCATCCCGATCAGTAGTGGGAGAACCACAGCATTTGAAGTGACTTGAACGGACCTCAAACGCATAACCAGAGGAGGTGCAGGAGTTCAAGACCACTGGATTTGCCTTACTCGACTTGGTTGTGCACGCAATAGATGTGCCCAAGCGAGACAAGGATTTTGAAGTTCGGCTCGTTTTTGGCGCCGCAGCACTCGAGTCAACCTTGTAAAGCTTACCATCAGCAGCGTGCATGATTGTGAGTGCATGCTTCTGGCTTGCTGCTGGCATAGCACGTTTGGGACGAATGGCCCGTGCTGTCTTGGACTTCTTCGTACTAGGCCGCTAGAGCGCATAGTACTCAGAATCCAAATTCTCCTCGCCATTACAGCGAGTGAGTCTGTCAAAGACAGAGACCTTCTGTGGTGCATCAGAAGTGATGCACGGGGCATTGGCTACGCCCCTGTTCCGTCGATGCATCTTTCTCGCCTGAGAGGGAGATGGCTGGGGAATGTGGTTAGTCGCACGTTTCCCCGAGAGATGTGCTGTACCAGCGGGCGCATCTTGGTTGCTGGGGACGTCAGCAGGAAGAAAAGGCTGGATTGGCGCATCCCATTCGGTGGTGGTGCCCGAGACATCGACCTTGCGCACCCAGACTCGACGGGTCTTCTTCGGCTTCGGCAGCCGCTTCGAAGGACTCGCACTTCCTTCAGAGATGAACTCCTCATATGCCTGTTGATTGAGGCGCACGACCAACGTCTTATGGGAGGAGCCCACCTTCACGTCGTCGGACTGCGACACAGCTTTCTCGGTGGAGGAGAAAGAGGTCCCCAGCAGAGTCGTCAGCTTGTTTGCCATTAAAATTCTTTGATTGCAAATTTCAATACAAACAAAACAGTATTACAATATAGGACTTAGATGTAGTCCTAGGAGAACACTTTTGTTTGTCTGGGTCCCTTGTGCCGATGGAATGAGTGGTAATGCGTTGACTCCGTTGACGATCTGACGACGGTTATCGGTTCTCTGAAGGTCTGGATTGCTCTGGGTGCTGGAGCTTGCTGAGAGGAGGAAGACGTTGAGTGTCTGTATCTGCCTCTCTAGTGGTGCGAAGTCTCTGTGTGTTTGTTCTGTAGGTAGGGGTGTGTGTGTAAGAAGGAAATAATCCCTCTATTTATAGCTTTGCAGGCTGGCTGCTCATGCGCGCATGTAGGAAGCGCCTGTACGTGGGGACGCCACGTGTTGATTACTGATGGAGGCGCATGGACGATGCGCCCTGATTGAGGGGTTGAATTCTTTATACTGCTGTTGTGAGCCGGCACGTAGCAGAGGAGAAGATCTTTCTGTTGCTGAGATCTTGGGTGAGTTGAGTCAAAGGACACGTGTTATCGACCCATGGCTCGGAGATCTCTGATTTGGTGGGGAATGGTCTGGTAGGATGCGCCTGGGATTGGGCGTATGAGGAGACTTTGGCTCGTAACCTTTAGGAGTCACGAACCATTCTGGGCGCATGGCTTTCGAGGCGCATACAAAGCTTCAGTAGTGACTTTACTCCTGTCTTTTCGGATCAGGGAGAAGTCTAAGGCACATGGCTTTTGAGGCGCATGCAGAGCTTTAATAGTGACTTTCCTTCTGTCTTTAGGGATCAGTAAAAAGTCTGAGACGCATGGCTTTTGAGGCGCATGCGGATTTGGGCGCATGGCTGCGGAGGCGCATGCGAGATGGTTGGGTGGCCACGTGGCAGTAGCCGTCGGAGGGAAGTAATGATGACGCTGACGTTGGCGATGCTTCGTCTTCTGAACTGTTCAGAATTCGGGAGGCGTGCTGCCAACTCTGTCAGTTTGGCATTTAATGTTTGTGACATTCGATGGACAGCTGAGTGGACGCATCGGTTGGCGTTCCACTAGGCGTATGGGGGCAGATGAGGTTGCATCCCCTGTGAGGCGCTTGGTGATGCGCCTGATGTTGAAGGGCACGTCTGTGTGATGCGCGGTCTGGCCGGCGCATCCGCTTCGTGACACGTCTTTGATGGTACGACTGTTACGTTCTTCGAGTGCTTTAAATAGCCGTTTTGACTTAGCTGAATTCGAAGCATCCGGTTCATCCATGTAATGCAAATTCATTGCACGGAATTCGGAGAGCCATCCACTTGGCGCATGGGTTTGATTTGCCCGGCCTATAAATAGTGGTATGGAGAGAGGGTTTGCTTCTCGTTCTCTCACGTCTTTTCGACATGAACTTGTGTACTCGAATGCATTCTGTTGACGAAATGCTCCCGAGGGTGAAGATGCGACGCAATGTCTTCGTTGATGCACTTGAAGGTGACTGTTACATCCAAAAGTCAGAGTCGAGGGCTTCTGAGACAGGCGAAAGGTGCCTGTTGCATCCAAAGATAAGGATGCTCGAGCCTCGTTTTTAGTGTGCAGGAAGAGCCGTAGATCGTAATTGCGGTACGCGGCTTTGGTGGCTCTTTTTTCCTTCAAAATGGGTGTAGCCCATTCTGGTTGTGTTGAAAGCTGCTCCTTTAGCCGAAGTTTTGATCACGGTCTTCCTTGGCCTTTGGAGGCTCTTTCGAAGCTTCCCCTGGCCACAGGTTGGCTTGTGGTTCTTTTCCCTTCCTTGGCTAGAGGGTTGATTGTCACCCTCATTCTGCTCAATAAATGCTTCATTAGTCGAAGCATTTAGACGGCGGTGATCCTGGCTGGAAGAACGGTACATAACTGGGCTGCTGAAGGAATGCACATAACTGAGCTGCCAAAGGGATGCACATAACTGAGGATGCACATAACTGAGCTGCTAAAAAGGATGTGCCTTGCTGAGGGCGCATGGTGGGATGCGCCTGGCTGAGGGCGCATGTTGATTGCTGCGCCTACTTGAGGGCGCATGTTGGCTGCTGGCTGTAGACTTTAGGATATTTTCTATGTAGAAATTCTCCTTTGTACAGTCTTTCTTAGACATGTAATAGACTTTTATATGTTAAATAAAAAGTCCTCTTTCAATGTCTATATTTGTTGCTTTTTGCTGTGAAGTACTTTGTCCAAGCTCTGGCGCATGTCGTCTGGCGCATAGACTTTCTGGTTCTGAAATTCTATGCTTCTACAGCTGCCTCAGAGGCTGCCACATACACGACTTCCATGGTGGAATCAGCAATACATTTTTGCTTGATACTCCTCCACATAATGGCTCCACCTCCCAAAGTAAACACATAACCTGAGGTAGATTTCCTGGAATCCCTATCTGACTGAAAATCTGAGTTTGTATACCCCAAGGGAACTAAACTATCTGCCTGGTAAACTAGCATATACTCTTTAGTCCTTTTCAGGTACTTCAAAATATGCTTTACGGCAGTCCAGTGCTCTTGTCCTGGGTTAGACTGATATCTGTTGACCATGCCTACGGTAAAGCAGATGTCTGGTCTCGTATATAGCATTGCATACATTAAGCTTCCTACTGCTGAAGCATAAGGAACTGCCTTCATGTTCTCTATCTCTTTAGGTGTCCTCGGACACTGCTCCTTTGATAGAGCAATTCCATGTCTAAAAGGTAAGAAACCTTTCTTCGAATTTTGCATACTAAAACGAGTTAGTACAGTATCGATATAGGAAGCTTGGGATAAGCCCAACATCATTATCTTGCGATCTCTTAGAACTTTGATCCCAAGGATGTGACCTACTTTTTCCAAGTTCTTCATATCAAACTATTTGGATAACCATACCCTTACATCAGATAATACATTCACATTGTTTCCAATGAGCAAGATGTCATCCACATAAAGTACTAGGAACACCACCACGTTTTCGTCGCACTTTCTGTATACACATGATTCATCCTGACATTGATCAAATCCTTAGGATTTTATCACCTGATCAAAACATATGTTCCAAGATCTGGAAGCTTGCTTAAGTCCATAAATGGACTTCTTAAGCTTACAAACACGATGCTCCTGGCCCTTTTCAATGAACCCGTCTGGTTGCTTCATATAGATGTCTTCCTCAAGACTTCCATTAAGGAAAGCTGTCTTGACATCCATTTGCCAAATCTCATAATCGAGATGAGCTGCAATAGATAAAAGAATTTGAATAGACTTAAGCATGGCTACAGGGGAAAAGGTTTCCTCATAATCGATACCCTCTCTTTGAGTAAAACATTTTGCTACAAGCCGAGCTTTAAAGGTTTCAACCTTACCGTCTGATCCTCTTTTTCTCTTATAGACCCACTTACATCCAATGGCTTTTACACCAACGGGTGGTTCTACAAGCTCCCAGCCCTGATTAGAATCCATAGATTCTATTTTAGATATCATTGCTTTTTGCCAAGACTCTGCATCTTTATCTTGGAGTACTTTATTGTACGTACAGGGATCATAATCTTGTTCCTCAGGGACGAAGTCTGACGAATCTCCCAAGAACATATATCTATCAGGTTGTATCACAACCCTCCCACTACGATGAGGCACTATCGGTTGTGGTGTTACATTTGTGACACATTGTGCAGTTATTTGTGTTTCATCCTCTTGTACTGTTGGTACTGAAGTACTTGGTGTCTCACATCTCAGTTCTTGTAAACAACTCTACTTGTGGGTTTATGGTTCATCACATAGTCTTCCTCTAAGAATCGGGCATTGGTGCTAACAATGACCTTCTGATCCTTAGGACTATAAAATAAACCTCCTTTCGTTCCTCTTGGATAGCCTACAAACAAGTATACTTCTGTACGAGATTCCAACTTATCTGCTTTCCTATTCAGCACATGTGCTGGACTACCCCAAATACGAACATGTTTCAGACTAGGCTTACGCCCAATCCACAGCTCTGTGGGAGTAACAGGTACTGACTTAGAAGGAACCAAGTTCAAAATATAAGCTGCAGTCTCTAAGGCATATCCCCAAAATGAATCTGGCAAATCCGAATAACTCATCATTGATCTAACCATCTCCATAAGAGTTCTATTCCTTCTTTCGGCTACACCATTCTGTTGGGGCGTTCCAGGTGCAGTCAATTGGGATGCAATCCCAGCCTCTGATAAATAATCCCTAAACTCTCCAAAGAGGTACTCGCCACCACGATCTGATCGTAATGACTTGATATATTTTCCATGACGTTTCTCCATTTCAGCCTTGTACTCTTTGAATTTTTCAAAGCACTCAGACTTACGGTGCATCAAATAAATGTATCCATGCCTTGAATAATCGTTAATAAATGTGACAAAATATTTAAAGTTGCCTCTAGCTTGGATAGTCATGGGTCCACATAAATCAAAATGAACCAATTCCAACACATCTTTGGCCCTATACCCCTTTGCCGTAAAAGGCCTTTCGGTCATTTTACCTTCCAAGCAGGATTCACAGACTGGTAGTGCCTCTACTTCCAATGAACTCAAAGGTCCATCTTCAACCAGTCTTTGAATCCTTCTTAGGTTAATATGCCCCAATCGTAAGTGCCAAAGATATGTTTGGTTCATACAAGAAGGTTCTTTTGTCTTATTTAAGTTAGATGACATATTATTCATTTCTATAAGTTGCATTATGGGCGAAATAGGATTAATGACATACAAATTATCAACCAATGCACCAGAACAGATAAAATGTTTATTCTTTCTAATAATAATATTGTCATTAAAATAAACTGAATATCCATCCTTAACTAACATAGAAACAGAAACTAAATTCCTTCCAAGTGAAGGTACATAAAGATAATCTCTCATTGTCAAAGACTTATTTGTACCAAAAGATAAAGTAACATCTCATAATGCAACGACCGATACTTTTGTAGCATCACCCATGAACAAGCATATCTCTCCATTACTGAGCCATCTGGTTTCCTGGAACCCCTGCAATGTATTGCAGACATGATTAGTGGCTCCTGTATCTACACACCACGTGCCGGTAGATAACACCGCTAAACATGTTTTAACTACTAGTAAATGAGATATACCTTCTTTGTTCCCTTATTTGAGAAGTGGACAATCAGTCTTCCAATGTCCTGACCCTTTGCACTTGAAACATTTGCCTTTCGGCTTTTTTACAAGGCCTTGAGGTCCCATGCCCTTCTTTGCTAAGTTTGCCTGTTTCTGAATGTTATTCTTCTTCTTACCGCCTTTTGGCTTAGAAGTAGAAGCCTTTTCAGAAATAAAAATATGACCACTCTGCCTAAAGAGAGATTCAGCATCCTGTAGCCCTTTTGCAAGTTCTGCCAAACTATACAACCTTCTGTTCATATTGTAATTAAGGTAAAAATTATCAAAACTTTTAGGCAGAGTCCCGAGAATAATATCGACCTGGGTTTCTCCATCGATTTCAGCTCCAAGGATCTCCATTTCATTTAGATGACCCATCATCTTGAGAACATGATCCCTTACTGGTGTACCCTCAGCCATTTTTGTATTCATCAAACATTTCATAGCAAACTGCCTAGCTGCCCTACTCTGATGTCCGAAGAGTTCCTTGAGGTTATACATCATGTCATAAGTTGTGGCCATGGCCTGATGCTGATGTTGCAGTACATTTGACATAGATGCCAGAATGTAATACCGCACCATCTCATCTGCCTTTTTCCACTTCTTATAAGCCTCTTTGACCTCTTCATCAGAGTTAACATCAGGCTTAGGTGGGCATTCCTCAACAAGTACATATTTGTACACCTCAGTAGTCAGAACAATATCCAAATTATGTTTCCAGTCAATATAATTAGGTCCAGTAAGTTTGTTTTCTTTAAGAATCACCATAAGTGGACTGAAAGAACCCATTTTTGAAATCCTGAAAATCACATAAATAAAATTATGTAGGGCAAAAAAAACTTTTTGAATTAACTAAATATTGATTCCCTCAAAATAATAATAAGAAATTCACCAACACCATGAACACCATGAATTTAGCATGCCACGATAGTGTGGACGTATACAAATTCAACTTTGTTCAAGTAGATTTTTCTTATTAATTTTATTATCATGTCAATATAACTTTATGACAAATAAAATTAATATGCTGGTCTTGCTCTGGTCATACAAATAATAGCAGTGACTCCAACGCAGAGGATACCATTATTTGTATCTAAGTGTATACCATTACTTAATACTAAGTCCATTACCTTGTAATGAGTTCCTTCAGATGGAGAAGTGAACACATACTAGGTAACTTTCTACAATTATCCCTAAGGAAGTTTGTACTGGTGATCCATAATTATACTCATCCGATATGGAGGAAAGCACTAAAGCCAACACGCAAGTATAATTACATCACCTACAAACCAGTAATGGAGACCATAGGATTTATACTAAATAAAAATCCTCTTCCACTTAGTTATTTAATAATGATGGTTTTCTACTAGTTGATATTATGTCCATGTTGTCCATTATTAATGTAGGCTTGGTTTTTCAAAAAAAACAACCACACAATAATAAACATGCATAATCAGAAAAAGCAAAATGACAAAAATAAGAGAAAATATCCAACTATTATGGTCGTCTTTGCTGCTCCGTCCTCAACTATTCGAATCCAAAATCTGGCTCTGCACAGATCTATACGGGGTTCGATTCATTCATCGAAAATCATCTGTCTGCCTCTAGACTGCTTAAAACCAGCATCTCATCCGGCGTCAGAAACAGCCACCACCGCCATCACGATTGATCAAAAATAATTAAGATTACATCAATCCTATGCCTCCCGAAGGAGTTCACACATAATCTAGATTGAAAAATTAAAATAATAAGCATGATCAACCCTCGTGATTTTAATTACATCCACAGCAACAACAACATCCATAACATGTCCGTGGTTTAAACAACACAATCAAAAAAATATGCATTGGACCATAATAGTTGGATCTAAGATGCCTGCAAAATCGAGTTAGAACAGATCTACATCTACCGACTATTATACAGCACAGGTTTTATTGGACAACATGGACGTATCAATCAATACGTAGATCCAAAGGGGCTCTGATACCAATTGATGGAACTGGGGATTCCCAGGACCCTTCCTTTGGTGTGCGTATTGATCGATAGAAAGTTAAGCAGATCTAATACATGTTCTAACCCTTCATAGGCGGAAACTAGGGTTCACGAATTATACCTGCGGCGGAAAGGAGACAAGTAATTTCTGGCAATCTCGAACGGACGACCCCAATATCTTCTGCACGTATTCCTTCCTCGAGTTAGACGTCGTGTGGGCGACGATCTCCCAACCTTTTCTTCTCCTTGGCAGCCCTCTCTTTCTCTCCTTACGTGAATCACGAATTTAGAGAAAATTTCAGATTTCTGATCCGTAATCTGGCGGCCAGAGAATAGAGGATATATATAGGCTACGGCAGGGACCATGAGGAAAAATTAGGGTTAGACCTCCTAACGGATCTGGATATCCCGTATTCAGCCCGAACACACAATCTAGGCCCATTAACAATAGTTCGGTCCACTAATGAGCTATTGTTGCACTACCTCCCTAATCCCAAATTATGTTTGTGGGCTCCTTTTATTATATGCTCGTTTGGCTCCCCATGTTAAGATATCGTATGTCCGTCGATCAAATTAAGTTACTGACAACTATATTGATTCGACATCTTTTATCCTTAAGTAGTACCGCTCAACTTTATTTGTCATGTCGGATATAATCCACCTGCAGGGTTTACATGACAATCCTTATGAGCTCCTTAAGAGGACATCATCAACCCGATGTATCGGGACATGGATTCCATTTATAATCAACAGCCCATCATACATGCAATGTTATTACCCAATTCATAGAGGTTGTTGATCCATAATGAATCTCACTCTTTTATGAGTCAAAGTAATGCACACTGTATATACATGTCCGTTATTATATCTGGATTAAGAGCACAAGCATCTATAATAATAGAGGTGTTTGTTCTCTTTATGTAGTCAGTACAAAGAGAATAACCTCAAGTGGTCCTGTTCAATACACACAAAGTGTACTAGTGTAAACCTATAGTCAAGATAGACTAATACCAGATTACACTACAACCTTTCCAATAGATTGTCCAAGTCCATCTAGGTTATGAACTATTTATATACTCCATAGGAAACTGATAATATGATCTTCTGTGTGACACCACAACCATATTATCTACAATATAGAATATCAGACATTTGCACTAACACTTGCAACAAATATAATATGCAAACATTTGCCCATATGATTCTCATTCAAAATTTAACGAAATAAGGTTACTACAAAAGTGATGCTTTTAGTATATAACCCTAACCGTAAGAACAGAGGATAGGGGAGTACAATTCATGTGTGTCTACAAACACAGGCAAGTATACCTTGCCAAACATATACAGTATTTATATTATTTTTCTCTCTCTATTGTTTTTTCTTTCATATTGTCACATGATTTCCATATTATGATTGGTGTCCTTGATTGTATTACTTGTTCTAGGTTACGTGCACGTATAGGATATTCGATATTGCTTGTCTATTAATCTTCTTCATGTTATTGTGTCTTATGATAGAGTTTCCAGTTCTACACCTTGTTCTTGACTTAACTATTCTTAACTGGGAGTATCTTGCATTGTACTACAGTTGAGACATACTATAGATTGGGAGTATCTTACATTATACTACGACCTATAGCAGATTCTTCTACCTTGATATTGATAGATTGACTTGACTTGCGACACTATAAATTGGGAGTATCTTGCATTGTACTATGGTTTATAGGTGTATTCTTGATCTTGTATTCCTTTAGGAGAGGAAATCGATACTAGAATTGGTTAATCTTGACTGGGAGTATATTGCATTGTGCTACAGTCGAAACCTACTATAGATTGGGAGTATCTTGTATTGTACTACAAGCTATAGGGGTTAATCGATTGATTGATAGCCAAGTCTAGTATTATATTTCCATTTTGCTCGTCTTGTTTTAGATATCTTTCTTGGATCGTTCTTATCCTCCATACATGTTATTTACTGTCATATTAGTAGGCATGTTTTATGTATCTTGCTAGTCCTCTGAGGACCTGATGATCTCTTCAGGTTTAGCCAAGTATTGAGCCAGGTGCACACGAGCAGGTTTGAGCCAGCATTGGACCACGGTACCACCGCAGACAAGGGTACCTTGAGGACTAGTAGTTTTGACTCAGTTATTTCTATTTTATGTACTATTTTATTTCGTCTATTGGTAGTGGATTTGTGTCCACCGGACGTGACTTGGATTCTCGATGAGCTTGATACTTCATTTTATATATTATCATTCTATATCCAGTCTCAATTGAGTTGATTGCGTCATATTTCTGTGGATGAGATCTAGACTGCCTTGTTAGTTCCATAGACTCTGTGACTTGTCTACGTATTAAATAGCGTTCTACCGCTGACACTACGGCGTAGGCTAGACTTGGACACGGACTCGTATTCGAAAAGCGGGTGCGGGTCGTGACAGGGGATCAGGACAGAGACATATTCTTTTGTGCTTCTGAGCAATATAGCACGCACTTGAGGGGTCTGAGGTCAAGCTACATACCGTCTGACGATGCGGCTGTTATGTTACCTGTCAGAATACCTATCTTCGCTAATATGTATGCTGCGTCTAAAGGAGAATATCTTCAAAACATCACTATACGGCTGACAGGTTTAATGCATTCAAAGATTGTTCGTTGGAACCGACTCTCTGTGTGGGCTCTGAACAATTTTTGTGAGAAGCTGCAGGGGCTAGATCTTTACGAAGCTGTTCTAACCACTTCATGTGGGATCCAGAACAACTCCAACATGTTTTTGGCTTTAGCGGAGAAGTATAACAGCAGTACTGGCACCTTCGCCACTCCTCACGGAGAGATAGGCTTTGCTCTACATGAGATAAAATTTCTCTCGTATCTGCCAGCGGGAGAGAACCCTTATGAAGAGTATGTACGGACAAAAGATGAGTTGGAGGCTTTGGCCAAAGAGAACTCTCGAATGATAGCAGTCTTCGATGAATTGCTATGTCACTTTATGATCTGCACTCATTTTTACCACAACAAGCCTGTCGGGACGTGTTATCTATCCAAATGGTTATTATACCTTTTCTTAGGTCATGCCCAGGAGAATAAGGTACAGGAGCATCTTATTTTTGAGCCTCGCTCCTTTGAGCCACTTGATGCTCCAACCATTTTACAGTTGATGGAGGAATCTGGCCTCTTCGATACATAGTTAGCTAGGGATTGGCATGATTATGTTGCCGATATCCCTATCGAGAGCTACATAAGACAAGGTGGCATAGCCATGTCCCCAAAAGCTACCTTAGCAGGCTTCCTTTCTCTGTAGCTGCAACGGTTTGTTGTTCCGGGAGCTAGTGTCGTCGACCAAATCCATCGGGGCATACTATTCGCTGATGTGCGTTTAGTATTTAGATATAAGATGGACATATTATTTTCTATGACAAGTCGGCTAAACGTGGGACTCCATAATTTTACAGGTGCAATGATGGAGAGGCCCAACTCTCGGAAGGATTTTCCTCGTACCGAGATGTCGTACATATATTTGTTCAGCTGGTTATTACTGTACCATCCTTCGTTGATGGATCCTGCCCTTGGAGTTGGGGAAGCACTGGCAGTGAACTTAATTGGGAGATTTGCCAAGTCCAAATGAAAGGTTACATCCTTATTTGATTACATAAAAGCACTAAAGAGGGGCACAGACTGGAAATTTTTCTGCACCCCTCCCCCACTTAGGTATGAGTGTTTCCTAGTGCCAATCGTGGACTTAGAGATAGTGGGTTCTCATCCATCTCCCGAGGACTTTTTCTGGTTAAAGACAATCAGGCATTCTTATCTGGTATATCGGTTTGAGAACAACTGCTATTTAGAGCCATATTTACCAAGCCGCTTCGTCCGACAATTTGACTATGATCAACTGCACAATGAGAATGCGACGACACGTCTTAAAGCCTTCAGGCATTTGATTGACGATGCCTGAGGATGGAGATAGCTTAGTACGAGAGGTACAAGAGCTGTATTCACTATGCCATCTGCCACTTTTGAAAACAGCCCATGTATGATGAGTTCATACGCACATTTTTATACTTCAGCCAACACCAACTTTGAAGGTTATTCAATGACAGACAACTTCGTTGGGACGAGAAAAGCCTTTGATGGGAATGCGGCCACCATCAATTTGACTGAGGTTGAAGAGAATATCCCTGCCGATGCACCTCTAGAAACCATGGATATGGGTTCTAAAGTACGAGATCCATTATGTGGCCTTCTCAGGAAGCATAAGGAGAAATCTCCTGCAAAGAAGGCAGGCAAGAAACAAAAGACTGGGACCACCTCCACCCAGTCGGCACATGACAATCTTTCTTCTCCTGATGTAGGGAAGAAAACGAAGGAAACAATCGCCATCGAGAAGCCTGTAGAAGGACTAGGCTTCAGATGAGGCAAATGGAAGCTGTAATCTCGCCTGGAGCAACCACTTCCCTCAGAGGATCAACTCCATCCCCTTTTCGGAGAGAAAGCACAGGTGTTGGGTAGGAGACCAGTTGGGAACAACCTGTCATGAAGAAGCATAGCCTCAACAATCTGTTCCTACTGAGGTGGTTACAACATCTCCACCACAGCCGTTATTCAAGCGTTTGGCCAAAAGAAAATTTGTGGTTACCAGAACCAGGCGAGAGAGGACTACAATTTCTCCTACTCCAACTTTGCCAGAAAAAACTCCTCAAAGTTCAATTCTGCTATCACTAGAGGAAGCTTTGCCACCATCATGGGATGTGCCCCTTCAGATAGATAATATTCTTGGTCACGCACTCCTATCGGATATAATAGACGTAGATCCGATAATAGTTTGTATTGATATTTATTCGTCTCCAGATCTACCACCAACCAGTGAGCCGACTCCGGCTGCCGCAATGGACATCCCTCCGATTACCATCTCAGAGTCAGTGACCGTTGGAACTGATACCCTTGACTGCAAAAATGTTTATGACATTTGTTTCATCTGGTCTGATGTCACCTCCAGTCTTCGAAAATGCTTCAAGGGTTGCGGTTCTTAAGGGATTACAACTTCCATTTGGGATAATCTCAGTTTGAGGGGATAATAAAACGAGGGGAATTGCTCCAGAGATTCTAGCTCCCTCTACATCCCAAACTCCTGGAGCTCATGTCCTGAGCGAGGTGTCTCTTCAAGAAAATGAGGGGATAATAAAACGCTGCTAGATTGTGATTTTAGTGGTAATCCAATCGAGGAGGATCCTATTGATGCTGCCTCAGATCCTGATCAGGATAAAGGTCACGATCAGAAAATAACCCAAAAAGGCCAGATTGAGGGTGAAGAGCACCCTATTGAGAATGAAGGCGACTAGAGCCCTAATAATAATAATGATAATCAGAGACTCAATGAACCGCAAGGCGATGAGAACTCTAATATTGATATTGAGGGTGACGGAAGCCCAAATGATGATGATGAAGGTGATAAAGACCTTGCTGAAGTTCTCGAAGGTACTGAGGGTGATGAAAATTTGTTTGTAAGAACAAAAGTTTTCAAGAAAACTATGCTACAAACTAAGAAAGAAAGTACAAAAGTACAATTTTGATTCTGGGGAAGTACAACTATATGAATCTGATCAGAAGATGAATACTTTATCCTTGGACGATGCGATGTCGAAGAAGAAAGCCTCTTGAACGTACTGCAGCAATTTGGTCAGGAGATTATGATCATTAATGATTGGAAAAGGAAATTCGTCCTTGGGACATGCTGCGTTAAGGTCCCTAAAATCAATGCAGACTTGGACCTTCCATGTTTTCTTCATAACTGGGACAACAATAGCCACCCAATCTGGATGTTGTTCTTTTCTGACAAAGCGACAAGCAATGACCTTCTTGACTTTAGCTTCTATGGCGTCCATCATATCAGGTCGGAATCGTCGCTACTGTTGTTTGACAGGTCTAGCATTTGGCAGAATATTAAGCTTGTGAGTAGAAATCTGAGGATCTAGTCCCGGCATCTCTAGGCGAAAACGTCAATGTATTCTCTAATGAGCTGGATCAGCTCTTGTTTATCTGCTTCGGAAGACTTTTGCTGATAAAGATTGGCCTTGGAGAAGCTTCCTTTCCGACGTCAATTTGTATAAGCTCGTCTTCAATGGGTGGTTCACGCTGCTCGAAGCAAAGTTCCCATTGAGTATCCATCCGTTGTACCCAAGGTTCTTCCTTATAAGCTTCGGTAGAGTCATTATCATCCTCTGAGAATTCAGCTGTCACTATATTGGAAGATAGAGTTACCCGATGGACATGTCATATGCTGGTATCTGAATCCCATGACAAAGAGTCAGAAGAGTTAGACCGTTCTTCTTTATCAGACTCAGAAATATCTAAGGTTGAGATTGGCGTAGTGTATCCTAACCCATGCTTTGTTTTGTTATAGTATTACAGCGACTTTTCTTTCGAGGTATGTATACGAATAGGAGTTCACCTACCCTTACCACCATTGAGGCCAGATTTGAAGTTGTAGCCTATTTTCTGAATGATATTCTTGGATTGTTGACAATAACATCGTAGTTAAATTCTTCTACTATCATCATTTTCAGAATAGCTACCAAGTATAGCCCTTTGATTCAATCCTTTACTGAATAAGATATGACGCTCATCTTTCTTCCGGGAGGGAACTAGAAAGAATGAGTCTTGAAATAATTCAAGTGATACTTCATTTTGGAGAGGTTGAATTGCCCCCAAGGTAAGAGGTTCGAAATTCTCCAAAATTTCTAAATAATACTGTGTGTAATAATTGACATCAATATACTGCAAAAGATATGCTACTTTATTGATATTTGCATCAACATTTGCAACAGTGTTCTTAACCTTGCTTGATGACTTACCGAGGTTAATAACAATAGGGGAAAAAGTAGGAGGCTTGTTACGACGAAGGTCGATAACAAGAGGCTCAGAAGAGGTGAGCTCCATTTGTTCCATTTTTTAGTAGTAGGAGGTTTAGCAAAAAGAGAGAGATTAATAGTCAGCATTTGAGAGAACGAGGGACGAGAAGTACGTCCTTTGACTGGAATTACCAGGACTTCATCTAGATTATCTTTCTGATCTTCTTCAGTCTCCATAGCCAATACAACCTTTATGTATTCTGCTTCATACATCATAGAGTCTGTATAATAGGCCTCGATACCTCGGAAGGGATTGAGATCAACAACTTTTTTCTTGACTTCTCCATTGTCATTAACGTATTTAAAGCATTGATGGAGAGTTGATGGCACGATATTATGTTCATGCAACCATGGTCTTCCTAACAATATATTGTAGGAGACGTGATTGTCGATCACATAGAATGTGACTTTTGTACGAAGATTGCCAATTTGGACTCTAAGGCGGATCTTTTCTAATGGTTCACTTCTTTCGGAATTGAATCCAAGGATAGTCATGATCGTCGTGGAAAGACTATGGACTGGGATCTTCAGTGCATCCAACAGGTTCTTTGGCATAATGCTGAGGGCATATCCAGGGTCGACCAAAATATGATCGACCTTCATTGTGTCGACATACCCTGTAAAGTAGAGAGGTCGGTCATGTTGATTGTCCTCCAGTAATATGTCATCTTAAGTGAAGGTGATATTAGGAATCAGTTCCATCACACTATAACAATAAGAGCATGCCACAGGTTCTTCATCTGGTTTCTTGAGATGTGCCAGACAAGCGTCGGCTATTATCAAAGCCTCACTTAATGTTTCTCGAGTTTCCTTCGAGAGATGCAGATGTTCAAAAATCGATAATCTTGCTGGAGTATTGGCTAGTTGAGCCAATATGTCGAAATTATATGGTTTTTATAGTCCTTGCAATGGAGTTGTCTTCTTCAGGTTTTTGTCAAAGCGAGCTGGCTGCTTGCCTTTATCAGCTATTGTCGGTTTAGAAGGACCCGAGTCAGCTGGTAGAGCTGATGTTATAGGGACATCAGGAGCAGGAGAAGATGATGCTGGTGGAACATTAGATATAGGAGAAGGAGTGACAACATTCTCCTGTCCTTCTGAGTAGTCTCTAAGATAGAGCCTCCCAGACCTGGTACCAGCCATGGCTTCTTCTTCTGGAACAGATGAGAAAGAAACCATGTTGTAATTTTTTAGTCGTGTCTTGCTTCTGGATGATTTCTTCTTTTGAGGAAAAGAATGATCTATCCAGAATCCTAAGCCAACACGGGTTTGATTGTCTTGAAGACGTAGAAAAAGAGGTATTGAAGACCCTTTTTCTATCATTTAAGCCATGAGCTTTCTGTAGGTCATATCCCATCTTCATCATCAGTTTCAGGACTGTTGGCTATACCAATGGAATTTTGGTTGATATTTGATCTCTGGCTTCGGTGACACAATCATTGAAGAGGAAAACGAAGTTGTCGCTGGAGTGAATGTAGTGTTCAGAGGAGGAACATGACCATCCAGTGAAATAGATTCACTTGAAGTCATATGACATGACTTATATTTAGCCATCTTCTTTGGCTTGGTAGAAGAGGTAGATGCCTTCGGTTCAAATTCGGATACCAAATCAAGATGAATCCACATGATTTTGCCGTTGTCAGTTGATAAAGGTACCAAGCCGTCACTTCTTGCTGGTGGAAGGTTGACGATCTCCAATGTAGCCTTTAGGATAGGGACAATACCATCTTGTACTAGTTGAAAAGGGAAGTCACTGAACTATAGAGAGAAGATATTGGCAGTCACAGTCTTCTCGTCTTGTTGAAGAGTGATTGCTTTGGCATTGATCAGCTCTTGGATCTTTCTTTTGAGTACATAGCATGCCCTAGTTGGATACCCCAGGAACCTGTGATACATACAATATTTGGGATTTTCAGTTTTACCTACTTCATCTGGCCATTTAGCTTCGGACAGTTGAAGTTTGTTGCTCTTGATTAGACAATCAAATATGCTCAAAATGTCGTCTTCATTAAAGGAATATTCTTCTTTGGTACGTGGTTCCCTCTATGGAGGTGTCATTGTTGTAGGTGCCGGCTGACTCACGTTGATAGCCAGGGCTTCTTTTCCTTTACCATTGTTTTCATGACCCCCACAGTTGTTTTTATGACCCCCATTATTGGTAGTAGGATGCTCATCTTTATCGAGATTAGGCATCGGGATGCCTAGCTGCTTGAATTTATCAGCACTATCTTTGGCTGCCCTGGTACTTACTATGAAAGAGCCCAGTCTTGGAATTGTGTGGGTCCCGTCCACATGCTGACTATAGGTAACAAGTTTGATTTGTATGTATCTATAGTCAACGCATCGGGAGTACCCAAAGGCATTTTGAGTACTTTGTGACGAAAACAGTCTATGAAACGTTCAGCAGTTTTATTAGGTCTTTGTTTGATTTTAGTAAGGGTAGACATGGTCATGTCATATGTTCCTTCGTAGAATTGTTCCAGGAACATCTGTTTTAGTGTTGCGAAGAATGTTATGCAACCATCTGGAAAACTACGATACCAGTCTTAGGCTACACCTGCTAAACACAAGACGAATACTCTATTTAGTAGAGCATTATTTTGCTGAAGATGGTCAGTCATTATCATGAAATGGTTGATGTACTGACTCGGTGATGTGCTGCCATCGAATAGCATTATGGTTGGAGGCTTATATTTGGATGGAAATTGAACTTTCTTCCATTCAGCAGGATAGGGCTGTTTGATCCCCAATTTATGCAAATCCTCTTTTTGCTTGAAAGCTTCGATCTGATTTCGTAGAAGCTTGACTGCTTTTAGAGGGTCTTCTGATATTTGAGAAGCAGTAGACTAGTTCGATGGATTGATACGCAAAACCGTATGATAAGTACCAACCTCAGCACCAGAATGACTTGGGGTAGTCTGAGCTGGTACAGCCATATTGAGAGGGGATTGTACCCCTAGACCGGTGTTGATAGGTGCAGAGACTGCTGCGTGTTCTTGGGTCAAAATTGGATTTACGACTGACGGAATAACATGTTATGCCATAATTACGGCATGTATCCCTGTAACCATGTCAACCATGGCTTTCTAGTTGGCCTCTAAAGCGGCAATCCTCTACTCCTGACTGGCAGAGCTAGAAGCATCTTGCTTTTCATTAGTGACATAGGCAGACACTTCTCTGGCCATCGAAGATGAACTAGTGGATAAGATAGTCCGATCAGAATCTTCACTATCGGCGTCGAAGTCAGGCAGAGTTCTACCCCAAATATTATGAGTGGGAAGATTCTTTTGACCGAGGAATTCTCGGTTTCTTGCTCTCGTGTTCTGGTATACACCCTCGCCGGAGTCACGAATTCGATCAAGATGTTGTTGACTAGGATTACGAGATGCGTTACGTCTTGGACATTTTCTACCACCAGTACTATGGGATGTCATATTGACTGAAGCAAATAGCAATTCATCTTCGTCTACCATGATCAGTTCAGGAGTCCGAGTGTAATTCAAGCGGTCAAATACATACCCTTTAGCTAATTGACAATAGCACTTGATTACTATCTCATGATGCTGATTACAATGATGTCCTTGGTGTGGAGTTATAGGTATGTGAGGTGACCCTGCAATCTTTCGCTTTTGTATAAGAATTTTATGGAGATCAGTCACATTGACAGAAGAAAAAGAAAAAGATACATGTTCCCTGATTATGTTAGGAATATTGTTCCTATTCCTGAGATTATGTGTCCCCTGAGTGTACAGGAAAGTGTTGAGTTCATTATCATAAGTGAAAGGATTCTTGATCTTAGAAGTCTTCTCTGTGTATAATTTGGTAGTTGGCACAGACTGTGCTTGGTGCGCCATATGATTTGATGGAATAGAATATGTTCTGGGCTTGTTAAGATAAGCGTGTATGTCAGTGTTATGTGCCACTTGCTTGTCAGTTTGAGATACCAACAATTTTCCCTGTATTGATCTTGATATGTGCAGGGTGGGGAGATTCTGATTTTGGCCTGACTGGCATTGGCCAGTTTGATGTAGAGTAGACAAGATTCCATGTTGCTCTGTGCAAACTGTTCCAGCACATTTGGCACGACGCAGGTGGACAGCAGGAAGTGAACTTTGAGCAGAGTTTATTTTTTTGGCATTGATTTGATTGTCTCTGCCAAGAGAAATAGAGTTTCTACTCAGAAGTGTTCTGACATAGATTGGCACAGAGGCGCAATCGGATGAGTTTTCCACCAAGTTCAGGACTAGAGAAGAATAAGGAGAGGCCACAGGGCGCTTTCCCTTGTTTTGTGCAGAGGCAGTGATGGGTACGCTCTCCACTAAGTTTGGAACTGGAGAGGAATGAGGAATGGCAATGTGGCACTTTTCTTTATTCTGCATAGAGGCAGTGATTGGCGTACCTTCCATCGAGTTTAGAACTGGAAAAGAATAGGTAGTGGCCACAGAGCACTTTCCCTTATTTTGTGCAAGAACAGTGATTGACACGCTCATGGACTTTAGAGTCCAGATAGCGCGAATCTTTCTATCTTTGGCGACAGTAGCAGACGCACGTTTAGCAGCAGCGCGCTTGGCACCCCCAGCACCAATCATTGCATCGTAAGCTGTTTGGTCGACTCGAACGACCATAGTCTTCTGTATGACCGACGCAACATCATATTGAGTTGCCACTTTTTAGTCAGAAGAGAAAGTCGTCCACAACAGAGTCGCCATTTTGTTTGCAAGAACAAAAGTTTTCCAAGAAAACTATACTATAAACTAAGGAAGAAAGTACAAAAGTACAATTTTGATTTTGAGGAAGTACAACTATAAGAATCTGATCAGAAGACAATTACTTTATCTATTGGACGACGCGATGTCGAAGAAGAAAGCCTTTGGAACATGTTGTAGTTATCTTAATTGGAGCACAGTGCAATTAGCGTGCCATCACCCATTTACGCGAATGGTTGGATTAACTGCTTTGGGACGCATGGCAATCTGTAAGAGAGATGTGCTTGGTCGTAGGCAGTGTTACGTGTACGTTCTTCGAGATTAGTGGCATGTGTGCCACGTCATCTAACTACTTTTAGATGATAGTTGATTGATTGGCGCCAATTAATAAATGGCGCATACTGTAGATAAGCGCCATATATGAGAAAGTGCTAGGTATTTGAATCTGTGTTGTTGATTACTTCGTACCAACTCTGCATGGCATCCAGTAAACGATAAAGGTTATAATGACGAGTCTGACCATTCTTTTCGAGCGCTGTGTGCTCAAGATTCGAGAAGATTTTTCTCGGCTGACGTATTGTCAGTCATAATGATAGTCGTTTAGTTTATCCATGAAGATTGCCACGTGGCGACCAGCGCCATGTGGGGTTTGGTGCCATTTGATGTGATGCGCCATCAACTCCCCAGCGAATCTGGCAAATATAGTCTGGCGCTATCTGTGAGTAGCGCATAGTAATGTTTTGATAATTTTTGAGCTTCTACAGTCTATATCGAACACAAACCCTTTTCGGCTTCCATGCACCTTCGACGTCACCCCAGCGTACCATCATTAGTAAAATAGAGTGAAGCAATGTTCAACTTCACGGCATCATCATTAATGTACAATACCTTGAAGTATCGCTCTACGATCCACAAGAAGTTCTCAACTTCTTTGACATCTTGCTCCCCTGAAGAATTTTGGCTCCATGATCTTCCATCTCTTCGGTGCCTCCTTACTCGAACATTTATCATTCGCAACAGCCTTCTCCAAGATGGCAACTTTGGCCTTGAGTTCTCCGCAACTCTCAACCATGGCCTTTAGTTCATCGTGGCCTCGGACCTTCCTTCGTAAGTCTTTAATCTCCGCACGATGCCTCTTGAGCTCCTCCTAAAGTGCGGATCGGATCTCTTGTAATTGCTCCCGAAAGATTTCCATGGATGAAGCAATGTCACTCTTCATCATCGAAGTAATCTTCTAACCTTGTGTTGCTTTTCTCCATGAAGCCCTTACGTATCTCCATGTCCATCGAACCCAACTTAAGACCCCAATCCACTCGACAAGATCGGTTAGGCTACTTTTCGTCATAGGCTTCTTGTTTTTGCCCTTCTTCTGAGCCTTAGTATGCCCCTCCTTAGGCGACGTAGGTCCCTCCTGGACATTCTTGGATGTCAACATGGCATCAACCAGCCTTCGCACTGATACCACTTATCATGGACTTAGTATTTTAGGATACGATTCGACCCGTGCAGAGCACAAGCTTCCTACTCGAAGATTCGTGCCAGCCTTCCTCGAACGCTTGGTAAGATCGCTAAGGCATAAATGAGAAAGTGGAGCAAAAGAGAGAGAGAGAGATTGGAAGTTTAAAAACTTCACTATACTAGAGAGTTTACCACTTTTGGGTTGTAAGGGACAAATGAGCCTCCCACTTATTTATAGGGCCTCATAGGACTTACAAGAAACTTCTGAAACAGAATATTCTAGAAATTATTCTAGATCTAGATAATTAAAAGAAGCTTCTAGTCTATCTAGAAAGATCATAGGCCATCTAGAAAGATCTGGGACCTTCTGGAAAGATCTTGAGTCTTCTGGAAGATTTTCGAGCCTTCTGGAGGATTCCACCATCTTCTAGAAAAGTTGGAAGCTTCCCGCATAACTCTGATTCGTAAAGAGTTACGCAAATTCATCTCATTGGGTGTAAACTTTTGGGCGTGACATTAAGCCCAAAATGAACTCATTTACAAGCTCATGCGCTTTATCTAAAAGGAAATGTAGCTCAATAAGCTTTATATCAAATTTAAAGTATTTATATAAAATTCATAACAAATTAGAAATGTCTAATAGTATAATATGATTTTATATAAATAAAAATCATCAAGCCCATGATCTAAGGAGCCAAATAATTCTAAACTTGACTCCAACTTGTTTATCACTAGCTTATTCTTAGTCTCGAGCTTGTACTCTAGAGCTCAAAAAGCTTGGATCATGAGCTTTTTCGTGAGTCAGTCTCGAGACTAATGATTAGCTTGGTTGGTTAACATCCCTACTTTAACTAAAATATTGTTTATATCTGAGATATGGTGAATTACTTATAAACAAAAGTAATTGACATCGAATCTACAACTACTTTTGTTGGCATAGTTCTGGGCTGGCAACCCTAGGTGAAAGTTATAAATTGAATTAAAATTAATCCAACATGGACTAAGATCATAACTGATATTAAGTGTAACACTAATATAATTTGTATTGACCTGCTAGTTATTTAAAACAAAACTAAACTTAACGGGTGAAGTGTTCGATACACCATATGGTCAAATCGATGAGCTTAAGTTTGTGTGCGTGTGTGTGTCTATATATATATATATATATATATATATATATTTATATATATATATATATATTTTTTTTATATTTATATATATATATATATATATATATATATATAAGTGTGAGATATACAATACTAGTAGGAAAAAAAAAATATATATATATATATAAGTGTGAGATATACAATACTAGTAGACTCAGACGGTAAATACCGTAACTGTTCGTTCTCCTTCCTCGTCCTCCCCCCTCTAAGGTTTATACGAGGCTTAGGTCAGTCTGGGCTAACCACTGATAACACTGACACCTTATCCTAGGTTTGCAAGTTATTGTTAGCGATTTGAAGATGTAACCTATATTGTTATTAATTGTATTTTATTTATATTTTAATTCCTAATTTTGTTTACCACTTTTCACAAATATTTTCTCTATTACTATAAGTGTATGCTGACAAAACTATATTACTATATTTTTTGCCCTGCATGTCCATTAACTTCAATTCCTTTGGAGCTGCTTGTTGTTTGTCTTATCAAAACTAGGTTTCGAAGCCCAAGTAATTATGGATACACCGAAGAGACTCTGCCTCTTGATAAAAATGGAGCGTAAGGATCAGTAGTAGATCCCATGATAGATGTCTTATTTTATTTTATTTAAGTACACTTCATTTTGTCATACATATACTATTATATATATGTGTACTATGTTTTGTATTATGGATATGTACGGATGAAAATACTATGTACCTCTTTTGGACTTGTATGAATATAAGTTATCATATGTCGTGGATGATATTATTAAATTTAGTATTATATTTATTGTGTTGACTTATCTAGTATCCTTAGCTAATTTATGAGTGATAATCGCAAGTACGAATATTGTAATATCAATAGGTTGTATAGCCTGAGCGCATATTACATACCCTTGCTCATTGTATTTTGAAAGCGGGGACATGACACATACCCTCTCTTGGGTGGTATTGAAGCATTTGATGGTCAGTCTGTGAAAAAAAAGAAACATGAGTAAACCTACAAAACTACTAGGGATTTTTTTACAAAAACACAAGTTTGATTTATAAACTAAGAAGAAGAAAAGTACAATGAGTACACTTGAATTCAGAAGAAGTACGACTGTAGGAATCTGATCAGAAGACGATCACTTTATCCCTTGGACGATGTGATATTGAAGACACAAGCCTCTGGAGAATGTAGCAGCACTTTGTCAGTAGATTATGATCATTAGTGATGCTTTAGAACTGATTTAAAAATCTATTTATAGAGTTCTGAAATAACTGTTTCTGAGTTGCGCATACTGTATATTGTGTGACACCTATCTAGTTGTGCGAACGGTTACTTAAACTGCTGGGGATGCATGGCATCCTGTGAGTGAGATGCACGTGGTCGTGGTCAGCATAGTGGACACATTCTTCGAAATTAGTGGCATGCGCGCTACGTCATTCTACTTCTGGATGGAAATTACTACCAAAATACATCCATTTAGTGACGGATCATTAGCGACGGATAACGTCCGTCGCTAATAGAGACGGACTACCGACTAAGTACAGACTGATTGCCGTCAAAAAGCTGACAATTTTTTTTTATTTTAAGGGCGAGCAAAGGTCGTCAATCCATCGTTAAGTCGTCCGAGATATAGGGACGGATCATGAAGCCGTCGCTACGCCGTCACTTAGTTGTCAAAAGTTGGAGGGAAATGTTGAAAAAATTTGGCGCAAAATTTATCGACCATATAGTGACGGATATTCCGTCGGCCATCTAAGGGGATATAGCGACGGACTAGCGTCGGCCATCTATCCGTCGCTAGTCCGTCGCTATATGTCCAGCCCTAACTTAAATTTAACCGACGGAGGGGGGGGACTTTTCATTTCCCACCAAATTTTCTCACATCTCTCTCTCTCCCTCTCTCTCTCTCTCTCCGACGCGCACAGGGCTCTCTCTCTCCAGGTAATCCCTTCTCTCTCTCTCTTAGTGGTCGGGGCGACGGGGGCCGATGGTGGTGGGGGTAGGGGTCGGCGGTGGTAGGGGTGGGGGTCGCAGTGGTGGGGGGGTGTCGCTGGGGGGGTAGGGAAACGGGGGGTTTCGGGGTGGGGGTGGTGGAGGTCGATGGTGGTGGGGGTGGGGGTCGCAGGGGGGAGGGGGGAGGGCAGCGGGGGGTTGGGCAGCGGAGGGGGGTTTCGCAGTGGGGGTGTTGGGGGTTGGCGGTGGGGGGGGTAGGGCAGCGGAGGGTGGCCGGGGTGGGGGTGGTGGTGGTCGGTGGTGGTGAGGGTAGGGGTCAGGGGGATGTAGGGCAGCAGAGGGGGGACGGGGGGGCAGAGGGTGCCGGGGTTGGGGGGCCAGTGGTAGGGGGATGGCAGTGGTGGGGGTGGGGGTTGGGGGCCGGGGTGGGAGTTGGGGTCGACGGTGGTGGGGGTAGGGATCGGCGGTGGTGGGAGTGGGGAGTTGGGGGTCGGCGGTAGTAACACAGACACACATACACACACACACACACACTGAAACAGAATTTTTTTAAAACCGAACCGAATCTCTTAGTGTATATATATATATATATATATATATATATATATATATATATATATATATATATATATAAACTTTGTAAAAAGATTTTGATCGTTGGTGGTTACTAGTATATCCTAGTGTAGAGGAGTATGACTACTAGCTAGTGTGTAGAGGAGTATGGTTACTAGTGTATCCTAGTGTAGAGGAGTATGTAGAGAAGTATGGCTACTAGTGAGAGATAGGTTTATGTGTATCGGTATCAGACTATTTCTGTGAGTATCAGAATCGATATTGGTATCGGACTATCGGTATCGGTATCGGACTATCGGTATTTGTATCGGTATCGGTATCGGTATCGATATCAGAATGGGTATCGGTATAGGTATCTGTATTAGAATCGGTATCCGTATCTGTATCAGAATTGGTATCGGTATCGGTAGCGGATCCACCTTCTCGACCGTATGTACTTAGTATCGATCGTAGCGGATTCACCTCCTCATTCTCTAGTATTGTATCCGGACGATCGACTAAATACCCGAGAAGAACAATCTGACGGGTACGAAGTGGGG
Source organism: Iris pallida (assembly GCA_029216955.1). Lineage (NCBI taxonomy): Eukaryota > Viridiplantae > Streptophyta > Magnoliopsida > Asparagales > Iridaceae > Iris > Iris pallida. The sequence goes on along the minus strand of JANAVB010040818.1, from coordinate 4,331,853 downwards.
GAAGGCTCTAGTATATGTTGGTCTGGGCTAGGCTTTGGTTGGCTGAGAGTGAGGAGCGAGAAGAAGGGAAGTAAGAAGGAGCATATGGGTCCAAAAAATATTATTGATGTTTACGAGTGTGATTGGCCAGTTACAGGAGATTTAACTGGCCAATCACTCTCGTAAACATCAATATTTAGGAGATTGTTTACCCTCTCGTGACTCTCTTACAATAGTATTCTACGTTTACGAGAGTGATTGGCCAGTTACGAGAGTGACTGGAAGTATGTTTGTGCGCGTTAGGTACAAATTTCGTGTTTATGGTCGGGATTAAGATTCTTCTTATGTTCCCGAATCTGAATTGTTTCTAAAGTATGTTTTTATGGATAATTCAATACTCGAGACTGTGCAAAATTAAATCATCAAACGAAGCTGAGTTAAATTTTGTATATACGTGCTCTCATTGATATTTAATGGTCTTACCAGATGGCACCCAAGACCCGAGGATCTCGCTTGAGAGAGACACAGATGGCTGCTGAGGAGGTAGTGGTACCTCCTGCTGCTGAGGAGATAGTGGGACCTCTTGCTACTAAGGAGATCAAGAAAGAATTTCCTACTACTATTAAGGAGGAAGTGCTTCCTAAAGCCGAGATAGTTGTGAATGAGGAGGTGGCACTAGAGGGCAGTTGCACCGGGAGTTCCAATCATCCATCTCCTCTGGATATTGATCTTGCTAGCGTGGACCCTACTTATGCTCTCTGGCTGAGGGAGTTCTATCTGCCCCAGCATAGACGACAATAGATATATATATATGATATAATTTTTGACTGGATTTGTTTCCAGTAGACTTATAATTCTGACAACCGACTTGTATGGTTTTACAACTCTTCATGTTTCTTATTTTCTAAATATGGTTTTATCTAGACTTCGATGTTTTTAGATGCTATTATCTAGACTTGGTATATATATATATATATATATATATATATATATATATATATATATATATATAAATATATATATATATAAATATATATATATATATATATATATATATATAATATATATATGATTTTTTTAAATATATATATATATATATGATTTTTATATTGGTGTGTGTTGTATGATGGTTTGTGTGATGTATTTGTGATGGATATTTATTTTTTGGTGTGTGATGTATATTAGTTTGTGTGATGTGTGATGCATATTGTGATGTTCCGATGTTTCGGATGTTGTGTAAACAGGGAATGCTCTGTTTTATGGAATTTTTTTCCAAAAATTTTCCAGCTAGCGACGGACTAGCGACTAAAAAGCGACGGCTCGCGAAAACCAAGCGACGGATTATCTGTCGCTAACTGGAGAATTTTAATTTAGCGACGAACGACGACAACCAAGCGACGAATAATCCGTCGATTAGGTTCTGGAAATATGAAAGATTTCTAGAGCCTTAGCGACGGATAATTCGTCGCCAATCCGTCGCTGGTTTGGGACTATGCACGATAGAATAGCGACGGAGGTTGCGTATCAGAAACTCTCTGATACGCGTTTACGGACAAGTTGCCGACTGATTACCGACGGATTAAACCCGTCAGTAAGACGATGTATTACTAACTTTCTGATACTTGATTTGACTGAAACCCGTCGGCCACTCGTCGCTAATTGTACGAATATGGCTGCCGGAAATTCGTCGCTCAGTCGTTGCTTGGCGACAACTTGGCGACGGATTGTTTTTAGTGACGAGTCATATCCCGACGGATGTATTTGACCCAAATCCGTCGGCAAACCGTCGGTAATATGATTTACCGACGGGTTGGCGACGGATATGGCCGTCGTTAAAACATTGAATTTTGGTAGTGAATTGGCTTGCGCCGGACGCAACCTGATGACTAGCACCCCTTACTGTTCAATCTTCATTAACTACTTTGCGCCACTTAATGACTGACGCAAGACAGCTGTCTGTATTTATTAAAAATTGATATAGCCTTCTCGAGCGTCGCGCTTCCTGGGATTCGAAGAGATATTCTCCGACTGTCGTGCTGTCAGTAATCATGACTTACGTTACAGTCTCTCGAGGAAGCTAGCCACGTGAAACTCGCGCACCCTGACTTTGGTGCAACCTGAGTATAGCGCAACCTAGTGACCAGGCGCTATCTGATACTGGCGCCTTTTTAAGAGTGGTGCCCATTTATTTTTGAGCTCATACAAGACCCCCTTCAAAGTTTTCAAAGTTTGAAAATTTTTAAACTTTGAAATACTTTAAATTTAGAGAAGATTGACATGAGTTACGCCTGCCAACAACATAACCGACTCTGACTTTCGAGCTCAAGTTACGCAACAGTTACAAAACGTTTCTTAGGCTATAAATAGCCATTTTCGAGAGAGAATTTTTTTCTTTTTACCAAAAATTTTTGATTTCCCCAAACCATTCATTTTCTTCTTCCCAACTTCAAAAGCTTCCCCGACCATGGCAAAAAAATTTGATTTCCCTAACCCCTTCATCTCCTTCTTCCCAACTTCAAAAGCTTCCCCGACCATGACACCAAGGAAGTCTGTTGCTGACAAGGGTAAGGGCATCGTCGGGCCTTCGTTGCATGCGTCATCGATAAGGGCACCTCGATATACACCACCGTCGTCGAGAGCTGAGAGAGCAAACCCCTCGCTCGAAGGTGATCCTCGAAAAATGAGTCGACTGCTCCTTAGGTGGCGGTCAGAGTCGACCATCTCTTCTTAGATCTCTGATCGACCTGCGCACTCTATAACGTGTGCCTCCTCTTTTTAGAGGGCAGGCGCGCACTTCATCACTTGCGCATCCTTTTTTTAGAGCGTTGGCTTCATCATAACACACACTGTTCGTCTTTACGAACTGTGTTTGCACAAGTTTTGAACTTGCGCCTTCTGAACTTGCACGATTGCGCATGTCAGACTTGTGCACCTTGAGCTTGTGCCTTCTGAACTTGCACGATCGCACATGTCGGACTTGCGCACCTTGAACTTGTGCCTTCTAAATTTGCGCGATCGTGCATGTCAGTCTTGCGCACTTTGAACTTGCGCCCAGTGCAACTCGTAAATTCGTACAATCTAATCATGCACAAAAACTCGCACAACCTAGAGCTTGCGCACTTTGCTTTAAACTTAAAGATTGTTGCATAGACTTGTAATTAAACTTTACCCCTTTTCCTTTTACAGTTGATCTCAGGGAGGACCCAAATGCTGAGAGATTAGCTTCGACTTTCAGAGTATCAGAGTACCGAGAGGACTTATCCCATGTAACATACCCTCAGTACAATATTCCTGAGTCCAGAAGAGCCATGCTAGCAGCCCAAGAGAGTAGCACCTTATTATGCCTGATGAATGGTGAAACCCTAGAAATTTTGGACCATGTCATACACAAGAAATCAGCTTTCTTGTTTGGAGATACAATCAAGAAGACGGCCCAACCCAAAGCAAAGAAAGAGGATAAAATTTACCAATGCGAGGATAGAGTTATGTATCTCACTGAGATGTCGAGACACATGTCCCAGTCTCGATATGCATACTCCAGTTCCCTCGACGGATGGCATGGGATCTGACCCCAATTTAACAGGCCAGGGTTGGGCAAATATGCTACATACTGGGTCCCAAAATAAGGATATATTCTACAGCATTTCAGAAAGATACAACTCTCTGAAATCGAGCTGTGTGCCTCCTGAAGATTCGTCAATGGTAATTCTCGTCAGAGTGCCCATTTTCGCGAACATATTCGCTAAGGCTGAGGGAAGATATCCTGATCAAGCCATGCGGTTAACAGGCTTGGTGGATCCTGACAAGAAGCGCTGGAACAGCATCGTAGTTTGGGCTTTCGATCAATTCAAAGACAAGCTCCTCGAAATAGGGCTTTATGATCTGATTTGGACTATTGCTTACGACATTCGTCCTAATGCCTACATATTTTTGGCACATATAGAACGGTACAATGATAGGACCGACACTTTTATGACTCCTCACGGAGAGATTGGCTTTGTGTTTCATGAGATAAAATACCTTTCACACTAGCCAATGGGTGAAAACCCATATGAAGAGTACGTGCCAACAAATAAGGAGCTGGATATCTTGTCAACAGAGAACCCTCAGGTGGTGGCTGTGTTTGAGGATCTTTTATGACACTACCTGGTTTGTTCCCTTTATTATCAGAGTGCTTCCAAAGGGACCTTCTATACGACCAAATGGCTGCCGTACTTATTTCTGGGCCATGTCCAAGAAGATAAGATTGTCGATAGTCAAGCTTGTGACCCTTGCTTCTTCAAACCGCTCAGCCGCAGCGATATAAAAAAGTTGATAGAGAAATCCAAGCATTTTGATAACATATTGAATGTAGATTAGCAACCATTCACTACTGGTGCTCCCATCGAAAGTTACCTTAGGCAGGGTTACAGGCCTATGTCTCGAGAATCCCAGTTGGTGGGTTTTCTCTCTTTATGGATACGGCCTTCGTGGTACCTAGAGCCAGTGCCATCGACAGATTCCATCGAGGTGTGTTATTCGCTGCCATGTGTCTAGTATTCGGCTATAAGATTGATCTCCTTTCGGCGATGACTTGTCGCTTGAACGCAGGCATACGTTCTTTTATTGACACCATAATGCATGACAATAATGCTCAGGATGACTTCCCTCGTACCGAAATGCCCTACACCTATTTATTTGGGTGGTTGTTGTTGTATTATCCCAGCTTGATAAACCCTGATCTGGGTATGGTCGGAGGAAACTTCATAAGGCATTTTTCCACTGCCCTATAGAATATAACACTTTCAGAGTACAGAAGAGCTCTGAACCGAGGTTCTGGATGGAGATTCCAATACGTCCCTCCTCCTCCAGGATATGAGAGTCTTCCAACCCTGCTCATGGATTTAGAACCGATGTCTCTCCGTCTGTCTCCTGATAATTTTGCATGGTTGAAGACAATTCGGCCATCTCATCTAGTGTACCGGTTTGAGGGTGATTGTTTTCTGGAACCATACCTACCAAGCCGCTTTGCTCAGCAATTCGGCTACGACCAGATAGATGGGGGTAATGCAAGCACCTGTTTACAGGCCAAGGTTATCTAATAGATGGTGCCAGAGCTTGGAGATACTACAATGCAAGAGGCACCCAGGCCATATTTTCAATGCCCAATGCTTCCCCTGAAATAGGTCCACGTATGTTATATACATACATAAATTTTCATACTTCAGCCAACACTTTCGCCGAAATTTCAACTTGGCTAACAGTTTCGCAAGTGATAAACGGACAAGAGCTGGAGTCCACACTGCACAATCATTTAGGGATGAGGAAAATCATGACCCCGCTGATGAGCCTCTGGAAGCTTCTCTAATGGGCTTTCCTGAAGAAGTCCACGACCCTTTAAATGTGTCGCTCAGGAAGCGTAAGGAAAAATCTCCCAATAAAGAGGCCAGCAAGAAATAGAGGACTGGAGAATCATCTGCTCCATCACATCCAGACGAACTCCATTCTCCTCCCAAAGTTCCTCATGGAAAGAAAAAAAACAGTGGTAATTACTGAGCAGCATGTGACCAGGACAACTAGGTCCCAAACCAGGAAAATGAATACTGGACTTTCTCCTGGAGGAGGATAGGCGACTCCCTTCTCAGTTCCAAAGAATAGTAAAGTTGTCCATGAAGAGATTAGCAGGGATCTCAACGTGTAAGACGATCTTGATGACATTGAAGAAGAACCTCAGACACCTCTTATACGTAAAATTAGAAGGAAGTTAATGGTGACTCAAGAAGACCGTCGAGAAATTGACGCTTTACTCACTCCTTCCATGCCGAAAGAGTCTTCGAGTCGACCTGATGCATCGTTGCCTTCGCAAGATCTTCCACCTCCACCAGGTGGTTTTAATACTATTTTAATGTGATCATAATTGAGTAAAATATTGACATTGTTCTTTTTCATTTGTAGAGGCAACAGATATCAGTGCTCCGGCTCCAGTCACCATACAGATGACTATTCCTGCGACTGCACTAGCTGCAGCAGGAATAATGATGTCATCTTCAACTCCCGAGGTCCCAGAGACTACACTTCCTAAGAAGGTGTTGCCTTCAACGGACTCCAATCTCGATGTCACAGCTCCTTCCATAGCTCAAACTCCTACCCTCTCTCAAGAGAATCAAGAAATAATAGAGGTCAAGCAGACTGTAACTTCGAAGATGATTCAATTGGAGGAGATTCTATAGACGTTGTTCATGATCCTGATAAAACTGGGGCATATCTAGTTCTCGTAAAGGTTTTGAAAGATCAAGACTTGATGGCCGAAGAGGGCCATAATACTAACCAGGATGAAGAGTACCCTATTGATGAAGAAGGGCACCACAGCCCAAAATATGGTGATCATAACCTCATTGATCCATAAGGTAATGAGAATGAAAACGATAACCCTAATGATAACCAAGAAGCTGGTAAAAATCAGGCTTTAACTATTGAAGATATCAGAATTAATGAGAATCCCAAAACTGATGCTGAGGGGATTCAAACCCCGACAGAACGAATTTTTGAAACAGAAGGAACGAAAATGGCAGTCCCAATAAGTCAAGCAGAATCAGGGGCCGGAAGCAGCCATTTTCTATCAGGAGGATGGAAGTAGTCAAGCAGCAGTGTTTGAGACTACTATGACAAGGCTTCGCACAGATTTAGATATGCTTTATGAGATGCCATACATGCTGTCGGGATCAGGTAAATTTTTTGACTTTTATTTACCCTAACTCCTTTGATGATGTATAATGATTGTGCATCTTGATTGCAGAGGGTCCCGTAGGGACAATTGCAGTGGCTTCGTCTACTACTTTCAGCTTTAGCTTTACCATGACTCCTCTGGACATAGGAACTCAGACTGGAGAAGAAAGCTCCTAGATGATGCCAGTGCTAAGATCTTCTGATGTACAATCTGTGATTCCTACAGCTGTTATAGAATGAGGGATTCGGGCAAAAGTGGATACTCCTGGTATACCAGCGATGAACAGGATCATCGTTGAAGCTTACACAAATGCTTTCTTCACCTCTTTGGGGACTCTAATTCAGATGGTCTTGGAAAAGGGCCAACCTTATGAGTCAGTAAGGAGCCCTTCCTCTTTTATCATCGAAGCTATTCAAAAAATCGGTGATCTGGATAGAGTCAGCTACTTAGAACATATCTTGGATGAGCTTGAGGAATCTATCAAGTCTTATCAAGATCTGACAAGGGGAAACATCTAAAGGCTTTTAGATGTTGAATGTGAAGCGATGGCTCGCGAGTCTGCAGTACGACAAACTGACTTTAAAAAAAAGCTTTTTTAGTGGCTTTTTTACTGCGCTCTGCAGAGTTGGAGTCTAGCATTGCTGAGACTACTTCTTATGTTGAGCGTTATAAGACTGAAGCTGCAAAGAAGGAGAAGGAAGCGACTAAATGTCAAACTCGCCTCCGGGAGTTAGAAACTGGGATGGCCCAGCTTCAAGAGGTACTCAAGGCAGCTCGGCGACGTGAAGAGGAAGTACTGAAAATGCATCTGGTTGCCGAGAGCCAGCTGGATGATCTGAAGAAGCAACAAGACGAATTTATTCGTACTCAGAGTGTGGAACTTGAACATCGAGCTATCTCCCTACAACCTTTTTATCCAGAATCTGGAAGAGCTATGGCTAGGCAAACGGTGCTCGACTCTAGAATAGAGAGAGCCGACAATCTGAAGAAACTGATAATTGATCTTAGCACTCAGCCCCCCAAGTGAAGCTATTCATGACAACTTTTGTTATCTTTTGTATGATGTACACTTTTGATATTTTGCACATCATAAAAAAAATTAATGATCTTTTTGTGGTTCTATTACATATCTGTTTTAGATATTAGTAATAGATAAGAGTAGAAAGTTTGTTCAGAGGTACCGGACATGACATATCTTCTTAGAAAATAACAATACTCATTATATCCGTTCAAAGGTAATATGGATGTGACAGAATATAATTTTGAGATATTGTCATTTCAAAAGATGACTTTATTAGAGGTAATGTGGACGTGACAAGCCAGTGATGTGAATAATAGAATTCAGAGGTAATATTGACGTAAATTTATATATCTATTGATTATCTTTGAGTCGACTGGGACTCAAAAACATGATATCTTTTAAAACAACTGGGTTCTAAAAGATAATCATTGCGATAATATGATATGATCTGGATAGATTCTACTGGGGATTTCCTACGAAAGTTTATTATCTGTGGTTTTATCTACAGAAGAGTAAATAAAAGATAATAAATCGAAGATTTGAGGTATATACAATATTGAGAAGATGTCTTATATATTCTTCAAATATAGTATTTTTTAAGAATTTGTTGTTGATAGGCATCATAGCGACCCGGCCATCCATCCCGGTCAGTTGATAAGCTCTGTTTGAGAAAACCTTCCTTACAACATAGGGACCTTCCCACGTTGCTTTGAATTTACCCTTGATCATATGTGTCATAGTCATAGGACGTCTGACAGTAAGTACTAGTTGGCCTTTTTAAAATGCTCGTACTCTGACTTTTCGGTTGAAGGCTTTTGAGATACGGGCATGATATAGCTCAATATGTTGTTGAGCTAGTAGCCGCTTCTCGTCAAGTGCTTCAAGCTCCTGAAGTCAAAGACGATCATTATTTTCTGTTGTGAGTTCATTGGCAATCGTAATTCTCAAGGAAGGGATTTGAATTTCCAGTTGTAAGACGGCTTCGTATCCATACACCAAAGAGAAAGGTGTACAATCGGTCGGAGTGTGTATGATAGTATGATAATCCCATAGACATTCTCCAAGATTTGCGCTCCAGTTCCTTTTATTAGTAGAAATGAACTTCTTTAGAAGCTTGATGATTATTTTATTGAATGCTTCTGCCAAACCGTTAGCTGTAGGATTGTAGGTTGTGGAAGCAACATTGTTAATCCTGTTGTCATCGCAGAATCGAGTAAACTTTTGACTGATTAGTTGGGGTCTATTGTCATGAATGATTCGCCGAGGAATGTCGAATAGATAAATTACATGATGTTTGATAAAGCTAATCACACTACTGGTTTTGACTTTAGCCAAGGGTATAACTTTTGTCCACTTCGAGAAGTAATCGGTTATAGCTAATATAAACTGATGTCCTCTAGATGATGGTGGGTTGATGGGACTAATGACGTTCATGCCCCAAGCTTCAAAGGGCCATGATGCGGCAGTCGGATGAAGGAATTCCGATGGTTGGTGGATGAAGTTTGCATGAATTTGACACGTTCGGCATTTCTTTGCATATTCAATAGCATCTGATACCATAGTGGGCCAGTAATAGCCTATACGTCGGATACGATCCTGTAGCTTAGGACCGGGCTGATGTGCCCCACAGACACCATCGTGAGCTTCACGTAGTATTATTTTGCTTCATCTTCCGCAAGACAATGTAAGAGTAGACCGTCAAATGTTCGCCGATAGAGGGTCTTGGAGGTGTAATTATAATAAAATCGGAGTGATCGTCGATGGATTATTGTAGCTTCCTTAGGATTTTTGGGTAAGATGTTATGTACCACAAAGTCGATGAAAGGAGCTCTCCAGTCTTCACTAATAGTGTCAATTTTAGTTGAATTGCTAAATTCAATTTTTGAGTTATTCTCGATGCAAAATAACTCTATGTTAGTGATGACAATCATATGTTGTCTTTTTATTGGAATTGCTAATACTGCTGCTAAATTAGCAAGTGTATCAGTCTTTGTATTACAAGCTTGATGTACATGTTCAATGAAGAAGCCTTTGAACGATGTAGCCAATCTAACTGCCGCTTTATGATATGGAACAAGGTCTTGGTGTCGAACTTCGTACGTGCCTCTAACCTGATTGATGATCAACTTAGAGTCTCCATACACTTCGAGATATTCGATATCCAGCTGTTTAGCCAATTGGAGGCCAATGAGTAGAGCATTATATTCAGCCACATTGTTAAAACATGACTCGTCCAAGGAATAAGCTTTTTGAATAGTTAATCATTCCGGTGATATAAGGACAATTCCAACTCCAACGACAATAGTACCTTTCGGTCCAATTCTGGATGCACCATCAAAGAATAGACGCCAGGAAAGAACTTCTTCTGAACTCATGTAAGATTCTAAAGTTTTATCAGGAATCTCGTAATAGAGTTTAGATGTCTCCGGAATTGGATGAGCCGCTAAGACGACTGCAAGGGCTTGACCCTTGACCGACTTTTATGGGAGATAAACCATAACATACTGTGCTAGCAATATGGCCCATATAGCAAGCCTGGATTGAGTGTACTAGGCTTCTTCATCAGAACTCGAAGAGGGTTGACTCTGGAGATGACATGAATAGTTTGACCCATGATATAATGTCGTATTTTCTAAACAGTAAACATTAGGGCTAAACATTCTTTTTCCACAAGACTATATCAATGTTCAGCACCGATCATCGTGCGACTGAGATAATAGATAGCTTGTTCGTGACATTCTTTGTTCTTCTGGGCTAGTAGAGCTCCCAAAGAATGATCCATTGCACGGACATACATTAGAAAAGGTATTCCTGAGACTGGAGGCACTAAAACTGGAGGGTTCATCAAGTACCGCTTTATGTCTTCAAATGCTTGTTGACATTCTTTAGTCCAAATAAAAGATACACCTTTCTTTATGAGTTGAGTGAATGGTCTGCACCGTCATGAGAGATTTGAAATGAATCTCCTGATGTACGCAAGCCATCCCTAAAATCCTCGTAGCACTTTTAGGTTGCGTGGAGGACGCATCTCTTGAATGGCTTTTATCTTCTCGGGGTCAACGTGTATACCCTTAGAGGTAGTAACAAATTCGAGGAATTTACCACTAGAGACTCCTAGGAATGACTTGGTGGGATTCATCTTAAGTTGTGTTGGCCCATTCCATGGTCACACCCGATTTTAATAATCGACATGAACTTAAGTCAATACACAAAACATACGAACTACTGCTAATCATTTCAGAACGTATGAAATCAATATCAACAAGCATCGTACTACTGCATCATCAAGCACATACATCATCTGTCTGAAGCATACCTTCATTGGAATCCAGTCCGAGTCATTTTGCAATTTGTTATGTATTTTATCTTTATTGAGTCTAGGACATAAATTGTAAGATCGACTAGGTAATACTAGCTTAGGTTAATCTCAGTCCACTTTTTCATAAAGCCTACCTATTCATATTACATACACCAAAAAGTTCGATTTTGTTTTGCAACAGAATTTGACAAATGTTATATATTTTCCTAGACAGAACTCAAACCGAGTTCGGCCCAAGTTCAGTCTGAACTCTGCCCGAGTTCGGTCTGTTTGAATTCAAATATTCGTTGCCTCCAAATCTGCATGCAACGTTCATATGCAAAATCTTTGCATCAGAACTCTGCCCGAGTTCGGTCCCAGAAAACACCTATAAATAGAAGAGAGTTTTTCATTTCAAATCACTCATTCATTCTTCATATTCTCTTCTCTATTCAATAAGTGTTCTCACCCGATCAAAAGTTTTTATATCACACCTACACTCCTTTTAGCCAAAAGCCAGTAATATCTATTTTGATCTAGAGTCTTTTGGTTCTCAAGAGTTGTAAAGAGGTTGTTCAAAGTACAGCAATTATCTTTGTTGTGGGGCCGGTCGTGCGCTCGTCGCCAACCACGGTGTTGTAAAGTTGGTCGTGCACTTGTCACCAAGTACGGTGTTGTAAGAGATTGCAAGCTCTCAATTAGCTTGTGCCTTAGTGGATTAACATCGAGCAAGAGTACTCGAGACTGGATTAGTCCTCTCAGAGGGATACCAGTATACATCGTTGTGTCACTGAGTTTGATCTCTCTATCTCTTGCTACATTTATTTATTGTCTCTTATTTACTGCCATAGTTATAGCTTTAATTTTTTAATTGGTGATTATTTTCTGCTGCACTCGTACTCACTCTATCCACCCTCCCTCTAGAGGTGCTCAACGGTCCTACAATTGGTATCAGAGCAGGTTATATTCTAATATTACAAACCTCAGAGAGTATATATGGCAGCCGTGAAATCAATATTCAACGGTGAAGGGCAATCCACAAATAGACCCCCACTATTTGATGGTACAAATTATACCTACTGGAAAACACGGATGACTTTCTTCTTAAAATCTCTTGACTTTGACCTTTGGTCTTGTCACGACCCGCACCCTAGAGTAAGGGCACGAGAACGGAACAACGCCCAGCCTATGCCGCAGTGTCGGCGGTAGAACGCTGTCCTAGGTTACAACATTTAACAATATAATGCTAAGAAGTTTATACTCCCCGAATGGGGGTGACATAGCAGATACAGACTCAATCACATCTAAGGTAGAGCATGATAAGGATAGATAAAACATGAAATCCAAAAGAGATACAGGAGATAGAAGTCTAAGTGTCTAAGATACATAAACCCAGAAATACATCTCAAAACTCAAATATAGATACAGTAATCCACAAAGTAAATACAACTCCAGACAAAATGAAATAACTACCTAAACAACGTCTACTGTGTCTCCTCTAGGCTAGCAGGCAATCCCAGGCCATCTGTAAAATTTATCAACAGGTCCAGTCAGGACAGGAGCGAGTACAGTACATCTCAACAGATCATAGCAGGTTAGAAAATATAATCATGCAGTAAAGTAAGATACAGGTACTAAAAGAAAATAGTATATAAATAGAGAGAGGACTGTAATAGAAATATCTACTATACATAGAGAACTAGCAGTGACTAGTGATTCAGAGTACAATATAGACATGTAAATGGCCTGGGATGATTCTGATAAGACACTAAGGAATGATTCTGATAAGATACTACTGGTGTATTATTCACATGTCCAATTCTACTCCCTCGTACCCCCAATCAATATACAAGGATCCAGCCAGGTTATGTTATATGATTCCATGCACGGCCCCCGAAGGGTGATACATGGATGTCCCATAAATGGGGATTCTGGGGGTTACCCAACAGTATAAGATTCAAGAGACTCTATGATCATGAGGGTACATGTCACAAGTGATCAAATGAACCAAGAAGCATAGTGATACGCCATGTAAGTGAAACGCACAGAACACGTAGTACCTGATGCTCCCTAAGGATAACATCTCAAGAAAGGATCCATATAGTACCAATCCGTGTGACCATCGTGACAGTACAAGTAAAGTAATCTACTGCAGAAATAATTCTAAGCAGGATATGAAATGATCAGAGAATGTACTACCCTGATAACCTGAACAGCTGATAAGTATAGGGGGGTCCAACTGAAGCCACAGAGTCCTAATTAAAGCAACACAGGTTACAAGGTGTTCAAGTTGTAATAAATGAATCTCTATAATCAATCTACATTATTCTAGGTTCTTCTAAGTCAAAACAACTCTAGGTCGACTTCGGTCAATAATCTAGTCAAACTAGGTCAAGTGTTGACTTACAGTTGACTTTGGGTCAACTGGTCAACTCTGGTCAAACAGGGTCAATTCTAGTCTAATATAAAGTGTACTTCGTTATTTGTACGTCGAAACTTACGTCACGCAAATCGAGATAAGAAGATTATCGGTAAGGTTGATAATCTTATTATAGTGATCCACGTGTCCAACTTGTCAATTTCAGGGATGTGAGATCACTAGAATTGGCTGATCTCAGTTTCGTTGTACTAATCCCGAAATACGAACATTATATGAATTAATTATTAATTAATTTATAAAAAGACTAAACTCAGAGAAACTATCAACAAATATTGTCGGACGATGAAATAAACATCGCCAACGTGTCCAAAATGGTCAAATTAGCTAGGATAGCATACCCAACGGTCCAATTTGGACACAAGGGCAAAAAGGTAATTTCGGGTCAAAACGGTGTTCGTGTCGGAGCCGTTTTGCACCGAAAATCGTGCGAGAAAATAAATCTATAAAATATAACAAATTATATATCCACGAAACCAGAATGACGATACGAACCCAATGGTATCTCCAGAATTGGATTCCGTTGACTCGATCTCAATTTGGCCCGTTGACCAGAACTTGGAATTCCGGTTTGCACGGAAATGCGTGCCGGAGCCAATGTTCTCAAAACTCAGCAAACTACCTGTCAACGAGTGCAGAATGATGATATGAACTCAACGGTATCTCCGGAATTGGATTCCGATGAGCCGATCTCAAAATGACCCGTTGACCCGGATATTGGTATCCGACTTGCACCGAAATGCGTGCCGGATCTAATGTCCACCAAAACCTAGCAAATTATATGTCAACGAGTTCAGAATGACGATACGAACTCAACGGTATCTCCGGAATTGGATTCCGATGAGCCGATCTCAAAATGGCCCGTTGACCCAGAATGTGGGACCCACTTTGCACCGAAAATCGTGCCAAGGTCCACGTTCTCCAAATCTAACAAATTTTATATGAAAACATGCCAGAACGACGCCACAAGTCTAATGGTGGTGTCAGAAATGAAATCTGGAGTCCAGTGTTCAAAAATGGAATTTTACAAGTTAGAAATTACGAATTCGGACGGCCAACTTTGGCGTCAAATTCAACCAATCAAACAAGCTCACAATGAAACGAAACTGGAGGGGTAGCAAGAGGGTTATACCAGCTTCGCATCGGAACTGGTAGCACGCCAAACGGAGCTGCGGTGGAGGAGATACAAGCTGACAAAGTTGGCCCCACGAAACTGTCCAAATTTAATATAATTTAAACGGTCAACTTGGTGGCCGGTTTTGATGTACCAAACGATAAAATTAACGGACGAAAATTGACATGAGCGAAGGTGGATATACCGAGATTGCAACGGAGCGAAGAAATCGCCGATCCAACGGTCGGATTTCTGAGAAAACGTGCGCGAAGTCGCTGCGACGGAACGCCAAAAATGAACTCGGTTTCGCACGCGTCACGACGGGACGTCGTACAAAACGCACGAATCGCCTATACGTCGTGCTGGAAGAGGAGAGTATGACCCAGGGGGGTCGCCGGAGTTCGCCCGTCGTAGGGGAGCACGGCCACGGCGGTGCGTGGCCGGCGACGGTGCCGCACCGCCCGTGCGCACAGCCGGAGTGCGCGCGAAGTCGGCAGCTACTGCTGCTGTGCTGGCCGCGGCTGCCGGTCAGGTAGGCGCACGGCGGCGCTCGGCCAAGGTGCGGCAAGGCGGCGGGTGGCGCGGCGACGCGCGACGCCGCACGGCGGAGGTGGTGGCGCGCTATGGTTTGATGAAGGTGGTGGAGGTGGTTGTGTAGGGTGGTGAAGGAGGAGGAGGAGATCGGGGTAGGGCCGACGGCTGCTGTGGGTGGCGGCCATGGCCGACGGCTGCTGTGGGTGGCGGCCATGGCCGACGGCCAGGGGGTGGTCGGGCCAAGAAGGAGGAAGAGGTCGGGTGGCTTGGTGTGGGTGTTGGTTGCTAATGGTGTTGCTGTTGTTTTTGTTGTAGTTGTAGGAATAGTAATAAAAGGGAAGAGAGAGAATAGAGAGAGGATAAGAGAGAGAGAGAAAGATTCTCTCCTCATAATTAGGGCCGGCCACAATGTGGCTGTGAGTGAATGGAGGGAAAAGGATAGTGATGATTTAATTAGGTGGGATCAATGGCTAGGAATAAATTAGAGGGTAATTGCCATTTCTATGGGAATTAAATAAATAGAAATCTCTAATAAATATAAAAAAATATGTAGGAGATTACTTGATATTTTTGGGCAAGAAAATATGAGGGTGTTATGATGGAGAGCAACATAGAGCTGAGCTGAACTCGGTGGAGCCGGATTGGGTCAAAACCGGACATTGTGCAAAAATTGAATTAAAATTAGGCGTTGATGATCATGAGTGAATAAGTAGTACATGGGGATTCCAATAAATGGGACACAAGTGGCGGACGGATAGTAGGCTCAAAGTGGGCTATGTCCATAATTGGGGCCGACAGGTTTTGGTCGACAGGGGACCCACAAATCAAGTTGGAAGATAAATGTGATGCCGTGGGGTGAAATAAAATCGGGTCACGTGTCAGAAAAGTTGTGCGAAGCAAATGGAGCACAAGATGGCGTGTCTGAGTGGGACACGAAGGTCATGGGTGACGAGCGTCTCGAGTAGATCATCAATGAGAAGTTGGTTTCAAGAAACTGACTGGTCTTGCGCTCCCAAATTAAAAGTCACGGTAACGTGCTAATAATGATCAAGGAAAAGAGTGGAAAAATAAATAATAATCAAATGGTCTAAATCGACCCGAAGTTCTACGAAGCAAAAAGAGCACAAGGGAACAAGTTTGGATGGGACACTATGTACCGTCATGAAGGTAATCATGTCCACTCCAAAACTCATGAAGAAGATTTCCAGAGTTGAACATCCCTGACACTCCAAATATCAAAGGCATGGAAAAGCACACTTAAGGATAAATAAACAGAAAAATTATTTATCAAAACCAAATCAATCAGAAAATTAAAATAAAAATAAAAAAATCAACCCAAAATTCAGGGTGCTCACATCCTACCCACCTTATAAAAATTTTGTCCTCGAAATTAAAATGTTCATACTCCTTCTAGGTCAAACCCCCACAATCAAAGTCCCAGAACTTAAACAAATCATACCATCAAAAAAAAAGAGAACGGCATACAGGGTCATGGCATACGGTGGTAGTAAGTCTCATCTAGGTATACTTGTCATGCTAAACCAAAACGGTCATAGGGTATCAAAACACACAAGCAATCTAGGGTACTAAAATAGAAAAGTTACAGAAATAACAAATCATCAAAACTGTAAGACAGTCTACCATCCTATATGAAAACTGGTACTTATCAAAAATAAAATAAAAGTAACTACCAATCATCTGAAAAAGGGTACTTATTCAAGGAAAAATCAAAATCAATAGTTAAGGAATAAAAGTCAATCACATGGAAATCCAATCACAATATATATATATATATATATATATATATATATATATATATATATATATATATATATATATATATATATATATATATCGTCAGAGAGGGAAAAGCTAGCATTATGTGTATGGGAACATGTTCACATGGTTAGATAGTAGGCGTGTGTGTACGTGAACATACATGAAGGTGTATACGAGGATTTGGGTTCCAAAACAACAGCTATCAAGTTACACTAATCATGGCATATTGGTTAAACAATCCACAATACGCAACACGCAACTTATTTAATCATAACATGCATAGCTACCCATATATATATAAAAAGGTAGAGACTTAGTTATGTATTTATATATATTATAACATGTATGCCTAAGCTCTATATACATCTGTCTAGATATACAATCATAACATAGAGGGGAAGGGTTTGGTTACATGACAGTGTATACTAAGTTAGGGTGTGTGTGTGTCCTTGTACAGGGTTATAGCTTAGTATTAAAAAGTTAAACCTAGTTTTAGTTCAGCATTTACATAAAAAAAAATCTGAAAATAAGCTAACATTTAACCAGTGTAATATTAACATAATGCAATTTCAAAATTTAGGAGTTTGAAACATCACAACCAATCTCAACGCTCCCAATACAACCTAACATGACATAAATGAAACCCTAACATACTATCCATACATTTATCTACGCATACAGTTCAATATTACATGTTAAATCTGAATTTGAACTAAACATTGGAAATCAATGTGAAAATGTTAACATGTTTTCAGTTTTCAGGATTTTGGTAAAATTCAACATCAAAACCAACTCAATGTTTATCATAGACTAACATGTAAGAATATGAAACCTAACATTATATCCCTACGTGCAACAATGTACAAGCTCTAAATATTACATTCAAAACAACAATTTGATCTAACATTTAAAATCCAGTATCAAGGGTTAATATGTATACGGTCTCAGATTTTACAAATTTAACATAACTTAACCAATTTCTCTAAAAATTGAAACCCTGTAGATATCATACATGTGCAGTTATATAAACAAAACTAACAACATGTAACCTATATTTGAATTACGACTTTAAACAGGAAAAAATAGAAAACCAGGAATATTGGGGTTGGAAATTAACATCAACAACATATTAATATTTATTTAGATAGCTTGGAAATCAAGCGTAGCATGCATATGTATCAGGCAAAGTGTCTGCTATATCTATATTCTCATGTCCCAAATAAAATCAATTTCTACATCAGGACCAATATTTAAATTCCTACCAAAATAACAGAGTAGGTGATTGACAAAATCAAGACAGTTTTATTATCATTATTATTTAATACAAGAATAATAGCAAGAAGAAATAACGATAAAATCTGTTCTGCTTATCTGTTTAAAGAAGGAACCGTTTTGAAATCCAGAGTTAAAATATCAAATTCAAGATAAAGTCTAGCAAGATCATCGATTCATTGTACTATGAAAAACTCATAGCAAGAAATTACACAAGGTTTATAAAACCAACTAAACTTACTCCTGAGTTAAATAAGAGGAACTAGACAAAACAAACAAATAATAGTTCTTTTCTCTTTTTTTTGAATGACTGAAATAAAAGTAGAGAAAACATGTTCAAAAATATTTAAGGTGCAATCTGATAATCATATGCGTCTATCCAAAATTATGGTACTCTAAGTCCTCGTCATACTAGTAAGCAAGGCTACGATAATCAAAGAGCCCTTGACTTATACACATATCTCTAGAATTATGGTATTTAACATTTTCGCGGTGTCGCTAGCTTGGCTGCGAAAACCTTAAATTCCCACACCCGAGAAATATATCCAGAGTCAGACTATATGTCCTCACCATGCTGGCTAATGTGACTATAGAAGACTAGATTCCATAACATAGATAACCTAGCCCATATAATTTTATCTTGCCAAAAATTAAATTAATCAATAATGAATACTCAATAATCAAATCAAATTTATTAACGAACATCAAAATTCAAAAATGAACAAAATCCATCAAAATACAAACTCGAATGCAACAACTATCATCAAAATTCAAAATTCGACAATCATCCATCAAAATTAATAAATATAAACTCAAATTCAACAATAATCCATTAAAATGAAATTTAACAACAAAAAGTAAAAATAAATCAAATCAAGGGAAAAAGAGAGTTTTCAAATCGAAGTTAAATAAGATTCTCCAGGGTCGTCCCAGGAATCTCTCAAGGGTCCCTAACTGTGATTGAGTACCTTCAAAATATATCCTATTCCTAGTGCAGGCTGTAGTGGTACTCTAGTTCGAATACCACTACACTTTTAGTCTCGACCTGCATGGGCCACCACTAAAAATGTGTCACGACCCGCACCCTAGAGTAAGGGCACGAGAACGTAACAACGCCCAGCCTACGCCGCAGTGTCGGTGGTAGAACGCTGTCCTAGGTTACAACATTTAACAATATAATGCTAAGCAGTTTATACTCCCCGAATGGGGGTGACATAGAAGATACAGACTCAATCACATCTAAGGTAGAGCATGATAAGGATAGATAAAACATGAAATCCAAAGGAGATACAGGAGATAGAAGTCTAAGTGTCTAAGATACATAAACCCAGAAATACATCTCAAAACTCAAATACAGATACAGTAATCCACAAAGTAAATACAACTCCAGACAAAATGAAATAACTACCTAAACAACCTCTACTGTGTCTCATCTAGGCTAGCAGGCAATCCCCGGCCATCTGTAAAATTTATCAACAGGTCCAGTCAGGACAGGAGCGAGTACAGTACATCTCAACAGATTATAGCAGGTTAGAAAATATAATCATGCAGTAAAGTAAGATACAGGTACTGAAAGAAAACAGTATGTAAATAGAGAGAGAACTGTAATAGAAATATCTACTATACATAGAGAACTAGCAGTGACTAGTGATTCAGAGTACAATATAGACATGTAAATGGCCTGGGATGATTCTGATAAGACACTAAGGAATTATTCTGATAAGATACTACTGGTGTATTATTCACATGTCCAATTCTACTCCTCCGTACCCCCAATCAATACACAAGGATCCAGCCAGGTTATGTTATATGATTCCATGCACGGCCCCCGAAGGATCATACATAGATGTCCCATAAATGGGGATTCTGGAGGTTACCCAACAGTGTAAGATTCAAGAGACTCTGTGATCATGAGGGTACATGTCACAAGTGATCAAATGAACCAAGAAGCATAGTGATACGCCATGTAAGTAAAACGTACAGAACATGTAGTACCCGATGCTCCCTAAGGATAACATCTCAAGAGAGGATCCATATAGTACCAATCCGTGTGACCATCGTGACAGTACAAGTAAAGTAATCTACTGCAGGAAATAATTCTAAGCAGGATATAAAATGATCAGAGAATGTACTCGCCTGATAACATGAACAGCTGATAAGTATAGGGGGTCCGACTGAAGCCACAGAGTCCTAATTAAAGTAACACAGGTTACAAGGTGTTCAAATTGTAATAAATGAATCTCTATAATCAATCTACATTATTCTAGGTTCTTCTAAGTCAAAACAACTCTAGGTCGACTCCGGTCAATAATCAAGTCAAACTAGGTCAAGTGTTGACTTACAGTTTACTTTGGGTCAACTGGTCAACTCTGGTCAAACAGGGTCAATTCTAGTCTAATATAAAGTGTACTTCGTTATTTGTACGTCGAAACTTACGTCACGCAAATCGAGATAAGAAGATTATCGGTAAGGTTGATAATCTTATTATAGTGATCCACGTGTCCAACTTGTCAATTTCAGCGATGTGAGATCACTGGAATTGGCTGATCATCTCAGTTTCGTTGTACTAATCCTGAAATACGAACATTATATGAATTAATTATTAATTAATTTATAAAAGACTAAACTCAGAGAAATTATCAACAAACATTGTCGGACGATGAAATGAACATCGCCAACGTGTCCAGAATGGTCAAATTAGCTAGAATAGCCTACCCAATGGTCCAATTTGGACACAAGGGCAAAAAGGTAATTTCGGGTCAAAACGGTATCCGTGTCGGAGCTGTTTTGCACCGAAAAATGTGCGAGAAAACAAATCTATAAAATATAACAAATTATATGTCCACGAAACCAGAATGATGATACGAACCCAACGGTATCTCCAGAATTGGATTTCGTTGACTCGATCTCAATTTGACCCGTTGACCAGAACTTGGAATTCCGGTTTGCACGGAAATGTGTGCCGGAGCCAATGTTCTCAAAACTCAGCAAACTACCTGTCAATGAGTGCAGAATGATGATACGAACTCAACGGTATCTCCGGAATTGGATTCCGATGAGCCGATCTCAAAATGATCCGTTGACCCGGATATTAGTATCCAACTTGCACCGAAATGCGTGCCGGATCCAACGTCCATCAAAACCTAGCAAATTATATGTCAACGAGTCCAGAATGACGATACGAACTCAACGGTATCTCTGGAATTGGATTCCGATGAGCCGATCTCAAAATGGCCCGTTGACCCGGAATGTGGGACCCACTTTGCACCGAAAAATGTGCCAGGGCCCACGTTCTCCAAATCTGACAAATTTTATATGAAAACATGCCAGAACGATGCCACAAGTCTAATGGTGGTGTTAGAAATGAAATCTGGAGTCCAGTGTTCAAAAATGGAATTTTACAAGTTGGAAATTACGAATTCGGACGGCCAACTTTGGCGTCAAATTCAACCAATCAAACAAGCTCACAATGAAACGAAACTGGAGCGGTAGCAAAAGGGTTATACCAGCTTCGCACAGGAACTGGTAGCACGCCAAACGGAGCTGCGGTGGAGGAGATACAAGCTGACGAAGTTGGCCCCGCAAAACTGTCCAAATTTAATACAATTTAAACGGTCACTTGGTGGCCGGTTTTGATGTACCAAACGATAAAATTAATGGACGAAAATTGACATGAGCGAAGGTGGATATACCAAGATTGCGATGGAGTGAAGAAATTGCCGATCCAACGGTCAGATTTTCGGAAAAACGTGCACGAAGTCGCTGCGACGGAACGCCAAAAATGAACTTGGTTTCGCGCGCGTCACGACGGGACGTCGTGCAAAACGTACGAATCGCCTATACGTCGTGCTGGAAGAGGAGAGGCTGACCCAGGGGGGTCGCCGGAGTTCGCCCGTCGTGGGGGAGCACGGCCACGACGGTGCGTGGCCGGCGACGGCGCTGCACCGCCCGTGCGCGCAACCGGAGTGCGCGCGAAGTCGGCAGCTACTGCTGCTGTGCTGGCCGCGGCTGCCGGCCAGCTAGGTGTGCGGCGGCGCTCGGCCAAGGTGCGGTGAGGCGGCAGGTGGCGCGGCGACGCGCGACGCCGCACGGCGGAGGTGGTGGCGCGCTATGGTTTGATGAAGGTGGTGGAGGTGGTTGTGAATGGTGGTGAAGGAGGAGGAGGAGATCGGGGTAGGGCCGACGGCCAGGGGGTGATCGGGCCAAGAAGGAGGAAGATGTCGGGTGGCTTGGTGTGGGTGTTGGTTGCTAATGGTGTTGCTGTTGTTTTTGTGGTAGTTGTGGGAATAGTAATAAAAGGGAAGAGAGAGAATATAGAGAGGATAAAAGAGAGAGAGAAAGATTCTCTCCTCATAATTAGGGCCGGCCACAATGTGGCTGTGAGTGAATGGAGGGAAAAGGATGGTGATGATTTAATTAGGTGGGATCAATGGCTAGGAATAAATTAGAGGGAAATTGCCATTTCTATGGGAATTAAATAAATAGAAATCTCTAATAAATATAGAAAAATATGTAGGAGATTACTTGATATTTTTGGGCAAGAAAATATGAGGGTGTTATGATGGAGAGCAACATGGAGCTGGGGTGGACTTGGTGGAGCCGGATTGGGTCAAAACCGGACATTGTGCAAAAATCGAATTAAAATTAGGCGTTGATGATCATGAGTGAATAAGTACCATATGGGGATTCCAATAAATGGGACACAAGTGGCGGACGGATAGTAGGCTCAAAATGGGCCATGTCCATAATTGGGGCCGACAGGTTTTGGTCGACAGGGGACCCACAAATCAAGTTGGAAGATAAATGTGACGCCGTGGGATGAAATAAAATCGGGTCACGTGTCAGGAAAGTTGTGCGAAGCAAATGGAGCACAAGATGGCGTGTCTGAGTGGGACACGAAGGTCATGGGTGACGAGCGTCTCGAGTAGATCATCAATGAGAAGTTGGTTTCAAGAAACTGACTGGTCTTGTGCTCCCAAATTAAAAGTCATGGTAACGTGCTAATAATGATCAAGAAAAAGAGTGGGAAAATAAATAATAATCAAATGGTCTAAATCGACCCAAAGTTCTACGAAGCAAAAAGAGCACAAGGGAACAAGTTATGATGGGACACTATGTACCGTCATAAAGGTAATCCTGTCCACTCCAAAACTCATGAAGAAGATTTCCAGAGTTGAACATCCCTGACACTCCAAATATCAAAGGCATGGAAAAGCACACTTAAGGATAAATAAACAGAAAAATTATTTATCAAAACCAAATCAATCAGAAAATTAAAATAAAAATAAAAAAATCAACCCGAAATTCAGGGTGCTCACATCCTACCCACCTTATAAAAATTTTGTCCTCGAAATTAAAATGTTCATACTCCTTCTAGGTCAAACCCCCACAATCAAAGTCCCAGAACTTAAACAAATCATACCATCAAAAAAAAAGAGAACGGCATACAGGATCATGGCATACGGTGGTAGTAAGTCTCATCTAGGTATACTAGTCATGCTAAACCAAAACGGTCATAGGGTATCAAAACACACAAGCAATCCAGGGTGCTAAAATAGAAAAGTTACAGAAATAACAAATCATCAAAACTGTAAGACAGTCTACCATCCTATATGAAAACTGGTACTTATCAAAAATAAAATAAAAGTAACTACCAATCATCTGAAAAAGGGTACTTATTCAAGGAAAAATCAAAATCACTAGTTAAGGAATAAAAGTCAATCACATGGAAATCCAATCACAATATATATATATATATATATATATATATATATATATATATATATATATATATATATATATATATATATATCGTCAGAGAGGGAAAAGCTAGCATTATGTGTATGGGAACATGTTCACATGGTTAGATAGTAGGCGTGTGTGTACGTGAACATACATAAAGGTGTATACGAGGATTTGGGTTCCAAAACAACAGCTATCAAGTTACACTAATCATGGCATATTGGTTAAACAATCCACAATACGCAACACGCAACTTATTTAATCATAACATGCATAGCTAACCATATATATATAAAAAGGTAGAGACTTAGTTATGTATTTATATATATTATAACATGTATGCCTAAGCTCTATATACATCTATCTAGATATACAATCATAACATAGAGGGGAAGGGTTTGGTTACATGATAGTGTATACTAAGTTAGGGTGTGTGTGTGTCCTTGTACAGGGTTATAGCTTAGTATTAAAAAGTTAAACCTAGTTTTAGTTCAGCATTTACATTAAAAAAAATCTAAAAATAAGCTAACATTTAACCAGTGTAATATTAACATAATGCAATTTCAAAATTTAGGAGTTTGAAACATCACAACCCATCTCAACGCTCCCAATACAACCTAACATGACATAAATAAAACCCTAACATACTATCCATACATTTATCTACGCATACAGTTCAATATTACATGTTAAATCTGAATTTGAACTAAATATTGGAAATCAATGTGAAAATGTTAACATGTTTTCAGTTTTCAGGATTTTGGTAAAATTCAACATCAAAAGCAACTCAATGTTTATCATAGACTAGCATGTAAGAATATGAAACCTAACATTATATCCCTACGTGCAACAATGTACAAGCTCTAAATATTACATTCAAAACAACAATTTTATCTAACATTTAAAATCCAGTATCAAGGGTTAATATGTATACGGTCTCAGATTTTACAAATTTAACATAACTTAACCAATTTCTCTAAAAATTGAAACCCTGTAGATATCATACATGTGCAGTTATGTAAACAAAACTAACAACATGTAACCTATATTTGAATTACGACTTTAAACTGGGAAAAACAGAAAACCAGGAATATTGGGGTTGGAAATTAACATCAACAACATATTAATATTTATTTAGATAGGTTGGAAATCAAGCGTAGCATGCATATGTATCAGGCAAAGTGTCTGCTATATCTATATTCTCATGTCCCAAATAAAATCAATTTCTACATCATGACCAATATTTAAATTCCTACCAAAATTACAGAGTAGGTGATTGACAAAATCAAGACAGTTTTATAATCATTATTATTTAATACAAGAATAATAGCAAGAAGAAATAACGATAAAATCTGTTCTGCTTATCTGTTTAAAGAAGGAACCATTTTGAAATCCAGAGTTAAAATATCAAATTCAAGATAAAGTCTAGCAAGATCATCGATTCATTGTACTATGAAAAACTCATAGCAAGAAATTACACAAGGTTTATAAAACCAACTAAACTTACTCCTGAGTTAAATAAGAGGAACTAGACAAAACAAACAAATAATAGTTCTTTTCTCTTTTTTTTTGAATGACTGAAATAAAAGTAGAGAAAACATGTTCAAAAATATTTAAGGTGCAATCTGATAATCATATGCGTCTATCCAAAATCATGGTACTCTAAGTCCTCGTCATACTAGTAAGCAAGGCTACGATAATCACAGAGCCCTTGACTTATGCACATATCTCTAGAATCATGGTATTTAACATTTTCGCGGTGCCGCTAGCTTGGCTGCAAAAATCTTAAATTCCCACACCCGAGAAATATATCCAGAGTCAGACAATATGTCCTCACCATGCTGGCTAATGTGACTATAGAAGACTAGATTCCATAACATGTATGACCTAGCCCATATAATTTCATCTTGCCAAAAATTAAATTAATCAATAATGAATACTCAAAAATCAAATCAAATTTGTTAACGAACATCAAAATTCAAAAATGAACAAAATCCATCAAAATACAAACTCGAATGCAACAGCTATCATCAAAATTCAAAATTCGACAATCATCCATCAAAATTAATAAATACAAACTCAAATTCAACAATAATCCATTAAAATCAAATTTAACAAAAAAAGTAAAAATAAATCAAATCAAAGGAAAAAGAGAGTTTTCAAATCGAAGTTAAATAAGATTCTCCAGGGTCGTCCAAGGAATCTTTCAAGGGTTCCTAACTGTGATTGAGTACCTTCAAAATATATCATATTCCTAGTGCAGGCTGTAGTGGTACTCTAGTTCGAATACCACTACACTTTTAGTCTCGACCTGCATGGGCTACCACTAAAAACGTGTCACGACCCGCACCCTAGAGTAAGGGCACGAGAACGTAACAATGCCCAGTCTACGCCGCAGTGTCGGCGGTAGAACGCTGTCCTAGGTTACAACATTTAACAATATAATGCTAAGCAGTTTATACTCCCCGAATGGGGGTGACATAGCAGATACAGACTTAATCACATCTAAGGTAGAGCATGATAAGGATAGATAAAACATGAAATCCAAAAGAGATACAGGAGATAGAAGTCTAAGTGTCTAAGATACATAAACCCAGAAATATATCTCAAAACTCAAATACAGATACAGTAATCCACAAAGTAAATACAACTCCAGACAAAATGAAATAACTACCTAAACAACCTCTACTGTGTCTCCTCTAGGCTAGCAGGCAATCCCAGGCCATCTGTAAAATTTATCAACAGGTCCAGTCAGGACAGGAGCGAGTACAGTACATCTCAACAGATCATAGCAGGTTAGAAAATATAATCATGCAGTAAAGTAAGATACAGGTACTGAGAAAAAACAGTATGTAAACAGAGAGAGAACTGTAATAGAAATATCTACTATACATAGAGAACTAGCAGTGACTAGTGATTCAGAGTACAATATAGACATGTAAATGGCCTGGGATGATTCTGATAAGACACTAATGAATGATTCTGATAAGATACTACTGGTGTATTATTCACATGTCCAATTCTACTCCCCCGTGCCCCCAATCAATACACAAGGATCCAGCCAGGTTATGTTATATGATTTCATGCACGGCCCCCGAAGGGTGATACATGGATGTCCTATAAATGGGGATTCTGGAGGTTACCCAACAGTGTAAGATTCAAGAGACTCTGTGATCATGAGGGTACATGTCACAAGTGATCAAATGAACCAAGAAGCATAGTGATACGCCATGTAAGTGAAACGCACAGAACACGTAGTACCCGATGCTCCCTAAGGATAACATCTCAAGAAAGGATCCATATACTACCAATCCGTGTGACCATCGTGACAGTACATGTAAAGTAATCTACTGCAGAAAATAATTCTAAGCAGGATATGAAATGATCAAAGAATGTACTCGCCTGATAACCTGAACAGCTGATAAGTATAGGGGGTCCCACTGAAGCCACAGAGTCCTAATTAAAGCAACACAGGTTACAAGGTGTTCAAGTTGTAATAAATGAATCTCTATAATCAATCTACATTATTCTAGGTTCTTCTAAGTCAAAACAACTCTAGGTCGACTCCGGTCAATAATCTAGTCAAACTTGGTCAAGTGTTGACTTACAGTTTACTTTGGGTCAACTGGTCAACTCTGGTCAAACAGGGTCAATTCTAGTCTAATATAAAGTGTACTTCGTTATTTGTACGTCGAAACTTACGTCACGCAAATCGTGATAAGAAGATTATCGGTAAGGTTGATAATCTTATTATAGTGATCCACGTGTCCAACTTGTCAATTTCAGCGATATGAGATCACTGGAATTGGCTGATCTCAGTTTTGTTGTACTAATCCCGAAATACGAACATTATATGAATTAATTATTAATTAATTTATAAAAAGACTAAACTCGGAGAAACTATCAACAAACATTGTCGACGATGAAATAAACATCGCCAACTTGTCAAGAATGGTCAAATTAGCTAGAATAGCCTACCCAACGGTCCAATTTGGACACAAGGGAAAAAAGGCAATTTCGGGTCAAAACGGTGTCCGTGTCTGAGCTATTTTGCACCGAAAAATGTGCGAGAAAACAAATCTATAAAATATAACAAATTATATGTCCACGAAATCAGAATGACGATACGAACCCAACGGTATCTCCAGAATTGGATTCCGTTGACTCGATCTCAATTTGGCCCGTTGACCAGAACTTGGAATTTCGGTTTGCACGAAAATGCGTGGCGGAGCCAATGTTCTCAAAACTCAGCAAACTACCTGTCAACGAGTGCAGAATGATGATACGAACTCAACGGTATCTCCGGAATTGGATTCCGATGAGCCGATCTCAAAATGACCCGTTGACCCGGATATTGGTATCCGACTTGCACCAAAATGTGTGTCGGATCCAATGTCCACCAAAACCTAGCAAATTATATGTCAACGAGTCCAGAATGACGATACGAACTCAACGGTATCTCCAGAATTGGATTCTGATGAGCCGATCTCAAAATGGCCCATTGACCCCGAATGTGGGACCCACTTTGCACCGAAAAACGTGCCAGGGCCCACGTTCTCCAAATCTAACAAATTTTATATGAAAACATGCCAGAACGATGCCACAAGTCTAATGGTGGTGTCAGAAATGAAATCTGGAGTCCAGTGTTCAAAAATAGAATTTTACAAGTTAGAAATTACGAATTCGGACGACCAACTTTGGCGCCAAATTCAACCAATCAAACAAGCTCACAATAAAACGAAACTGGAGGGGTAGCAAGAGGGTTATACCAGCTTCGCACCGGAACTGGTAGGACGCCAATTGGAGCTGCAGTGGAGGATATACAAGCTGACAAATTTGGTCCCGCGAAACTGTCCAAATTTAATACAATTTAAACGGTCAACTTGGTGGCCGGTTTTGATGTACCAAACGAAAAAATTAACGAACGAAAATTGACATGAGCGAAGGTGAATATACCGAGATTGCGACGGAGCAAAGAAATCGCCGATCTAACGGTCGGATTTCCGGAAAAATGTGCGCAAAGTCGCTGCGACGGAACGCCAAAAATGAACTTGGTTTCGCGCGCGTCACGACGGGACGTCGTGCAAAACGCACGAATCGCCTATACGTCGCGCTGGAAGAGGAGAGGCTGACCCAGGGGGGTCGCCGGAGTTTGCCCGTCGTGGGGGAGCACGGCCACGGCGGTGCATGGCCGGCGACGGCGATGCACCGCCCGTGCGCGCAGCCGGAGTGCGCGCGAAGTCGGCAGCTACTGCTGCTGTGCTGGCCGCGGCTGCCGGCCAGCTAGGCGCGCGGCGGCGCTCGGCCAAGGTGCGGCGATACGGTGGGTGGCACGGCGACGCGCGGCGCCGCACGGCGGAGGTGGTGGCGCGCTATGGTTTGATGAAGGTGGTGGAGGTGGTTGTGTAGGGTGGTGAAGGAGGAGGAGGAGATCGGGGTAGGGCCGACGGCTGCTGTGGGTGGCGGCCATGGCCGACGGCCAGGGGGTGGTCGGGCCAAGAAGGAGGAAGAGGTCGGATGGCTTGGTGTGGGTGTTGGTTGCTAATGGTGTTGCTGTTATTTTTGTTGTAGTTGTGGGAATAGTAATAAAAGGGAAGAGAGAGAATAGAGAGAGGATAAGAGAGAGAGAAAGATTCTCTCCTCATAATTAGGGCCGGCCACAATGTGGCTGTGAGTGAATGGAGGGAAAAGGATGGTGATGATTTAATTAGGTGGGATCAATGGCTAGGAATAAATTAGAGGGAAATTGCCATTTCTATAGGAATTAAATAAATAGAAATCTCTAATAAATATAGAAAAATATGTAGGAGATTACTTGATATTTTTAGACAAGAAAATATGAGGGTGTTATGATAGAGAGCAACATGGAGCTGGGCTGGACTCGGTGGAGCCGGATTGTGTCAAAATCGGACATTGTGCAAAAATCGAATTAAAATTAGGCGTTGATGATCATGAGTGAATAAGTAGCACATGAAGATTCCAATAAATGGGACACAAGTGGCGGACGGATAGTAGGCTCAAAGTGGGCCATGTCCATAATTGGGGCCGACAGGATTTGGTCGACAGGGGACCCACAAATCAAGTTGGAAGATAAATGTGACGCCGTAGGGTGAAATAAAATCGGGTCACGTGTCAGAAAAGTTGTTCGAAGCAAATGGAGCACAAGATGGCGTGTCTGAATGGGACACGAAGGTCATGGGTGACGAGCGTCTCGAGTAGATCATCAATGAGAAGTTGGTTTCAAGAAACTGATTGGTCTTACGCTCCCAAATTAAAAGTCACGGTAACGTGCTAATAATGATCAAGGAAAAGAGTAGGAAAATAAATAATAATCAAATGGTCTAAATCGACCCGAAGTTCTATGAAGCAAAAAAAGCACAAGGGAACAAGTTTGGATGGGATACTATGTACCGTCATGAAGGTAATCCTGTCCACTCCAAAACTCATGAAGAAGATTTCCAGAGTTGAACATCCCTGACACTCCAAATATCAAAGGCATGGAAAAGCACACTTAAGGATAAATAAACAGAAAAATTATTTATCAAAACCAAATCAATCAGAAAATTAAAATAAAAATAAAAAAATCAACCCGAAATTCAGGGTGCTCACATCCTATCCACCTTATAAAAATTTCGTCCTCGAAATTAAAATGTTCATACTCCTTCTAGGTCAAACCCCCACAATCAAAGTCCCAGAACTTAAAAAAATCATACCATCAAAAAAAAAAAAAGAACGGCATACAGGGTCATGGCATACGGTGGTAGTAAGTCTCATCGAGGTATACTAGTCATGCTAAACCAAAAAGGTCATAGGGTATCAAAACACACAAGCAATCCAGGGTGCTAAAATAGAAAAGTTACAGAAATAACAAATCATCAAAACTGTAAGACAGTCTACCATCCTATATGAAAACTGGTACTTATCAAAAATAAAATAAAAGTAACTGCCAATCATCTGAAAAAGGGTACTTATTCAAGGAAAAATCAAAATCACTAGTTAAGGAATAAAAGTCAATCACATGGAAATCCAATCACAATATATATATATATATATAGAGAGAGAGAGAGAGAGCGTCAGAGAGGAAAAAGCTAGCATTATGTGTATGGGAACATGTTCACATGGTTAGATAGTAGGCGTGTGTGTACGTGAACATACATGAAAGTGTATACGAGGATTTGGGTTCCAAAACAACAGCTATCAAGTTACACTAATCATGGCATATTGGTTAAACAATCCACAATACGCAACACGCAACTTATTTAATCATAACATGCATAGCTAACCATATATATATAAAAAGGTAGAGACTTAGTTATGTATTTATATATATTATAACATGTATGCCTAAGCTCTATATACATCTATCTAGATATACAATCATAACATAGAGGGGAAGGGTTTGGTTACATGACAGTGTATACTAAGTTAGGGTGTGTGTGTGTGTGTCCTTGTACAGGGTTATAGCTTAGTATTAAAAAGTTAAACCTAGTTTTAGTTCAGCATTTACATAAAAAAAATATCGGAAAATAAGATAACATTTAAGCAGTGTAATATTAACATAATGCAATTTCAAAATTTAGGAGTTTGAAACATCACAACCAATCTCAACGCTCCCAATACAAACTAACATGACATAAATGAAACCCTAACATACTATCCATACATTTATCTGCGCATACAATTCAATATTACATGTTAAATCTGAATTTGAACTAAACATTGGAAATCAATGTGAAAATGTTAACATGTTTTCAGTTTTCAGGATTTTGGTAAAATTCAACATCAAAAGCAACTCAATGTTTATCATAGACTAACATGTAAGAATATGAAACCTAACATTATATTCCTACGTGCAACAATGTACAAGCTCTAAATATTACATTCAAAACAACAATTTTATCTAACATTTAAAATCCAGTATCAAGGGTTAATATGTATACGGTCTCAGATTTTACAAATTTAACATAACTTAACCAATTTCTCTAAAAATTGAAACCCTGTAGATATCATACATGTGCAGTTATGTAAACAAAACTAACAACATGTAACCTATATTTGAATTACGACTTTAAACTGGAAAAAACAGAAAACCAGGAATATTGGGGTTGGAAATTAACATCAACAACATATTAATATTTATTTAGATAGGTTGGAAATCAAGCGTAGCGTGCATATGTATCAGGCAAAGTGTCTGCTATATCTATATTCTCATGTCCCAAATAAAATCAATTCCTACATCAGGACCAATATTTAAATTCCTACCAAAATTACAGAGTAGGTGATTGACAAAATCAAGACAGTTTTATTATCATTATTATTTAATACAAGAATAATAGCATGAAGAAATAACGATAAAATATGTTCTGCTTATCTGTTTAAAGAAGGAACCGTTTTGAAATCCAGAGTTAAAATATCAAATTGAAGATAAAGTCTAGCAAGATCATCGATTCATTGTACTATGAAAAACTCATAGCAAGAAATTACACAAGGTTTATAAAACCAACTAAACTTACTCCTGAGTTAAATAAGAGGAACTAGACAAAACAAACAAATAATAGTTCTTTTCTCTTTTTTTTTGAATGACTGAAATAAAAGTAGAGAAAAAATGTTCAAAAATATTTAAGGTGCAATCTGATAATCATATGCGTCTATCCAAAATTATGGTACTCTAAGTCCTCGTCATACTAGTAAGCAAGGCTACAATAATCACAGAGCCCTTGACTTATGCACATATCTCTAGAATCATGGTATTTAACATTTTCGCGGTGCCGCTAGCTTGGCTGCGAAAACCTTAAATTCCCATACCCGAGAAATATATCCAGAGTCAGACTATATGTCCTCACCATGCTGGCTAATGTGACTATAGAAGACTAGATTCCATAACATAGATGACCTAGCCCATATAATTTCATCTTGCCAAAAATTAAATTAATCAATAATGAATACTCAAAAATCAAATCAAATTTATTAACGAACATCAAAATTCAAAAATGAACAAAATCTATCAAAATACAAACTCGAATGTAACAGCTATCATCAAAATTAAAAATTCGACAATCATCCATCAAAATTAATAAATACAAACTCAAATTCAACAATAATCCATTAAAATCAAATTTAACAACAAAAAGTAAAAATAAATCAAATCAAGGGAAAAAGAGAGTTTTCAAATCGAAGTTAAATAAGATTCTCCAGGGTCGTTCCAGGAATCTCTCAAGGGTCCCTAACTGTGATTGAGTACCTTCAAAATGTATCCTATTCCTAGTGCAGGCTGTAGTGGTACTCTAGTTCAAATACCACTACACTTTTAGTCTCGACCTGCATGGGCCACCACTAAAAACGTGTCACGACCCGCACCCTAGAGTAAGGGCACGAAAACGTAACAACGCCCAGCCTACGCTGCAGTGTCGGCGGTAGAACGCTGTCTTAGGTTACAACATTTAACAATATAATGCTAAGCAGTTTATACTCTCCGAATGGGGGTGACATAGCAGATACAGACTCAATCACATCTAAGGTAGAGCATGATAAGGATAGATAAAACATAAAATCCAAAAGAGATACAGGAGATAGAAGTCTAAGTATCTAAGATACATAAACCCAGAAATACATCTCAAAACTCAAATACAGATACAGTAATCCACAAAGTAAATACAACTCCAGACAAAATGAAATAACTACCTAAACAACCTCTACTGTATCTCCTCTAGGCTAGCAGGCAATCCCAGGCCATCTGTAAAATTTATCAACAGGTCCAGTCAGGAAAGGAGCGAGTACAGTACATCTCAACAGATCATAGCAGGTTAGAAAATATAATCATGCAGTAAAGTAAGATACAGGTACTGAAAGAAAACAGTATGTAAACAGAGAGAGAACTATAATAGAAATATCTACTATACATAGAGAACTAGCAGTGACTAATGATTCAGAGTACAATATAGACATGTAAATGGCCTGGGATGATTCTGATAAGACACTAAGGAATGATTCTGATAAGATACTACTGGTGTATTATTCACATGTCCAATTCTACTCCCCCGTACCCCCAATCAATACACAAGGATCCAGCCAGGTTATGTTATATGATTCCATACACGGCCCCCGAAGGGTGATACATGGATGTCCCATAAATGGGGATTCTGGAGGTTACCCAACAGTGTAAAATTCAAGAGACTCTGTGATCATGAGGGTACATGTCACAAGTGATCAAATGAACCAAGAAGCATAGTGATATGCCATGTAAGTGAAACGCACAGAACACGTAGTACCCGATGCTCCCTAAGGATAACATCTCAAAAAAAGATCCATATAGTACCAATCCGTGTGACCATCGTGACAGTACAAGTAAAGTAATCTACTGCAGGAAATAATTCTAAGCAGGATATAAAATGATCAGAGAATGTACTCGCCTGATAACCTGAACAGCTGATAAGTATAGGGGGTCCCACTGAAGCCACAGAGTCCTAATTAAAGTAACACAGGTTACAAGGTGTTCAAGTTGTAATAAATGAATCTCTATAATCAATCTACATTACTCTAGGTTCTTCTAAGTCAAAACAACACTAGGTCGACTCCGGTCAATAATCTAGTCAAACTAGGTCAAGTGTTGACTTACAGTTTACTTTGGGTCAACTGGTCAACTCTGGTCAAACAGGGTCAATTCTAGTCTAATATAAAGTGTACTTCGTTATTTGTACGTCGAAACTTACGTCACGCAAATCGTGATAAGAAGATTATCGGTAAGGTTGATAATCTTATTATAGTGATCCACGTGTCCAACTTGTCAATTTCAGCGATGTGAGATCACTGGAATTGGCTGATCTCAGTTTTGTTGTACTAATCCCGAAATACGAACATTATATGAATTAATTATTAATTAATTTATAAAAAGACTAAACTCGGAGAAATTATCAACAAACATTGTCGACGATGAAATAAACATCGCCAACGTGTCCAGAATGGTCAAATTAGCTAGAATAGACTACCCAACGGTCCAATTTGGACACAAGGGGAAAAAGGCAATTTCGGGTCAAAACGGTGTCCGTGTCAGAGCTGTTTTGCACCGAAAAACGTGCGAGAAAACAAATCTATAAAATATAACAAATTATGTGTCCACGAAACTAGAATGACGATACGAACCCAATGGTATCTCCAGAATTGGATTCCGTTGACTCGATCTCAATTTGGCCCGTTGACCAGAACTTAGAATTTCGGTTTGCACGGAAATGCGTGGCGGAGCCAATGTTCTCAAAACTCAGCAAACTACCTGTCAACGAGTGCAGAATGATGATACGAACTCAACGGTATCTCTGGAATTGGATTCCGATGAGCCGATCTCAAAATGACCCGTTGACCCGGATATTGGTATCCGACTTGCACCGAAATACGTGTCGGATCCAATGTCAACCAAAACCTAGCAAATTATATGTCAACGAGTCCAGAATGACGATACGAACTCAACGGTATCTCCGGAATTGGATTCCGATGAGCCGATCTCAAAATGACCCGTTGACCCGGATATTGGTATCCGACTTGCACCGAAATACGTACCGGATCCAATGTCAACCAAAACCGAGCAAATTATATGTCAACGAGTCCAGAATGATGATACAAACTCAACGGTATCTCCGGAATTGGATTTCGATGAGCCGATCTCAAAATGGCCCGTTGACCCAGAATGTGGGATCCACTTTGCACCAAAAAATGTGCCAGGGCCCACGTTCTCCA
Organism: Iris pallida; assembly: GCA_029216955.1. Taxonomy (NCBI): domain Eukaryota; kingdom Viridiplantae; phylum Streptophyta; class Magnoliopsida; order Asparagales; family Iridaceae; genus Iris; species Iris pallida. The sequence continues at coordinate 4,296,244 of JANAVB010040818.1, read as the reverse complement.
AATCTAACAAATTTTATATGAAAACATGCCAGAACGACGCCACAAGTCTAATGGTGGTGTCAGAAATAAAATCTGGAGAAGTGTTCAAAAATAGAATTTTATAAGTTGGAAATTACGAATTCGGACGGCCAACTTTGGCGTCAAATTCAACAAATCAAACAAGCTCACAATGAAATAAAATTGGAGGGATAGCAAGAGGGTTATACCAGCTTTGCACCGGAACTGGTAGCACGCCAAACGGAGCTGCGGTGGAGTAGATACAAACTGACGAAGTTGGCCCCGCGAAACTGTCCAAATTTAATACAATTTAAACGGTCAACTTGGTGGCCGGTTTTGATGTACCAAACGATAAAATTAACGGACAAAAATTGACATGAGCGAAGGTGGATATACCGAGATTGCGACGGAGTGAAGAAATTGACTATCCAACGGTCGGATTTTCGGAAAAATATGCACGAAGTCGCTGCGACGGAAAGCCAAAAATGAACTTGGTTTCGTGCGCGTCACGACGGGACGTCGTGCTAAACGCAAGAATCGCCTATACATTGTACTGGAAGAGGAGAGGCTGACCCAGGGGGGTCGTCGGAGTTCTCCCGTCGTGGGGAGCACGGCCACGGCGGTGCGTGGCCGACGACGGCGCTGCACCGCCCGTGCCTGCAGCCGGAGTGCGCACGAAGTCGGCAGCTACTGCTGCTGTGCTGGCCGCGGCTGCCGGCCAGCTAGGCATGCGGCGGCGCTCGACCAAGGTGCGGCGGGTGGCGCAGCGACGCGCGGCGCTGTACGGCGGAGGTGGTGGCGCGCTATGGTTTGATGAAGGTGGTGGAGGTGGTTGTGTAGGGTGGTGAAGGAGGAGGAGGAGATCGGGGTACGGCCGACGGCTGCTGTGGGTGGCGGCCATGGCCGACGGCCAGGGGGTGGTCGGGCCAAGAAGGAGGAAGAGGTCGGGTGGCTTGGTGTGGGTGTTGGTTGCTAATGGTGTTGCTGTTGTTTTTGTTGTAGTTGTGGGAATAGTAATAAAAGGGAAGAGAGAGAATAGAGAAAGGATAAGAGAGAGAAAGATTCTCTCCTCATAATTAGGGCCGGCCACAATGTGGCTGTGAGTGAATGGAGGGAAAAGGATGGTGATGATTTAATTAGGTGGGATTAATGGCTAGGAATAAATTAGAGGGAAATTGCCATTTCTATGGGAATTAAATAAATAGAAATCTCTAATAAATATAAAAAAATATGTAGGAGATTACTTGATATTTTTGGGCAAGAAAATATGAGGGTGTTATGATGGAGAGCAACATGGAGCTGGGCTGGACTCGGTGGAGCCGGATTGGGTCAAAACCGGACATTGTGCAAAAATTGAATTAAAATTAGGCGTTGATGATCATGAGTAAATAAGTAGCACATGGGAATTCCAATAAATAGGACACAAGTGGCGGACGGATAGTAGGCTCAAAGTGGGCCATGTCCATAATTGGGGCCGACAGGTTTTGGTCGACAGGGGACCCACAAATCAAGTTGGAAGATAAATGTGACGCCGTGGGGTGAAATAAAATCGGGTCACGTGTCAGAAAAGTTGTGCGAAGCAAATGGAGCACAAGATGGCGTGTCTGAGTGGGACATGAAGGTCATGGGTGACGAGCATCTCGAGTATATCATCAATGAGAAGTTGGTTTCAAGAAACTAACTGGTCTTGCGCTCCCAAATTAAAAGTCACGGTAACGTGCTAATAATGATCAAGGAAAAGAGTGGGAAAATAAATAATAATCAAATGGTCTAAATCGACCCGAAGTTCTGCGAAGCAAAAAGAGCACAAGGGAACTAGTTTGGATGGGACACTATGTACCGTCATGAAGGTAATCCAGTCCACTCCAAAACTCATAAAGAAAATTTCCGGAGTTGAACATCCCTGACACTCCAAATATCAAAGGCATGGAAAAGTACACTTAAGGATAAATAAACAGAAAAATTATTTATCAAAACCAAATCATTCAGAAAATTAAAATAAAAATAAAAAAATAACCCAAAATTCACGGTGCTCACAGATCTATAGTGGTTGACGGTTATAAGAAACCGGCACCTACAGTGGTTGACGGCTAGCTTGTAGACAAGCCTCATGACAAATATACAGAGGCTGAAAAAACAAAGGCTAGTCTAGATGCTCGTGCCATCAACGCACTGTTCTGTGCAATTAATAAAACGGAGTTCAACAGAGTTTCAACCTGTAAAACGTCTCACAATATTTGGAAACTTCTTGAGGTAACTCATGAATGTACTTCCCAAGTGAAGGAATCCAAAATCAGTAGACTAACACAGGAGTATGAATCTTTTAAGATGAAACCCGGTGAGTCAATTACACATATGTTTACACGTTTTCTTGATATTACTAATTTACACGTTTTCCTGATATTACTAATTCTTTGCAATCTCTTGGTAAGGATTACAGTAATCATGAGAAGGTTAGAAAGGTGCTATGGGCTCTAACCAAGAACTGGAACCCGAAGGCAACAACAACATTGAAGGAAACGATCTCACCACTCTGTCTCTGGAAACACTGATGGGCAAGCTTATGACCCATGAGCTTGATCTGCAAGAGTTTGAAGAAGCAACCCCAAAAGAAAAGTCTATCGCCTTCAAAGCTCAAGCTAGAAAATCTACATACAATAATTCTGAGGAAGAATCATCAAGTGGTGATGAACAACCCTACTAGTGAAGAATTTCAGGAAATTCCTAAAGTTTGAGAAATCAAACAGAAGGAAGAGAGATATCCAAGAAAGCAATAAAGATGAAACAATGTGCTTTGGATGCAAGAAATCAGGGCACATGAAGAAGGACTGTCCAACTTCGAAGAAAAGCAGTCTATACGACATATCAAGATCAAACAGAAAAGTAACAACTAGTCAAAAGTATGCTAACACAAGTATCTGGCATGAAAGTGATGCTAGTGATACAGAGGAAGAAGACAGACCCTGCGTAAATGCCAATGTCTGTCTTATGGCTTTTGATAAGGTATCTTCAAACCCTTTGTATGATGATTTTACTTTCGATGAATTAGAAAATGCCTTTAGCGAATTACTTGAAGAACACAGAATTGTGCTTGACAAGTATAAGCAATCTCGAAAAGAGATTAAGGCATACACAACTGAGATAGCTAGACTGTCCAGTCTTATTGAAGATATTAAAGAGACGTCTACTACCGGTAACACGGAAGAGATAGCCAAACTCAAGGTAGACTATCATGAGGCTATCCTCAAGGTTGATTAGAAAGAAAGAGACTATGTCAAAATACAAGAGTTATATGACATAAAAAAGAAGAAGCACGTAGTCACAGAATAAAGACTCTCAGACATGACTGCTAAATATGAAGAGTCTATTGCGGTTTCTAAAAAGTTAGAAATTAAGTTAGGCAAACAGGCAATACCTGTGACACAGCCTAAGTTTAGTCCTAATGCTAAGCATACACCTAAGAGGACTAAAAATCAGAAAGCACGGAAGAAACACGACTATCACCATGCTTTCACTTATAGGTTTTCCAAGAAACCAAACAAGCATGTCAACACAGTTTCTACTACCATTATTTCTAAACTTACTTGCACATATTGTGGTACACATGGACACATATCACAGTATTGCTTAGCAAGAAAACTTGTTGACAATTGTACTTTATTTTGGAGACCTAAGACTAATCAATATGGACCCTTCAGTAAATGGGTACCAAAGGATTCATCTACTTGTTTTGTAGGTGGACCCTCAACCCTCTCATGCTAAAAGCAAGTGGATCCTCGATAGCCGATGTTTACGACACATGACTGGTGATGCATCTTTGTTCGCCATGTTATCGATAAAGAAAGAAGGATGCGTCTCCTTCGAAAATAACTTGAGAGGTGATATTATTGGTAATGGCACTGTTAGTATATCTCCTTATCCTGTAATAAAGGATGTTTGTCTAGTCACAGAATTGAAACATAACCTACTAATCATAAGTCATTTGACTGATTATGGTTATGGTATCAACTTTGTAAAAGTCAAATGTACCATATATGACATGTCATCTGGTAATCCCGTATATAAAGGGATTAGAGAAGATAATATTTATGTTTTCTTTTTGGAGAGTACTAATAATACAGAAAGATGCCTAGTAGCTAATCTAGATGAAAGCTGACTATGGCACATGAGACTAGGACATGCAAATATGGACACTATCTCATGACTGAGCACTAAGAAGTTGGTAAAAGGACTCCCCGAGATTCCATTCAAGAGAGATATGGTATGTGCTGACTGTGAAAAGAACAAAGCACATAGGTCTACATTTAAATCCATCAACGCTGTAAGTACTTCTAGACCTTTGCAGTTGATACATATGGATTTATTTGGTCCTAGTAGAGTAGCTAGTCTTGGCGGTAAGCTCTACGCTTTTGTTATTGTTGATGATTTCTCTCATTTTACTTGGGTTTACTTTTTACTAAACAAAAGTGATACTATTTTTGAATTTCAGATATTTTGCAAAAAGGTACAAAACGAAAAAGGCTTCATGATTACTCGTATTCGAAGTGATCATGGTGGCGAATTCATAAATTCTGATTTCAAAAAGTTTTATGATGATAGTGGATATTACCACGAATTTTCTTCTCCTAGAACTCTGTTTTCCATAAATAAATTCACTTTATTTATTTTGTATCTGAGAAAATTACAACTGTAGGAATCTAATCTAGAAGACGATTACTTTATCCCTTGGACGATGCGATGAAGAAAACTCGAACTTTGAAGAACTTGGACAGCAACTGGGCAATCTCTCTGTTCTCTCTGAAAATGACCTGTAGTCTCTGATGAAGATGAAGAAACTCTTTTTTATAGAGTTCAGGATAACTGTCCTTAAGCATACGCTCAGGTAGTTACTTGACGTGTGCATAACTGCAGGGACGCGTGGCAAATTCTGATGGAGACACATTAGCGTGCGGTTGAAAGGAGTGGAGCATGTTCAGGAGAGATTGATGGCCTGGATGCCACGTTGCATAACTTCTAGAGAAGTGGATAACTGGTACAGGACACGTGAGAACGTGTATTGACTGTAATCCTGGATATGGTTGCTGTAATACGCTGCCTTGTTGAAGGAGAGTTTATACGCTGACTTGGACAGCGTAGTGCCATAGGAAAATCATACGCTCACTTTATGGGCAAGGAGTCATGTGAGGTCATACGCTCGCTTAGTTAATAAGAAATCATGTAAGGTCCATACGCTCACTTGACTGTGTGAAGAAGGAGTCATGTGAGGTCGATACGCTCACTTGACTGGATGAAGAAGGAGTCATGTAAGGTCCATACGCTCGCTGGAGAAGTGGCCACGTAGATATCATCAATCTTCTTTGGTACACCATAGCTTCCCATAACTGACAAAATCTTCTCGAGCGTCGTGACTGCGGATTTGACGGCTGACAGACTGTCAAAACTGACAGTAATGATGGCTTTTGTATTTATGAAGGCTGCTGAGTTGTTCTCGTAAAAGACAAAACCGGCTCTTCAAAAACCTATACGATGGTTACTTTTCTCGTGACAGCTGTCTTTGCACGAAAGATGAAGTGTCAGATTCATTCCTCATTTAAACATATGCTGTGCTGTCACTTCAGTAAATAATAAAATATTTACTGAGCGTATGGCTTTTGAATGAGCGTATGGCTTCAACTGACATCTGTCTTTAAGCGTATGGATGAAAAATACAGCGTGTCATAATTTTCCACATCCTACAAGACCCCCTTCAAAGTTTTTGAACTTTATGAGTTTCAAAAGTTCGAAATTACTTTGAACAGAAAGTGGGAATGAGTCCTGACACGCTGGCATGAGTCTGTTATCTTCCTCAATATCAGTGCAATTTTTTAGGGATTTTGTTTAGAAAATATCCGCCGTTTTGAACTTTTTTCTTTCTTTTATAAATAGGTCTCCCAAAACCTATTTTATTTCTTTACCAGAGCTTTTGCCTTCAAGAGAGAAAAGAGCTTTCAGAAACTCAAGATCTTTCTTCTTCTTCTTCATCTTCAGCTCCATCTCCATTAATGGCACCCAAGATTGATGCTGCTGCGAAAGGAAAGGGGAAAGCCCCTGAAGAATCATCTCATCCTGCCGTCGACACTGCCACTACCAAGAGAACGGCCAGTCAGCGTGTTTCACGCAGTGAACGGCCATTGAAACCTCTTTATGGTGAGGACGAAGATGATAAATAACTATTCCCTTTTTAGGGCTCTGGTTAGAACAAAACTCAGAAAACGTATCCCTCTTTAGGGTCAATACGTCAGCAAATACGCTTCCCTCTTTAGGGTTTAGCTGTATTCCATATTTTTTTCATTTTTACGAAAAGTATGTTTGGAGCGTATATCTGTAAGATACGCGTATTTTTGATAGAGATATCAAAATACACTATCTTTTAAAAGAATATACTATGGCAATTTGTCTCATTGAGATACGCTAACTCCTGTGTTAACGTAAACTTTTGATGATCATCTTGTCAACTATACGCTGATATACTCAAACTGATCATAAACTGAACTTTTAAAAACCATTCACTTAAGATAAAATACGCTTAAAGGAAACTGAGCGTATGCTGAACCTTGAGTCTGCCATACGTTTAAAGAAAACTGAGCGTATGCTGAATCTTGAGTCTGCCATACGCTTAAAGAAAACTGAACGTATGCTGAACCTTGAGTCTGCCATACGCTTAATAAAAACTGAGCGTATGTTGAGCTTTATCATCTCTTGACATTGAAATACTTTATTCTTCATTTGCAGTGGATATTCTGGCTCAGGAAGCAGAATTTGAAGGAAGTATGGGAAATAATTATAAAAGTGATCTATCACATGTTTATTTTCCCCAATTTGACGGACCTTCCACAAGAATAGCTCTGTTGACCAATCAGGAGGATGATACTTTACTGAACCTGATGAGTGGACTGCCGTTACAAAGTGTAGATGGTGTTGCTCATTTGAAGCCAGCATTCCTTTTTGGAGATGCTATTGACATGAATTCCCAGCCTGCTCTGGACAAAGTATCATACAGTTACTATAGGGATGGTGATGTAAATCAGCCTATGTATTTGACTGGTTTGACAAAGAGTATCAACATAGCCCGTTTATTCCATTCGGGCCAGCAAAGACAGATGAAGTGGGATATTACTCCATCCCGACAAGCTAAGGCTGGATGGATTGGGTATCGTCAAGGAAGGTTCCGCAGTGGTACTGAACCGCATGTCACATCTCTGCGAGGACTGTTACCTGCCACCATCCCTCCTGAAGACTCGGCACTGCTGAAGCCAGTCAGAGTCCCAATTTTTGCCAATGAATTTGTTCAATTAAAGAATGCCATCTACCCAAAACAGTCAATGAGGCTGACTGGTCTAGTAAATCCAGAGAACACTAGATGGAATGCTCTAGTGAGATGGATTTTGCGGAACTTCGGTGCACAGTTGAAGGTGATAGGTTTATATGATGCCATTAAGTGTACTGCTTATGGTTTCAAACCAAACCCAGATCTGTTTTTGGCATTAGCGGAGAGATATAACTATCGGACTGGCACCTTCATGACCCCAAAGGGCGAGATGGGATTCGCCCTTCATGAAATGGCATATATATCTCAGCTACCCACGGCAGATTTGCCATATGAAGAATATATCCCTTTTGTTGACGAAATGAATAAGATTTCTGCAGCCAATCCACTAATTCTTTATGTATTTGAAGAATTAATGTGTCATTACAGCATCTGTAAAGCTTTTTATAAGGGACAAGGTGGAGAGGGGGACTCCAATTGCTATTCTTCGAAGTGGATGGCTTATTTGTTTCAAGGCCGCACTGACGAAGTCCAAAAGAAGAAAAAGACCGAGCAGTATGTCGAAAAATTCAAGCCCTTGAGTCAAGCCGAGATTAATAGATTAATCCGGGAGACTAATCATGATGACATTGTCATCGAAGAAGACATCAACAGCTACAAGGCCGGTGATAGATTAGAAACCTATATTAAGCAGGGTGGCCGAGAATTGTCCGATGAAGGTCATCTGGCCGGTTTCATATCTCTTTGGCTGAGGAAATTCGTAGTTCCTGGCACCTGTTCGGCAGACAGGATGCACAGAGGAGTCGTCTTTGCAGCAGTCCGTCTGGTTTTTGGGTATAAAATGGATCTATTAACGGCAATGACCTGCCGTCTGAATGCCGGATTAAGGGCATACACAGATAGGATGTTCGAATTGGCACGGAAGAGCTTGACGTCCTTTCCCCGGGTAGAAATGCCCTTTACATACTTGTTTGGATGGCTGCTTCTTCATTTTGAATCTCTGATGAGCGCTGGGATGGCTAGGCCAGATGACACTTTCCTTGAAAGATACAAGCATATACCGAAATGGAGATATGATACTTTAACTGATTGCAGAACCATCTTGAACAGGGGAGAGCTCTGGAGCTTCGCTTGTGTTCCTCCCCCTATTGGTTATGAGACCATGCCCGGGAGATTGTTTGACGGCGTTGGTGCTAATGAGTTGGATGATGTCCAACATGAATGGCTAAAGAGAATCAGGCCATCTCATTTAATTTGCCGTCGTGACGACATCACATATATAGAACCATATCTTCCGAGCAGATTTGCTCGTCAATTTGGTTACGATCAGTTGCATGTGGGCAATGCAACGACGTGTTTTGCTCATCAAGGCGGGTTGGTTGATGGTGCCAGAGCTTGGCTATATTACATTGCCAAAGGTACAGGGGCTTCCTTCTCTATGCCAGATCCGGTCAACTATCGGAGAGGAGCTAAGATATTGGCGTCCTATGCCAGATTTTATGTATCAGCTAATACCTTTGATGAAAAATTTAGCATCTTAGGTAAAAGCTTTATTCATGTTGAAAAGAAATCAACTAAATCCGCCTTGCCTAGGGATTGTCACGACAAAGAAGATCCTCTGGCCACCGATGAAGTTGATGATGATGTTTTGGAAACTTTCTTCTCTGATGACCTTCATCAACCATTGCATGTGCCTATCGGGAGTGCTGAAGAAAGTATATCTGTTGATAATACGCCGAAGAGGAAGATGAGTAAAGGTACTGCGGGTCCTGCCGCAAAAAGAGCTACTCGAGCAGAGACTCGAAGTCGCGGAGGAATTTCTATTCCCAGAAATTCTCCTATTTCTGAACGAGCCAGAAATATTGATGAAACAGGTAGTGATCCATTAGACACTTATCCTACTGTTCCTTTAACCAGAAGAATAGGAAGGAAAGTAATAGTTTCAAAAACTAAATCCGTAATTTGTCTGGATGCAGAGAGCCCCACAGATCGTGCTATGCGATTGGCTGCAGAAAAGCAAGCTACTTTTGATTTCTCTGTAAAGACAGAAGAAGAAGATATTCCTGAAACTGCTGGGTCTTCTAGACATTTTGATGTAAGCTCAGTTCCACCAATAGCCGATGATGCGCAGGAAATTAGTCAACCTGCGGTAGAGGCCGAGCATCAGACTGAAACGGCTAATGACTTACTGATTTCGGGAGAATCAGCGAAGGAAGCCACTCCTCTCAATCCAATTGTTGAAGCTTCAGAGAGCGAACAAGTTGACTATGAACCGTCGTCTCATTCTTCTGGAGAAGAAGACATGGAGATAGACGATGAATCATTGTCTAAAATACCAATAGATGCACTGAAGACCATTGGTCAACACTCTGGGTTAACACCAGAACCGGAGAGGCATTTGGAAATTGAGGTTCAAATTCCGAGTACTTCTGGTGCGGGAAGCAGTGAAATAAATCCCATGTCAGAAAGTACTCTGAACAGACTAAAAGCTGGATTGAATGATCCGAAGGAGACTGAATATGAACCAACTCCAGGTAATATTTCATCAAAGTTTTATCTTGTCTCTGCTTTATTATCTTTTGGTTTTGATCATGCTTCTTTTATTTCAACAGCTGTAGGAACTGCACCGGCTATGAGTTCTACTCAAGCCCCACTTGTTCAAACTGAGGTGGGTGAGAGGAGTTCCCATCTGCCGAGTTCTATAAGGGTATTAACTTCAGCTCCAAGAATAGAAGCTCCTCCTGCTCCTTCCCCTACTATTGCAGCGACTCCCAGTTTTGACACAGGGATAGCCAAAGTCATGAGGATGTATTCAGATATTATTTATACATATCTGGATACATATTCGAGGCGACTCATGAAAGATGAGACTATGCCCTTTTCGAGTCTTCGAGAGGCGACTAGTTTCCCATGTTCAGCCTTGAGACAATCTGGTTATGAGGCTCAATGTGTCTTCTTTGAACATCTCTTGAATGATTTAGAAGCCAACATCCAAAAATATTGGGAGATTAAGAAGGAGGATATTGAGTCTCTGACTGCAGCTGAAATTTCTCAATTGGAGAGCGAAGCTCAAGCTCAACATATTGCTCTGACAGATTTCCTCGTTCAGTCTTCTAAGGAATTAATGGCAAAAGATGAAGAGATGTTAAATACTTGTCAGAATATGGAGCGTTTTGAGAAAGATGAATCGTCAAGGGCTGAAGATCTTAGAAAGTTGAGGGAAGAGCTAGCTCGTCTCCAAAAACAAATTGCCTCCGTGGAAGAAGAACGATCAAAGATTGCAGCTGATCGTCAATCTGAAGCTGAACGTTATCAATCTTTACAGGAAGAGCGGGAACAGATGCAAACCCATCAGATTGAAGAGACCAACCGCCGAAGTTCTATTGTTGCGGAATATGATCAACGGATGATTGTATCTGAAACAGCAGAGCGTCTCAAGAAAGCCTATGATGAGAAGATGAATAATGTAATTGTTCATATTCAGGAGATAATCGCTCCTCCTAAATAAATCATATATTGAAGTCTTGATACTAGTTGTAATCAATGTTCCGAATTTGATTGAAATGAATATCTTTATTTGACTTCGATTTTGTGGATGATATTTTTGTAGAAAACATGTTCAGAGGTAAATGATACATGACATATTTCAGTAGAATAGAATATACAAATAAACTTTGTAACTCTATCATGATATTAAACCAAAGGTAATTTTAGTTTAATACTGGTGAGAGAAAACAGAATTCAGATATAAAGATATCTTTGGATTCTATTTTCCATGATCTTTGAACTTGGAAATAAAAAGACTAAATATCATTTTCATATGATAGAAAATATGATACATACTGAGATAGAAAATTCAGAGGTAATATGGACATGATTTTCTATACAAGATCTTTTTTAAATCCACTGGGAATCTAATAAGACAAAATATCAAATTCTCTGGGAAAATGATACATGGTAGAATATCAGTTTCCGCTGGGGATAATGATATCGAAATAGCTTTTGTAGAGAAGAATAAATTTTTGATTTTACATTTGCTGGAGAGTAATGAAAATATTATTTATACATAATATTTCTTTAAGAATTTGCCATTGATAGGCATCATCGTGACTTTTCCGTCCATAGAGGCAAGCTGATATGCTCCATTAGAGAAGACTTTGTTTACTACGAATGGGCCTTCCCATTTCGCGTCAAATTTGTCTTTGCTCATATGTGTCATGGTCATCGGACGTCTGACAGTAAGGACCAATTCTCCCTTTTGATATGTTCTGACTTTGACTTTCCGATTAAAAGCTTTTGAGATTCGGGCTTGATATAGCTCGATATTTTGTTGTGCATACAATCGTTTTTCATCTAGAGCTTCCAACTCTTGAAGTCGAAGACGATCATTGTTCTCTGCAGTGAGTTCATTAGCGATTGCTATCCTTAAAGAAGGAATTTGAATCTCTAAGGGAAGAACAGCTTCACACCCATTATACCAAAGAGAAAGGTGTACATTCGGTCGCATTACGAACTGTGGTACGATAAGCCCATAAACATTCACCAAGCTTCTCACTCCAGTTGCGTTTATTGGAAGAAACGAACTTTTTCAAGAGTTTGATGATTGTTTTGTTGAAAGCCTCTGCTAGTCCATTGGCTGCTGGATTATATGCTGTAGAAGCCAGATTATTAATCCGATGATCATCACAGAATCGAGTAAATTTCTGGCTGACGAACTGTGGTCCATTATCATGGATAATACGCCGAGGAACACCAAATCGATAGATGACATGATGTTTGACAAAGTTGATAACATTAGAAGTCTTGACTTCAGATAACGGAATTGCTTCAGCCCATTTAGAAAAGTAATCAGTTATTGCTAGAATAAACCGATGTCCTTTTGATGATGGTGGATTGATAGGACCGATGACGTCCATGCCCCAAGCTTCAAAGGGCCATGATGCCGCTGTTGGGTGTAAGAACTCCGATGGTTGATGGATAAAGTCTGCATGAATTTGACAGGCTTTATATTTCCGAGCATATTGAATGGTATCAGCTACCATCGTGGGCCAATAATAACCCATACGTCGGATACGATCTTGAAGTTTAGGACCTGGTTGATGAGCTCCGCAGACGCCATCATGTGCTTCACGGATTATCTGTTGTGCTTCTTCACCAGCGATGCATCGAAGGAGAAGACCATCATAGGCTCGACGATATAGTGTCTTCGTAGTATGATTATAATAGAATCTGAGAGACCGGCGCCGGATAGATGCTGCTTCACTCGGGTTATCAGAAAGTATGTCATACAACACAAAGTCCAGAAACGGACGTCTCCAATCTTCAGTTACGGTGTCTATTTTGTTAGAAAAGACATATTCCATAGTAGAATCGGAAGAAGACAAGGACACTTTGTCAAATTTTAATTCAGCATCAAAGTTGAGAGAATCTTCGTCTGGATTATGGGGAAAAACCAAAGCCAGATTATTTTCAACGCAGAATAGTTCTCGGTTATAAACTACTATCACTTGCTGACGTCTGATTGGTATGGCTAATACAGCAACAAGATTAGCCAAAGCATCAGCTTCTGCATTATAGGCTCGTCGAACATGTTCGATAAAGAAACCTTCAAAGGAGGAGGCCATAGAGAGTGCTATTCGATGATAAGGTATCAAATCTTGATGACGAACTTCATACGTTCCTCTGATCTGATTGATGATAAGCTTAGAGTCTCCATAAACTTCTAAATATTGAACATCCAGATGTTTAGCGAGTTGAAGACCAATGAGCAACGCATTGTATTCTACAACATTATTTGAACATGATTGATCCAGAGAATAAGCCCTCTGAATAGTTAATCCCTCTGGGGATACAAGAACAATTCCAACTCCGGCGACAATATCGCCGTTAGGACCTATTCTAGATGCTCCATCAAAGAATAGACGCCAGGTAGGAACTTCTTCAGAAACCAGATTTGAATCTAGAACTTCATCGGGAATCTCATCATATAATTTAGAATCTTCTGGGACTGCATGAGCTGCTAGAAAATCAGCAAGAGCCTGTCCTTTAACTGACTTCTGAGGAATATAATGCATGTCATATTGGGCTAACAAGATTCCCCAATTAGCTAGTCTGGAGTTGAGAATACCAGGTTTCTTCATCATAATCCTGATAGGATTCACTCTGGAAATGACATGAATCGTTTGACCGATAATATAATGTCGCGTTTTCTGAACAGCAAACATTAATGCTAGGCATTCTTTCTCGATTGGAGAATAACGCGGTTCAGCGCCTGTCATTGTGCGACTGAGATAATAAATGGCCTGTTCATGACCATCTTTATTTTTCTGGGTGAGTAATGCACCAAGAGAATGATCCATAGCTCGAACATATAGAAGAAATGGTATTCCCGAGATGGGAGGTACCAAAACTGGAGGGTTCATGAGGTACTGTTTGATGTCATCAAATGCTTTTTGACATTCTTCGTTCCAGATGAAAGATATACCTTTCTTCAGAAGTTTGTGGAATGGTCTGCAGCGTCCTGATAAATTGGAAATGAATCTCCTGATATAAGCAATTCTTCCTTGAAATCCTCGTAGCTCTTTTAAGGTGCGTGGAGGACGCATCTCTTGGATGGCTTTGATCTTCTCGGGATCCACGTGTATACCTTTAGCGGTAATGACGAAGCCGAGAAATTTACCACTAGAGACGCCCAGGAAGGACTAAGTAGGGTTCATTTTAAGTTGATGCTGACGCATTAAATCAAAGATAGTCTTCAAATCTTGGATATGATCCTCCTTTCGTCGACTTTTGACTGCAATATCATCAACATAGCATTCGACTATTTTTCGGAGATGTTCACGAAATATAGTGCTCATTGCTCGCTGATATGTTGCTCCTGCATTCTTGAGACCAAATGGCATCACTGTATAACAGTATGTACCGATCGGCGTTCTGAAGAAAGTGTGTTTTTCATCATCTGGAAACATTTTGATCTGGTTGTATCCCGAATACCCATCCATAAATGACATTCGTTCGAAACCACATGTATTATCGATCATGACATCAGTAATTGGAAGAGGAAACTCGTCTTTGGGACAAGCTGCATTGAGATCGCGAAAGTCTATACAGACTTGGATCTTGCCAGTCTTTTTAAGGACAGGAACAATGCTAACCACCCAGTCAGGATGTTGTTCCTCTCGAATAAATCCAGAAGCCATAAGCTTGTTGACTTCAGCTTCAATTGCATCCATAATGTCTGGACGAAATCGTCGCTGTTGTTGTTTGATCGGTTTAGCATTTGGCATGATATTGAGTTTGTGCATTGCGATCTTCTGATCTAGTCCTGGCATATCCTCGTAGCTCCAGGCGAAGACATCGATATAATCACGAATAAGCTTGATCATGTATTGCTTATTTATTTCTGAAAGACTCTCACTGATGAATATTGGTTTAGGAGAACCTTCTTCACCAACATCAATTTGGATCAGTTTATCTTCAGTAGGAGGTTCCCTCTGCTCGAACCTGAATTCCCATTGATCATCTAATCTTTGAGCCCATTGTTCTGATTCGGGTGATATTTCAAAATCATCCTCATCCTTATCATTTTCTTGTGGGCCATCAACAGAGACCATATTGATGGATAGAATAGAGCGATAAAGATCGCCAACACTCGTGTCAGAATCCCAAGAGAGAGAATCAGAAGACTCAGATCGTTCATCTTCAGATTGTTCGTCTTTATTGAATTTTGACTCTTCATGGACTATATTGACAAAAGGGGTAGGAGCAATATAACCTAAACCACATTTTGTCCTTTCGTATTTTAATGGAGGAATTCGAACAGGCATTCTTCTTCTTTTTCCATTATTGAGACTAGTTCTAAAGTCATAACCCATATTTTTGATGATATTTTTGGATTGCTGACTGTAGCGATGCAGTTGTAACCTTTCAGTATCGTCATTTATATCATCTTCTTCCAAGTTAGGAGGATTCTGAGGTCCTTTATAGAAAAATATTGGATTTTCTCCCTTCTTTCGACTGGGGACCACAAAGTATGATTTCTGTATAGAGTCTAATGATATGTCTGTATGAAGAGCTTGAACAACCCCTATAGTTAGTGGCTCTAAGCTATTTAGCAATTGTAAATAACTTTGTACATAACCACAAACATCAATATACTGCAAATGAGATGCTTCATTAATACTAGATGCTGTATTTACAACAGAAGGCTGAGCCTTATCAGACTTAGTCAGATTAATGACAAAGGGGGAGGAAGAAGAACAGTTAGAATTTTTATTTCGATTAAGATCGATAACAAAAGGCTCAGAAGAGGTGAGCTCCCTTAAAGAAGACCTTGGATAAGTAATGCGTCCACTGACTGGAATGACTAGAGTATCTGATCTAGCCTGAGAAGATGGAGGGGGAGTGATGAGTCCTATTGACAGGAATGATCAGCAAACTTTGTGAAGCTTGGAAAGATGGTGCAGTAGTACGTCCACTGACAGGAATTATCAGTGAGCCCTGGGCAGATGATGAAGTAATACGTCCACTGATCGGAATTATCAGTGAGACTTCTTCAGATGATCTAACAGACTGCGGAGGAGTGATACGCCCTTTTACAGGAATAACAAAAGTGTCAACTTTGGATGTCTCATCTTCATTATCCATAGCTTGCAAGACTTTCGAGTATTCATCTTTGTACATGCGAGCGTCATTGAAGTAAGCTTCGACTCCTTTGAATGGGTAAAGATCTGCCACTTCTTTTTGAACCTCTCTATTATCATCAACATATTTGAAGCACTGATGAAGGGTTGAAGGAACGGCATTATGTTCATGCAAGAAAGGTCTCCCCAATAGAGCATTGTATGAGCAACCATGATTGTCGATGATGTAAAAAGTAACCTTAGTACGAAGATCGCCTATTTGAAATTTAAGGCGAATCTTGCCTAAAGGCTCACTTTTTTCTTGATTGAATCCCAAGATGGTAGTAATAGTGCTGGAGAGACTATGCACAGGTATCTTCAATGCATCTAACATAGCCTTTGGCATAATACTGAGAGCGGATCCTGGATCAATCAGTAAACGATCAACCTTTATAGAATCAATATATCCTGTATGATATAAAGGACGGTCATGTCGATTATCCTCTAGCAGCATATCGTCCTGCGTAAAGGTAATATTTGGAATAAATTCCAATACATTATGGCAATGAGAAACAGGTCCTGTTTCCAACTTCTTGAGAAGAGTTAAGCAGGTTTCTGCTTGCAGCAGTGCTTCACTTAAAGTTTTTTGAGTCTCTTTAGAGAGGCGTAAGAGCTCGAAGATTGATAATTTAGCTGGGGTATTGGCTAGTTGAGCCAATATATCAAAATTATAAGGCTTTTCAAGTCCTGTAGGAGATGACTTCTTCAATGGTTTGTCGAAGCGGACTTGTTGTTTGCCTTTGTCAGCTGCTGTTGGTTTAGAAGGAACTGTCTCAACAGGAACATTTAAAGGCTCTTCAGTAGAGACTGGAATTGAAGCTGTAACCGGAGGAACGTCAGAAATTTCTTGAGGAACTTCAGCATAATCTTTCAGATATACTTTTCCAGACCGAGTTCCAGCATGAACTTCAACTTCAGATTCTGGTTCAAGGTCTATGGAAACCATGCTGCAATTCTTTATTTTGCTCTTGGTTCTTTTATGTTTGATGAAAGCTTCATTCCAGAAACCAAGGCCAACACGAGATTGATTATGTCTCATGGTGATGGCCAAAGGTGCTCGGAGTCCCTTGCCTGAGTTCAAACCTGGGGCAGTGGCTAGATCATAACCCATTTTTGCCATCAATTCACGAGATTGTGAACTGTATAAATGAAAAGCAGGTTTGTACCTATCTTCAATTTGAGGTACAGATTTTATCTTCGTAGAGAATGAATTTTCTGCTGAGATAAAAGTAGAGGTTAGATAAAAATCGGGTGTGAAACTAGAAGTCACATTGCATGACTTAGTCTTTCCGAGCTTCTTTTTAGATGAGGAAATCTTCTGAAGAGAAAAGGAAGACGTCTCAAACTCTGTCTTTAAGTCTGGGTGAATCCACATGATTTCTCCCTTCTTGGTTGTGATAGGAACAAGTCCGTCATTCTGTGCTGGTGGGATGTTTATAACTTCGAGAGTTGCTTTGGGGATAGGAACAATCCCACTTTCCACCATTAAGGGAGGGAAGTCACCGAACTGCATTGAAATTACATTTGATGTGACTGTTTTGTCTTTGGGTGTTAATATCACAGCTCCTGATTTAATCATCTCTTGAATCTTCCCTTTTAATACATAGCAAGACCGGATTGTATGACCCAGCATTCTATGATATGGACAGTATTTTGGATGATCTGTCTTATTGGCTTCATCAGGCTTTTTAATTTCTGGCAATTGAATCTTATTACCTTTGAGTAAGCATTCAAAGATACCCTGAACATCGTCATCATCGAAAGAATATTCTTCTTTCGGCCGAGGAGATCTCTGTTGTTGATTTGTTGGAGCTGAAGTAGCTTGGGTAGTCTTTACTTCTTGACTACTGTTTTGGAGATTGACTTCAAGAGCTTCTTTCTCTTTGCGATTGTTGGGTCGAGTACTATTGCTAGCACTCTGATTTGATTCTTTGGGAGCCATTTGTACCCTCAGACCCTTGAAGGTCTCAGCACTGACCTCGGCAGCCTTGGCACTGACAATGAAAGAAGGCCAATCTTGGAACTGAGTGGACCCTATCCACATACTGATAATTGGTAAGAGGTTCGACTTGCAAGTGTCGATCGTAACAGCATCGGGAGTTCCAAGAGGCATTTTGAGGGCTTCTCTTCTGAATCTCTCAATGAATTCCTCAGTGGTCTCATTATTCTTCTATTTGATTCTTATGAGGGCCGACATGGTCATATCATTGAGCCCTTCATAGAATCGTTCAAGAAACATTTGCTTAAAACCGGCGAATGAGGTAATGCACCCATCAGGGAGACTTCTATACCATTCATAAGCCGTTCCTTTGAGACATCCAATGAACACCCGAGTAAGGAGGGCGTCACTTGGTTGCAATTGATCAGTCATTACTTCAAAATGATTAATGAACTGACTTGGAGAGGTTGTCCCATCATAGAAAGAGATGGTCGGAGGTTTGTATTTTGGTGGATACGATACCTGCTTCCATTCTATCGGATAAGGCTGTTTGATGCCTAACCTTTGTAAGCCATCTTTCTGTTTGAATGCCTCGAATTAAGTTTTGAGATTCTTCAATTCTTCAGAGATAACTCCCGAAGATTGTGGAGTTGTGGCTTGTAGAGTGTAATTGGGAGGAGGGACTGCAGCATATGTACCACCCCCAGCTCCAGAGTGACTTGGTGTGGTTTGTACAGGAACATTAGATTGTACCCCCGGAATAGTAGAAGGTTCGGGGTTTGGAACAACAGGGGTATTCAATACCACTGGTGGTGCTGTCTGTTGTTGAGCCTGCATTAGAGTGTGCATAGCACTCAATGTATCTGCCATAGCTCGTAATTGTTGTTCTAAAGAAGAAATCCTCTGTTCATGAGCCTCATTACTAGTCGAAGGTTCATGATCACTTTCTGCCATGTAAGTGGTAATCATTCGAGGAATAGATGATGAAACAGTCTGTTCTGAATCATCACTGTGTGAATCAGTATCTTTTCCAGGGCTTTTTACAGGAGTCAATACTGGAAAATTGGACTCTCCAAGGAAGTCTTTTGTGATCTCCGGATTACCACTTGGATGAGAAGAAGAAGAGGCTCTGGTCAAGGCTCCGGTCCTGGATCGAGTGCCGAGATAAACACCATCTTCAGAGTCTGATATAGCATCAGACCGTATGCTACCCCCAATATTTCTGGAAGTCATGTTGATAGAAGCATAAAGAGGTTCATCTTCATCCAACATTGGTTCATATTGAATCCGTTCAAAAACAGATTGTCTTTTTGGTGAACAACAACATTGGATGACAACCCGAGGTTGGAAGTCACAACCATGCTTTTCATGGCGAATATGGGCAATGTCATAGCCAGATGAAGTGTCAATTCTCTGTTTATTTTGCAAATATTCTCGGAGATCTATAAGAACAGATTGGGAAGTATTTGAAGATAGTTGCTGTGTAGAAACTTGTCTTTTGTTCTTCTGTCTTCTTGGTTCCTGAGTGTATAAAGACTGATTAATTTGAGCCACATAGTTCTTGGCATATTCTGCATCAGGGTCTAATATACTTGTCTCAGTAGAACTGAACCGATTCTGATTAAGCTTATTACGAAGATCCGTAGGAGATTTGACTTTGATATCAGTCTTGGATACTTGTAATTTGCCTTTCTCAGACCGAGAAATTTTGAGAGAAGGAAGATGAGTATTATTCCGACTAGGAGTCGGTAATAATCCATCTTTGGAGGAATTAGCCAAAAGGCGTTTTCCATTGTTTTATCTAGTAAGAGTACTAGTCAAATTAACTCCAGAGGTAAAGACCTTAGGAGTAGAGGAGTTGACTAAAGAGTCTTTCTCCTTGGTTGGCACAAGATGTGCAAGTTGAGGGGGAATCATTTGTATGTTCTGTGGAAGAGAACCCCTAATCTGATTTTCAGAAACAGTCAAAGGACTGTATTTGTTAGCATATACTGACTTCAGTTTGGACTTCTGGTCATACGCTGCCTTTTTATTAGCATACACTGGTTTTGGCTCGGCGTACGCTGCCTGATGTTGACTTTTGTACACTGTCTTTGCCGTACGCTGCCCTTTGAATGCCATACGCTCAGAGTCATCAATGGCTAAAGAGCCGACTGTTGTCGTAAGAATAGAGAGAGAAGGGACCTTGACATGTCCAGAGATGGTTTTCCTTGTACACGCTGACTTGGTTAAAGAACCAATTTTGTCAGCATGACTAGGGGAAACCACTGTTGCCGTGTTCCGAGAAGCCGAAGTGTACTTCATGGAAGTTGAAGACGTGTTCTTGTCAGCATGAGAAGTGACAGAAGCGTCTCGAATTGCTGCAGAAGACTTAGGGACATAGACGGAGTGTCCCTTCTTCTTGGCAACAGGAAGAGCGGAGGAAGCAGTGCGGCCCTCCTTCGCCTTGAACATTTCTTCATAAGCCGATTGGTCGAATTGTACAACCATCGTCTTCTTCGTCAAGCCGATCGACGAAGTATCGCATTGAGTTGTTGCTATCTCATTGGAGGAGACAGCTTTCCCCAGCAGAGTCGCCAATTTGTTTTCCATAAATAAATTTACTTTATTTATTTTGTATCTGAGAAAATTACAACTGTAGGAATCTAATCTAGAAGACGATTACTTTATCCCTTGGACGATGCGATGAAGAAAACTCGAACTTTGAAGAACTTGGACAGCAACTGGGCAATCTCTCTGTTCTCTCTGAAAATGACCTGTAGTCTCTGATGAAGATGAAGAAACTCTTTTTTATAGAGTTCAGGATAATTGTCCTTAAGCATACGCTCAGGTAGTTACTTGACGTGTGCATAACTGCAGGGACGTGTGGCGAATTCTGATGGAGACACATTAGCGTGCGGTTGAAAGGAGTGGAGCATGTTCAGGAGAGATTGATGGCCTGGATGCCACGTTGCATAACTTCTAGAGAAGTGGATAACTGGTACAGGACACGTGAGAACGTGTGTTGACTGTAATCCTGGATATGGTTGCTGTAATACGCTGCCTTGTTGAAGAAGAGTTTATACGCTGACTTGGACAGCGTAGTGCCATAGGAAAATCATACGCTCACTTTATGGGCAAGGAGTCATGTGAGGTCATACGCTCGCTTAGTTAACAAGAAATCATGTAAGGTCCATACGCTCACTTGACTGTGTGAAGAAGGAGTCATGTGAGGTCGATACGCTCACTTGACTGGATGAAGAAGGAGTCATGTGAGGTCCATACGCTCGCTGGAGAAGTGGCCACGTGGCTATCATCAATCTTCTTTGGTACACCATAGCTTCCCATAACTGACAAAATCTTCTCGAGCGTCGTGACTGCGGATTTGACGGCTGACAAACTGTCAAAACTGATAGTAATGATGGCTTTTGTATTTATGAAGGCTGCTGAGTTGTTCTAGTAAAAGACAAAACCGGCTCTTCGAAAACCTATACGACGGTTACTTTTCTCGTGACAGCTGTCTTTGCACGAAAGATGAAGTGTCAGATTCATTCCTCATTTAAACATATGCTGTGCTGTCACTTCAGTAAATAATAAAATATTTACTAAGCGTATGGCTTTTGAATGAGCGTATGGCTTCAACTGACATCTGTCTTTAAGCGTATGGATGAAAATGACAGCGTGTCATAATTTTCCACATCCTACAAACTCCTCAACAGAATGGTGTTGTGGAGCGGAAGAACCGTACTCTAAGCGAAATGGCTAGAGTCATGCTGAATCAGCATAATCTTCCTAAATATTTTTGGACAGAAGCTGTTAGTACAGCCTGTCATATTTTGAATATGGTGTTAATTCGACCTATCTAGAAGAAAACACCATATGAACTTTGGTTTGGAAGAATTCCAAACATTTCTTATTTCAAAGTTTTTGGATGTCGCTGTTTTATCCTGAACACCAAGGATAACTTGGGAAAGTTCGACTCTAAAGCAGATGAAGGGATATTTCTCGGATATGCTGCTAAGAGTAAGGGATATAAAATTTTTAATAAAAGATCTATGATTGTTGAAGAATCTATTAATGTTACTTTTGATGAGCTTAATTGTCACAGATCTAGCGGCAGTGATGATGAAGATGTACAAGTAAAAATCGAGAAGAGTCCTGTGTAAGATCTGGCTCAAAAATTTGATTCATTAAAGTTCTTACCAGATCATCCAGTGACACTCATCATAGGTGATGTATCAAAAGGTGTAAGCACACGCTTCTCTCTTAGGGATTCTGAAATAGCAGCAAATATAGCTTTTATTTCTCAAATAGAACCTAAGAATATAGAAGATGTCTTTTCTGATGAGTTTTGGATTAATGCCATGCAAGAGGAACTAAATTAATTTGAGAGAAACCAAGTTTGGGAACTCGTTCCTAAACCTATTGGTCATTCTATAATTGGTACCAAATAGATGTTCCAAAATAAACTTAGTGAAGATGGTCAAGTTCTACGCAACAAAGCACGTCTAGTGGCACAAGGTTATAATCAATAAGAAGGTATTGATTATGACGAAATATATGCTCATGTTGCTAGACTAGAAGCTATCCGCATGTTTTGTGCATTTGCATGTTTTAATAATTTTAAATTATTTCAAATGGACATGAAAAGTGTATTTTTGAACGGATTTCTAAAAGAAGAAGTTTTTGTGAAACAACCCCCTGGTTTTGAAGATTTTCAAAAACCTGATCACGTCTTCAAGCTTAAGAAATGACTCTATGGACTCAAACAGGCACCTCGTGCTTCGTATGAACACCTAAGTGTCTTCTTACTTAATAATAGTTTTTCAAAAGGAAGAGGTGATACAACTTTGTTTATCAAATCTTTAAATGATGACATTCTTCTTGTACAAATTTACGTTGATGACATTATATTTGGTTCTACTAATGAAAAACTTTGTCAAGAGTTTGCTAAGTGTATGCAGAGTGAATTTGAGATGAGTATGATGGGAGAGCTGAACTTCTTCCTAGGACTCTAGATCAAACAACACTCAAAGGAAACATTCATCAATCAAGCCAAGTATACGAAGTATATACTGAAAAAAGTACGACTTTGATAATGTAAAGCCTATCAGAACTCCTATGGCTACATCCACAAAGCTTGATACTGATGAAAGTGGCAAACCTGTCGACCAACGTAAGTATCGAGGTATAATTGGTAGTTTATTATATTTAACTGCTAGTCGCCCTGATATTATGTTCAGTGTTTACATCTGTGCATAATACCAGGCAAATCCTAAGGAATCACACCTAAGTGCCGTTAAGCGTATCTTCCGATACCTTAAGGGAACTTCTATAGTCAGCTTGTGGTATCCTAAAACTAAATCCTTTGACCTGATAGGTTACTCGGATACGAATTTTGCAGGATGCAAAGTAGATCATAAAAGTACCAGCGGTACATGTCATTTCCTAGGAAAGGCCTTAGTCTCTTAGTTTAGCAAGAAGCAAAATTCTATAGCATTATCAACTACTGAGGCTGAGTATATCGTCGCGTGACGTTGCTATGCTCAAATTTTATGGATAAAGCAAACCCTAGATGACTACAATCTGCACTACACTAAGATTCTTATTTATTATGATAACACTAGCACTATTAACCTGACTAAGAACCCTGTATGTCATCCACGCACAAAATACATTGAGATTCGTCATCACTTTTTACGTGATCACCAACAACACGGGGATATCTGCTTAGAGTTTATTGACACAGATCATCAACTAGCAGACATTTTCACAAAACCACTGGCGGTAAACCATTTTAACATAATGAGGCGAGAGTTCGGCATACTTGAATTTTCAGATTCATAGTGTGGTATGGTAATTAAATTTATTTTTATGACTCAAAACTTCATAATTTATTTAACGGAAATTATTTTGGGTACAAGCCAAAAGGGCCCTTCTGTCATACAGGTATAAATAGCCTGAAGCGACACGTTGCACTAGTTTTCGGACTACCGCCAGCTGGGATCCGGCCCCTACAGCTAATCCAAAGTAATAGAAGTTATTAAATGTAGAAGTCACTGTCATAAATTTAGAATTTAAACACCAATACTGCAGTTATGACCTCGAAAATACAAGTAACCGAACTCGGACCGAGTTCAGACCGAGTTCGGTCGGCACTGTTCAGCTTCCAGAACCGAACAGCCGGCCCTAGCTCTATATAAACCTTTTATTTTTTCTACTTTTTCACTCATCCTACTCGAGCAAAACCCTCTACTACTCCTAAGACTACTTCCTTCTCCTTTCTTTCAAGATTCTTCGGAGTTTCTGCGGGCTGTTCCTCTCCTTCCTCTTCCTCCTTACTAAGGTACTCCAATTTTCTTTTTCTCTCATCTATAGCTCCCAAGCATCAGAGAAGACAGGTTGATTCCTCACACGCAGGATCTTCCTCTTCTGATTACGTCCCCACTAATGTATTCAGTCCAGCTAGACCCATAGGTTCTGATGATTATGACTCTGGTTTATTCCCTGACAAAGAATTTTCAGACCTTTGGTTTGATTCCTTTTCTGGCCGAAAAATATGTGCTGGAGCTTGTGTGAACTTTACTGTATTTTCTGAATACGCTCCCATATTTGACCGTCTCGGCTATCGTGACTTCTTCGAAGTAGCCGAGAATATTTATGACAATATTGTCCGTATGTTTTACTGCAACTTACAGGTAAAACCTAACGGAAACTTCTATTCTTGCGTTGCTGGGCAAGAATTAGAATTCAGCGCCACCGACATCAGCAAATATTTTCATGTTCCTGATGTGGGTGAAGCATTAGTGGATATCCATCATGTACAATTCCCTGAAGGTGTCACTCTCGACTCCTTGAAAGAACTACTTTGCCATCCTAGACCAGTTCCTAGAAGAGTCTTTTCTAAACATCTAAACCAAAACTTCTATGAACTACATAGGTTTATTTTCTCAGTTCTTCTTTCGAAGAAAGGATCCTCTGATGAGATCACTTTCTTGGAGTTGTCTGCCATATATCATATCCACTTTGGCATTTCTTTTTCTGTCCCCATGACCATGATGGCCTGGATGCTGAACTGCAGAAATACAGGATGCAACCTGGTCTATCCCATGTACTTGGCCTCCATCTTTCGAAGGTTTGAAATTGATCTTCAAATCTGTGCCTACTCCTCTACAGCCATAGAGCTCAGCAGATCTCGTCTATACCCTACTCCTCCTCTGCCTCCTGGAGCTCAGCCTGCTCCAGATGCTGACGCTGAGGCTTCTCCTCCTGATGCTCCAGCCCCTGCTCCGGGTTTTGACCTTGGATTTTATCAGCGGTTTGATGACTTTGTTGCTCTCTCTGCGCAACTTCATCAGAGCTACCTCGACTCAGAGTTCTGCCACATCACCCAGCCTCAGGTGTTGTGGAATGGCATTGTTGATCTCCACTGGAGTCTCTCCCAGGATCTATTACATCCAGTGACTATCCTTCCTCACCCCGGTTTCCCAGGACCCAGATTCGGAGATGAGGCGACTTTTTCTTACTTCGATCCTACTGCTGCTTACTTTCCTCCGGATACTCCTGGCTGTGACGACCCTACTATGTGATGAGGACTTGAGCTGGTGGATAATGGATAGGGCTATTAGATAATGATATTTTTGATGTAGTTTTATTTCTATGTTATGTCTAAACTTTTTAGTTAGACATTTTATTAGCACGTTATGATGATAATTGTATCTTTCTTTTCAGTTAGATATTATTATGCATGATATTTTCAGTCCTTTTTAGTACTAGTTATTTTTCATGCTCTTTGTGTAGAACTGTTGTTATTTGGTTATCTCTTTTCTATCACTTTGTCTGTTGAACATTATTGGCTTCACACATTACGGGGAAGCCAAAGCCATTTTTATATTGACAAAGGAGGAGAAAGAGTATAATACCAACCAAAAATCAATAATTAAAAGGGAAAAGACAACCAAAACAAACAAAAAATTTCAGGTACTTTATTTGTTCTATTTTTTAGATATATTTTGGTATAGACTCAAGTTGTCAATTATCAAAATGGGGAAGATTGTTAGCCTATTCCATGGTCACACCCGATTTTAATAATCGACATGAACTTAAGTCAATATACAAAATATACGAACTGCTACTAATCATTTCAGGACGTATGAAATCAATATCAACAAGCATCGTACTACTGCATCATCAAGCACATACATCATCTGTCTGAAGCATACCTTCATTGGAATCCAGTCTGAGCCATTTTACAATTTGTTATGTATTTTATCTGTATTGAGTCTAGGACATAAATTGTAAGATCAACTAGGTAATACTGGCTTAGGTTAATCTCAGTCCACTTTTTTATAAAGCCTACCTATTCATATTCCATATACCAAAAAGTTCAATTTCGTTTTGCAACAGAATTTGACAAATGTTATACATTTTCTTAGACATAACTCAAATCGAGTTCGGCCCTAGTTCGGCCCGAGTTCGGTCTGTTTGAATTCAAATATTTGTTGCCTCCAAATCTGCATACAACGTTCATATGCGAAATCTTTGCATCAGAACTCTGTCCGAGTTCGGTCCCAGAAAACACCTATAAATAGAAGAGAGTTTTACATTTTAAAAGTTTTCATGTCACACCTACACTCCTATTTAATAAGTATTTTCATCCGATCAAAAGTTTTTATGTCACACCTACACTCCTCTTAGCCAAAAGCCAGTAATATCTATTTTGATCTAGAGTCTTTTGGTTCTCAAGAGTTGTAAAGAGGTTGTTCAAAGTACAGCAATTATCTTTGTTGTGGAATTTGTCGTGCGCTCGTCACCAAGCACGGTGTTGTGAAGTTGGTCGTGCACTTGGCACCAATCGAGGTGTTGTAAGAGACTGCAAGCTCTCAATTAGCTTGTGCCTTAGTTGATTAACATCGAGCAAGAGTACTCGAGACTGGCTTAGTCCTCTCAGAGGGATACCAGTATACATTATTGTGTCACTGAGTTTGATCTCTCTATCTCTTGCTATATTTATTTATTGTCTCTTATTTACTGCCATAGTTATAGCTTTAATTTTTTAATTGGTGATTTTTTTTGCTGCACTCGCACTCACTCTATTCACCTCCCCCCCTCTAGAGGTGCTCAACGGTCCTACAAGTTGATGCTAGCACATTATATCGAAGATAGTTCTCAAATCTTGGATATAATCTTCCTTTAGATGACTTTTGACAACAATATCGTCGACATAACATTCGACTATCTTCCACAAATGATCACGAAAGATGGTACTCATAGCCTGCTAATAGGTTGCACCAACATTTTTAAGACCGAATGGCATGACACTCTAGCAATAGACTCCAGAGGAGTACAAAAAGATGTATGTCTCTCATCTTCTGGATGCATCTTGATTATATTGTATCCTGAGAATCCATCCCTAAAAGACATTCGTTCGAATCCGTAAGTATTGTCGATTATGACATTAGTGATCGGAAGAGGAAACTCATCTTTGGGACAAGCATTGTTGAGGTCTCTAAAGTCAATGCAGACTCGGACCTTCCCTATTTTCTTCATAACTGGGACGACACTAGCCACCCAGTCAGGATGATGTTCTTCTCTGATAAAACCACAGGCGATAAGCTTCTTGACTTCAGCTTCTATAGCATCCATCATTGTCACGCCCCAGAACCAGAATACTGGAGAGCGGGGGCAGACATAGCCAGCTACGTATATTGAAATAGAATACATCTCAACTATACGGTCACGGCTGTCTAGATATGAGGGTTTACTACAAGCCAGCAGTCTCTTAAGGTCAAGCCTATTGCCTCAATCTCAAGCAATTAACAGAGTTACAAGATATTAGAGCATCAAATATATATATAAGGCATCCCAAATATTACATATTGGATGATCATGAAGCTAGTCGTACAAAATGATAGGACTAGCAAGAGTTCAGTCATACATGATCAACCCTAGGATTTGTTAATCATGTTTACAGCCCGTAGGCAGACAGTAAGTAAATGTGCATCGAGCTAACAGGTGCTCGTCGGCTAAACGCCTCAAAAGAATAAATTTACATATAAGTGGGTGAAACAAAAGGGAAAACCCACTCGTAGCCCGGGTTCCGTCTAGTGTTCACCATTGGGCTGGAAGCTTGGTAGATCCTCGGGAGCTGCTCCAAAATCTGGCCACACAAAACCAGCTGGGTCAAACCCCAGAAAGAGCAAGTGCCACAAAGGAGGCCACAAATAAGAACAAAAGCCAGCATATCAGAACATAAAGAATAAAAGAAGTACAAGTAGTAAAGTACACGGGGCGATAAACGACTAGGGATGTGGAACCATTCCGGGAGCCAGGTTACAATCCTTAAACCAAACAAGGACCGGGATTGTACCCCTTCGCCTGAATAGCTCACTGTCTCTACCCATTTATCGTTAGAGATAAGTAAAATAATCATAATCAAGAGTTCCAGGTACAGGGGCTAGACAAGACTTAGACAGAGCTGGACACCATTCATTCACAATCGGCCAAGCAAGTACTGCGGCTTACTACTTTAACTAACTAGGGTTATCACAAACCTAATTACTAACAAGATGCAAGTGAGAATTCCAGTCCCAAGCCCTGCAGACTATCCAATTATCCTTCCGTGGGTTGAGAGTTATAGGTGGGTACATTGCCCGGAAGACAAATGTACCCTTAGGTGACTCAGAGGGTGCAACACATGACAGTGTGCTGGATATGTTCTCTACTCGTCGGCAAGCTACAAGTCCATTAAAGCGCCCAGATAACGAGATTGCCTGTGACTGGGAATTCTCCATGTTCTAGTTTGATCTAATCATTAGCCTAATCCAATTTAGCGCGAGTCCCTGGCCGTGGTACCCAGGAAGTCACGTCCTAGACATGATGCGAGACAAGACAAGTGGATTGTACAAGCAAGCAAGCAGGAACACCCACGGTGTCAAGTTGATTATACGAGTCAAGTTACAAGTTACAAGTCAAGTCAGGAGTGCGCCGCCACGGGCCACTATCAAGTTATCAAAATAAATCATGTCAGGGTACTGTCAGGAGTGCGCCACTACGGGCCACTATCAAGTCAGGTTGGTCATGTCAGGAGTGCACCACTACGGGTCACTGTCGTGTTATGCTAGTTCCTTGTCATGCCATGCCATGTACCATAGTCATTCCAAATATATTAAGTAAAATCAAGTTCATGACAAAAGGCGTAAGGATATAAAATGGACGTAAAATATCTAATAAAATACCAATATATATAGGACTATAGAAGAGCCATGCTTAAAGAAATAATCAAAACTCCAAAAGCCAATGGATTGCGCAAGGGGTCAGGGAGTTGGATTGCGCAGGTATCAGTTGCACAGGGTGCCAAGTGCGTAGGGGCACAGGGCACAGGGGCAGATTGTGCATGAACAGACTGCGCGCAGGAACAGACTGCGCAGAAGTCAACTGCGCATGGGTGGATTGCGCAGGGGTTACTTTGCGCATGGCTGGCTTGCGCATGGATGGCTTGCGCCAGCGCAATCCAGCACAGCGTAAAGCACTGGCTGAGGTCATGCGCAATCGGCCCTGCGCTAAAGAGCACAGGCCGGGGGTACGCAATCGGCCATGCGCTAAAGAGCGCAAGGCAGAGGGATGTTCTTCCTGGCCGAGAGCAGGTCCAAGAACACCAAGAACTTCAATTCTTCATAACTTGTCAAATCAAAACCAAATCTAGATTTTCAAAGTTCTAACTTGAGTAAAATCGAATTCTCTTCCACATGGAAGCATCAAAACATGCAAAAATCGAAGTTTAATAGATCAAAACCAAGGATTTTCGAAAATGGTTAAAACCTAGATCTAGAAGAATGAAAGCTCCAAATCATAAAATGTCAAGTTCTAAAGTTGTTCTCCATGGCCTAATCTAGTTAATGGACAAATAAAAAGTGGTGCTTATTTGATGGCAAGGTGCACTTGCCTATGGGTTGGGGAGTTGTGTGGAAGAAGGAAGAAGATGGAGAAGTTAATGGAGAATAAAGAGGAGAGAGAAAGGTTGGTGGAGATATAATGAGGGTGGGTGTGTTGTGTTGAGGGGGAGAATAGGCTAAGGTGTTCCACTCATATTAAACCAAACCTAATCAAACCAACCCAATTCCACAAAATAAAACCAAGCCGTGGTACCCAACCCATTTACGAGAAACCAAAATCCGCAAGTCGAAAAAATAAAATACGTGCCAAAATCAAATTACGAGTACAAATACGAAATACAGGAAATGGGGGTGACAATCATATCGGGTCGGAATTGATGTTGTTGTTGTTTAGTTTGTGGGTAGCATTCTGAGGATCTAACCTCGGCATATCCTCATAGTTTCAGGCGAATACGTTAATGTATTCCTTAATGAGCTGAATTAGTTCATGTTTATCCGATTCAGGAAGGCTTTTGCTTATAAAGATTGGCCTTGGAGAAGCTTCATTTCCGACATCGACCTGGACTAACTGATCTTCGGTAGATGGTTCGTGTTGCTCAAATCAAAGTTCCTATTGATTGTCCATTCTTTGTGCCCAAGGATCTGACTCAGGAGCTTCATCAAAATTGTCATCGTCTTCTGAGAACTCGGCAGTCACCATATTAGAATATAGAGTCACTCGATGGACGTGCCCTATACTGGTGTTAGAATCCCATAAAACAGAGTCAGAAGAGTTAGATCGCTCCTCTTTGTCAGACTCAAAAGCATCTGGGGTCGTAACTAGCGAAGTATAGCCCAACCCATGCTTTGTTTTGTTGTAGTATTGTAGCGACTTTCCTTTTGGAGTAGGAATACAAATAGGAGTTCGCCTTCCTTTACCCCTATTAAGGCCAACTTTGAAATTATAGCCCATCTTTTGAATAATGTATTTAGATTGTTGACTATAACATCATAGTTGGAGCCGTCCGTTATCGTCATTTTCATTCTCGCTATCGGATGTAGTCTTCTACTCTATTCCTTTACTAAAAAGTATAGGAAGTTCATCTTTCTTCCTAGAAGGAACTAGGAAGAAGGAATCTTGAGCTGGTTCGAATAATACTTCGTCTTAGAAAGGTTGAATTGCTCCTATTGTGAGTGGTTCAAAGTTATCTAGCATTTCTAAGTAACATTGAGTATAATAAATAACATTAGTATACTGCAAAGGAGATGTTATGTTATTGATTTGTACATCATTATTTACAACAGGGTTCTTGGCCTTAGCCAAAGGCTTGGTAAGGTTGATAACCAGAGGAGGAGAAGGAGAAGGCTTGTTACAATGGAGGTCGATAATAAGAGGCTCAGAAGAGGTGAGCTTCCTCTGTTCCCTCTTTCAACAGGAAGAGGCTTAGCATGAGAGAAGAGATGGATGGTTAGCGTCTGAGAAGACGAAGGACGAGAAGTGCATCATTTAACTGGAATCACAAGAACATCATCTGGGGTGTCCCTTTGATCTTCCTCAGTATCCATGGCCAGTTCGACCTTCATGAATTCTTCTTTATACATTCTGGAGTCAGTACAGTATGCCTCAACACCTCGAAAAGGAATAAGATCGGCCACCTCTTTCCTAACTTCTCTATTGTCATCGATATATTTGAAGCACTGATGGACAGTGGATGGCACGATATTATGCTCATGCAACCATGGTCTTCCTAACAACGCATTATAGGAGTCGTGATTGTCAATCACATAAAAAGTGACTTTAGTGCGAAGATTGTCGATTTGAACTTTCAGGCGAATTTTTTCTAGTAGTTCACTTCTCCCAGAATTGAATCCCAAGATAGTTGTGATTGTTGTAGAGAGATTATGTACTGGGATTTTCAAGGCATCCAGTAAAGTTTTTGGCATAATGCTAAGTGCAGATCCAGGATCAATCAAGATGCGATCAACCTCCATTGTATCGACATATTCTGTGTAGTATAAAGGTCGGTCATGTCGATTGTCTTCTAGAAGCATGTCATCTTATGTGAAGGTGATATTGGGAATCAACTCCATTACACTATGATAGTGAAAATATGCCATAGGTTCCTCGTCTGGTTTTTTGAGGAGTGCTAGACAAGTGTCAGCTTGCATCAAAGCTTCGCTTAGTATTTCCCAAGTTTCCCTCGAGAGACGCAAAAGCTCGAAGATTGACAACCTCGCCAGAGTGTAGCTAGTTGAGCCAATATATCAAAGTTATATGGTCTCCCAAGTCCAAGAAATGGAGTTTTCTTTGATATTTTATCGAAGCGAACTGGCTATTTTCCTTTGTCGGTCGATGTTGGCTTGGGAGGAATCGGTTCCATTGGAGGCGATGAAACTGATAGAACATTGACATCATACGGAGAAGCTGATGGAGAAGCATCAGAACTCGGAGTAGGGACCTCTTGACCTTCTGAATAGTCTCTAAGGTAGAGTCTCCCAGATCTGGTACCGGTCAGGGCTTCTTCTTCTGAAGCTGGAGCAAAGAAAACCATATTGCAATCCTTCATCCGAGCCTTGCCATTGGAAAGCTTCCTTTGGCAAGAAGAAAAGTTTGTCCAGAACCCCAAGCCAACACGAGAGTGATTGTGTTGAAGGCGTAGGAAAAGAGGTATAGGAGATCCTCTTCCATGGTTCAAACCAGAAGTTTCCTGCAGGTCATATCCCATCATCGTCATTAGTTCCCGGGATTGTTAACTATATAGATAGAATGCTGGTTGATAACTGTCCTCCGTCTTCGATAGCGTCCTCTCAGAAAAATAAGAAAAATTTGTCGTCGAGATGAAGGTTGTAGTTAAAGGTGGAAGATGGTGATCACCCAATGAAGTCATGTGACATGACTTGTATTTGGTTACTTTCTTGGATTTTGTGGATGAAGAAGGTGTCTCAAAGTCAGCCACCAAATCAGGATGGATCCATATAATTTCCCCCTTATCAGTTGACAGAGGAACAAGACCATTACTTCGCGCGAGCGGGAGATTGATAATCTCCAGAGTAGCTTTTGGGATAGGAATGACTCCATCCTGCATAAGTTGAGCAGGAAAGTCATCAAACTGTAGAGAGATGACGTTAGCTGTCACAGTATTCTCATCCTGCTGAAGAGTGATTGCGCCGGCTTTAATCATCTCTTGAGTCCCTTTGAGCGTATAGCATGCTCGAGTCGGGTGTCCAATGAACCTGTAATACACATAATATTTAGGATGATCAGTTTTACCTACTTCCTCTGGCCGTTTTGCGTCAGGCAGCTAAATTTTATTGCTCTTGATCAAGCAATCGAAGATGCTCATGACATCATCCTCGTCGAAGGAGTATTCTTTCTTCGGACGTGGTGCCCTCTGTGGTGGTGTCGCCGTAGTAGGTATTGACTGACCTATGTTGACGGCTAGCATTTCTTTGCCTTTAACATTGATAGCCAGAGCCTCTTTACCTTTGCGGTTATTCTATCGGCCACAGCTGTTGGATGTAGAATGTTCATCTCTGTCGAGGTTAGGCATCTGGATGCCTAATTGCTTGAATTTGTCAGCACTCTCTTCGGCTGCTCTGGCATTCACTATAAAGGAAGGCCAGTACTGAAACTGTGTGGATCCAGTCCATATGCTGACTATAGACAACAAATTTGATTTACATGTGTCTATAGTCAGAGTATCTGGAGTTTCCAGAGGTATTTTGAGTGCCTCACGACAAAAGTGTTCAATGAAACGTTCAGCAGTTTCATTAGGCTGCTGATTGATCATGACGAGGGCTGACATAGTCATGTCATTTGTTCCCTCATAAAATTATTCTAGGAATATTTGTTTGAACCCAGCAAAGGAAGTTATGCAACCGTCTGGTAAACTGCGATACCAGTCAAAAGCCGTACCAGCTAAACATCTAATAAATACCCTAGTGAGTATAGCATCGTTAGGCTAAAGTTGATCGGTTATTACCTCGAAGTGGTTGAGGTACTGGTTTGGGAATGTACTACCATCAAACAGCATAATGGTAGAAGGTTTGTATTTGGGTGGAAACTGGACTTCTTTCCACTCTATAGGATAAGGTTGTTTGATCCCAAGCTTCTGTAAGCCATCCTACTATTTGAAGGCTTTGAATTGAGTACGCAAAATCTTTACGGCCTTATTAGCGTCTTTCGATGCTTGGGGAGCAGTGGACTGATTCGGTGTGTTAGGAGGAGGGACTGCATGATATGCACCACCCCCAGCACCAGAAAGACTCAAAGTTGGTACTGTAGCATTGTGAGGAGATTGTACCCCTGACCAATATTGGTGGAAGCAGATGCCGCTACCTGTTCTTGGATTGGAATTAAATTCGCAACCGACGGACCTGTATGTTGTGCCACGATTATAGCATACACGCTTGTCATCATTTCAACCATGTTTTTCAAGCTAGCCTCTAAAGAGGCAATTCTTTGCTCCTAACTGCCGGAGCTAGATGCATCTTGTTCTTCATTAATGACATAGGCAGTCACTTCTCTGGCCAGTAAAGAAGAGCTGGTGGAAAAGATGGTCCATTCGAAGCTTTCACTGTCGGCATTAAAGCCATACAAGGAACTACCCCCACGGCAAGGAATAGGAAGATCCCTTTGACTGAAAGAATCTTGGTCAAAATTAGAAAGATTCCTTTGACCGATTATTTTTTGGTCGGAAGGAAGATTTTTTTGACCGATTATTTCTCGGTCGGAAGGAAGATTCCTTTGACCGATTATTTCTCGGTCGGAAGGAAGATTCCTTTGACCGATTGTTTCTCGGTCGGAAGGAAGATTCCTTTGACCGATTGTTTCTCGGCTTCTTGATCTGGTATGTTGGTAGACTCCTTCACCGGAGTCAGGATCCGATCTAAGTATTTTTTACTAGGGTTGCGGGATGCATTGCGTCTCGGACGCTTTCTACCCCCAGTGCTTCGAGATGTCATGTTGAATGAAGCATACAATAATTTATCTTCACTCACTATCTCAGGTTCAGGAGTCTGAACGTAGTTCAAACGGTCGAAGATAGACCGCTTAGCTGACTGGCAGCAACATTTGATGACTACTTCCTGGTGATGATTACAATGATGTTCTTGTTGTGGAACTACAGATGGACAAAACGGCCTTGCGATCTTTCGTTTCTGTACAAGAAGTTCACGGAGATCGGTTACAACGTGTGAGATCCCGTCTCACTGTATCGGTATTTATATACGGGTATGTATTTTTAGCCGTATTTCGTAATTCTTAGTTTTCGAAATATTTTAAATTTTTTCCAAGGTATAGATTTA
Source organism: Iris pallida (assembly GCA_029216955.1). NCBI lineage: Eukaryota > Viridiplantae > Streptophyta > Magnoliopsida > Asparagales > Iridaceae > Iris > Iris pallida. The sequence goes on along the minus strand of JANAVB010040818.1, from coordinate 4,261,162 downwards.
TCTTGACTTGGTTTAATTTGGTTCGATTCAACCTAGCTTGCTTTGTTTGGTTTGGGTTAGTTTTACATGAAAAAGGATTTTGTATAAAAACCCACCCCTCTCTCTCTCTCCTCTATTTACTTTTCATTTTCTTCTTCCTTCCATTTTCTTCTCCAACCTAAGGCAAGTACATTGTAACACCCAGTTTTCCAGAAGAGGGTAATTTTGAAATTTTGTAATTATAATTATTATTTAATGATATTTATTTCATATTATGATTTTTAGTGATTTTTAATTATTTTTTAACTATTTAAATTCATGACTTGTGAATTTGGTGTTGTGCTAGTGAACAGTAGAGACTGCCTACCCTAGAGCCTAGCCATGTGATTAGGGTATTTTTGACATTTTTAGGGTTATTTGGATTTATTATAATTTATTTGAATTTATGGGAATTTTTAGAATTTATTTTGGAATTGTTTGAATGAGGGTTGACTAGGTTGACTTTGACTAGCAATGACCTTGCTAGGCTAACCTAGAAGCTAACCCTAGTTGTGTTTGGACTTAGTTAGGTCATGTAACCCTAGTTAGACTAGAGTTGACCCATGGTATGGTTATTTGACTTAAGTTAGATTTAATTCATAAGCCATGACTTGTGATTAAACCTTAAATCAATAACTAGCCTTATAGCCCATAGGCCCACACCATGAACCAAACCCTAACCCTAATCAGCCCATGGCAGCCAACCTAGGGTTTCCTACCCTATTTAATGCCTCTTCCATTTGTTCTTGCCTCTTTTATTATTTTTCTCTCAAGCTTTGAAGAAAGAAGTATAGCCATCTTCCCCAATCCATAACTTTTCCATTTTAACTTCTTTTTGGCTCAAACCACTTGCATTAGATTCTAATTGTCTCCCTCTTGCTGTTCATGGAGAGTATTCTCAGGCTTGGGGCAATTTGGAGAGTTTGGCTAACAAGGAGAAACCCCCTTTTTTGGAGCTTTTCATAGGAAATTGAACATATAGGTAACTTCCTATTCCTTCCATAGATTTTCGATTTCTTTGCATGAATAGGAAGCCCTAAGTGTCCCCTAGCAGTAGGTATTGGTTTGGTGTCGAGTGGTATCCATTTCGTGTCCGTATCGGACACGTATCAATGCATATATATAGGTGTTTGATGAAATGCTCGAATGGATTAAACCTTTGTATTTTCTAAAACAAATTACATATTTGGGAAGCCCTTGATGTGTGTTTTTGAACCCCCACTTACTGAACACGAATTCGTGTCGTTTCCGTGTCGAAAATGGCCGTGGACACGTTGTACGATACAGCGCACGGGTGCCCTGCTACCCGTGTCCTGTTTCTCTTTGGACACGCCACGTAGACACCTCATTTTTGATACAGAGGTGGGGGCCATCACTGACAGACCCCCCCTCGAGTCCCATGGACTCTCGTGTCGTATCGGACACGGAATCCATCACACACCGGTTTTACACTGTTGCACCCGTACAGATTTCAGCTCTCTGACACGCATCGTTTGACACGTGCAGACGCGACTTGGACACGGATCAGGGCATCGACCCTCTAGCCCTACATACCCCTAACCCTAGACACGAGCACGATGTTTGATTTGTGTCGTGTCGTGTCCTAGACTTGCACGAATACGTGCACGACACTGCCTTGTCAGTTCAGTGTTTTGTGTGTTTTGATTTATTGGACACATTCGTGTCCCGTTTTTGGACACGTGAAGGTTTGTGAGACACATGCACATATAGTAGGTTAATTACCAATTTGTAATTTAGCATATTAACATGTTATGGTTATTCGAAATTGAATTTCCTTTGAGGGACTGATACGCTGTGTTCAATTCTATTACCAGTGATTAAATTCTAGTTTTATTGTTTAAATTATGATTTAAAATGCTAATTAGATCCTGTATATGTTTTCTAATCTCTGATTAGTTTATATTACGTATTAGAATAGGTTTTGATGTGAAATGGAATATTTGATTTGAGTTTGGGTTCAATGTTCGACTGATACATGGTTATTTCCCATTTCCTAACTATTAATCCTATTTAAATTGATTTCTAATTGTTGTTTCAATTGTCAATGATTCCCACATATTTGTTGTTCATGTTTAATTATGTTACCTTCGAATTAGACCTTATGATTTGGAAATAGGATTTTGGCATGTGTTGGCTTTCGAATATACATATTGACTGATACATTGTTCTCTTTAAAATACCTGAACTGTCTTCCTGAGTTTTAATTTGTTTTCCTGAGTTGATGGCATCCTATTGATTCTCTAATTGATTGTTCAGTTCACTGATATGCATTAGACTATAGGCTTTGATTTAAGTTTGGGTTGGCAGTAGTTGTGGACTCGATTTGAGTATGGAGCTGTCATTAGAATTTTTCTTGAAAACCAAATTGGAGTTTTTAAACTGTCATTAAATCCTGTTTTTTAAACTGATGTTGATTTAGAACAGAGATTAGTGAAAACTGAGGTTTGGTGATGAAATAGGAAATCTGAGACACTATACTGATTACCTGTTTTACTTAGACTGTTTCTTTGAAATGTTAAATGATTTTTTTGTGTTAATCATATATGGGACTGAACTGAAGTGGTCCTAAAACCTGGAATTGGTTCATGTCCTTAACTAAAATGAATGTTGTTTAAATGCTTCACTGATTTCCCTATGTTAATTGATTCACTGAAATGGGATTTCCTTCTATTTTCTAATCTGAACACTCACACACATATGTACCACTGATTTCCTGTTTTTTTCATTGCTTCATTCACTATACACAGGTGCACACCATGTGCTGATTTGCATTGAAATAGCCACTGAATTGTTACATAAACTGTCATTTGGTTGAACTCAAATCTGAGTTATGGGCTATAGACAACTGTCTTTGAGATTCTGTGAATCCAGGAAATTGTAATGTTTTGGTTCCATTTCCTTCCTTCCCTGTACACTCTAACACTGTCACACATTGACACTACACTCACAGGACACTCACCCACACGTACACTATTTCATCCCTAACACTGCCACCTCTAGCACACTCTATTCCCTTGAATACTCACACACACATAACAGCTAAAAACCTGAGAATGGGCTGATGTTTCCCCACACACACATGCACAAACTCACACTCTCACATTACCCTCACCCTCTCATGACACACACAACTGAGATCCCTATCACATATACACACATTCTGAATTCCTGATTTCACTCACTCATTTATACACATACATGTAAGTAATTGACACCCCACTATTTCCTTAACCCTCAACACATACACCACTGCCTTCACTCAATACCTGAGAACTCCCTGTTTTCCAGATTTTCCCACACTCTCTTGACATTCATATCACTTTAAAACCCACACCACATGTTGTCACGACCCGCACCCTGATTAGGGGCACGAGTACGTGGTTACGTCCAGCCTATGCCGCAGTATCGGCGGTAGAACGCTGTCTAGGTCATCTATAAATACTACAACTAAACAGATAAATGTACATATACAGTATATACACCCCGAATGGAGGTGACATAGCAATACAGTCTCAATCACAAATGTAAAACTAAGGTAGATAGTATGGAAAGAAAAATACGAATGATGAGAACAGGAAATAAGTCCAAGATCCACACAAGTCCAGAGCTATACACAAACAACCCAGAGAATCACATAATATATAAAAACTACTACAGCCTAAAAAGTACTAGCTGGCTCGTAGGCCAGGCAAACCTAACTAAGCTACACTACTCAGGGTGAGCAAAGTCTAGTGGCTCTACTAACAAACCACAGCCCGGGTCTACTCCATCAGACTCGACCCCATAATAGGTCGGCAATCTGCCTCAGAATCATCTGTAATATGTCAACGGTATCCTGTCAGGAAAATGAGCAAGTACAAACACTAACAGCAGTTCCATATGAATTGACAAATTCTATAAAAGACAGTGTAATGAAATACAAGACAAAGATATGTGAAATACAGGGTAAAATCAGCAGGAAATATATAATAGATGTGAGTACTGAATAGGACGACAATATATTTGTAGGATTGCTTAGGAACTATTCGGAAGCCGAGTTACAACCCTTAAACCGAACAAGGACCAGGGTTATAACCCTTCTCCCGAACAGAACTTAGCCTCCCCGATAATAAATATAAAAGGTGCCTTAAATTATTAGTGCGTTATGTGATCGGCTTAGGAAAACATGTCCAGGCTTTCCATCTGACCGGCTACGAACAAATAACAAGTGTGAAGCAACAAGTGTGAAGATAAGCCCGGTCACCATGGAAAGTTGTGAACAAGTAGCTATGGACAAGTGTCGAGTATAAGTGTGAAGAACAAGTGGGTATTTTGATCACACAACCACTAATAACTCCCCATCCTCGAATAGTATAAAGGATCCGGACATAACACGTCATGACACGGGATTCAAAAGCAGGTGATCAGCCCACTCCCAAGTCCATATCTATACAAGTATAAGTAACAAATCGAGTCATGTACCAATATACCAAGTAATCTGAGAACAACATCTCATGACAGGATCCAACATATACTAGTCCGTGAAATATCGTGTCTGGAAATCAAGTAAGACACTACATCTGAATCGGATATAGCAGATATCAAGACAATAAAAACTATCAGTAAATGTACTCGCCTGCGGTCCTGAGCTGATAAGGTGAACAGACATTCAGAGTAATCACAGACCTAAAGATAAGATACTACAAGTCAAAACATGGTTTAATAATGAAAGGAAAGCTAATCTAGTCATGATATGCAAGTCTAAGTCAAAAACTAGGTCAAACCAAGTCACATCGAGCTAAACTAGGTCACACTAGGTTATACTGAGCCAAACTGGGTCACACTAGGATAACCAAGGTCAAACAAAGTCACAAAAAGTCAATCCAAGTCAAACTAGGTCAATCTGGGTCAAAGGTTGACTTACAGTTGACTTTTGGTCAAAAAGTTAACTCTGGTCAACTCTGGTCAACACTGAGTCAACCCTGGGTCAACCCTAGGTCAAACTAGTCAAATGTTGACTAACTGTTGACTTTTAGTCAACTGGTCAACTCTAGTTTGGTTTCGGTCAATTCTAGTCACTTATAGGCTAAGTTTGACTTTCGGTTGACTTTTGTTGACTTTTGGTCAAAATGGTCAACCGAGGTCAAAACTAGTCTAAGGACACTAATCCTAACCATTACCAACCAAGAGAACCTAATTCTAACTATATCTTAGAAGTTAAACTCAATATCTTAACTATACCCTATTACCTATATTTACCCTTACCAAGGTAATCCCGATACCTTGCCCATTACAAAGGAAACTCCGCTAATACTCAAGATACTAGCCTAGGCTCCTTAGGGTAGCTAGATACTATCCTATCTATGGTTTACCAACCAAGAAATCTAGGGTTCTTGGGCATCAAAACTATTTTTTCTAATATTTACTCTCCTACACATTACCTTAAGGTAATATTGAGATATCAAGATACCACATCTAACATAACTCATTCTTCTAAACCACACTCACTCTCCCTCACAAACATCATCTATCTAACCCCCATCTAACTTAGAATTCTACTTCTAAAATAACTTCTCAAAAACTAACTCAAACATCTACCACTACCCTCAAGATAACATAACATGGCATACTTTCTAACATTGACAAACCTTATTTTCTACCACTATAAACACTACCCTACTAACCGCCTAACACAATAAAAACACTCTCTAACTTAGGGGTTTCGTAGTACTAAATGTGGTTGATAAGTGTGGGTAGGTATTTGGGGATAAGGTGGGTCAAAAGGGGATGTTTTGAGACCACAAAAACCCCAAAAAACCATCCTGCACTACTTCTGCTTACTGCTTTTTCCTGCTTACTGCTTATTGCTTACTGCTTACTGCTTTTTCCTGCTGCTTTCCTGCTCATTCTCTCACTCTCTAACCATCTAACCACACACACAAACACATATACCAAATCCACCACCCTTCTCTTCTAACACACCTACACACATCTATATACAAACACACTACCGCTCAACCAAAACACAAATCACTCAACAAACTACACTAGCCTCAAGTCAAATAGGATGGTATGATCCTTCCAACTCTCTCACCTTCACAATCCACACACACTACACTACCATCTATACAACATCAAACACACACTAACACATATCCTCTATCAATCTCACTTCTCTCCACTAACCACACACATCCTTATCTCATTCAAACACACACACTATACTAACATATATTACATAACAATAATATATATATATATATATATATATATATATATATATATATATATATATATATATATATATATATATATGTACTATATCATACATATTCTTGACAATCTATGATACCTATATTCACATGATATCTATACTAGGCTCATATGTTACACAAAATGCCTACGTCGCATAGTCACTCTTCTACTTAAAACCAATACTGTACCAATTGGGCCTTCACAAGATTCTAGGATTAAAGTATGTTATAGCTCTTCGTGTTAGCTTTCCGAAACTTCAAACGGATCGCATCTCGTGTCCGAAAGCTCCCGGAATCGCAAAAACACCGAAACGCGTTCATCTTTCGTACAGCTGACACTCAAATAATTCTACAGAAAGTTATATAATGAATTTGGCTTATTAAAATATATATTTGGAAATCGAACTTCGATACGCTTCTTTTAAAAAAAACGGGAGGTTAATTAGAGTTATGAGCTAAAAGTTATGACATTTCTAAGTTGCTCTAACTACTAAAAACGTGGATAAAAATTATGACGAATTTGGGTTGTTTGGACAAAAAAATACATGTAGGCCAAAATATTTGGATACCAACGTAGCTATCTAAATAAAACATATTCTAACCATCCTAAATAAGATCAATTCACTCTCTAAAAATATAAATCTGAGATTAAAACACTAATTAATCATTCCTACAATATATATATGCATACAAGTGTCCAAAATAGGGGGTTTTCCCACTATGACACAACCACAACACAAAGGACACTCCTATGACCTCCAAATGGACGCGAAATGGACACAAATGGAGATACAACCATGGGGGTCATTCCTATGGGTTCAAAATATTCCTATATGTATGTAGGGATGGATTAGAGAAGAGATTATACCTTCCGGGAGAGAGTTTCAAAGGAAAAAGCTTTCCGACTCGACACCGACACGTAGAGATTCCAAAAGGACACGAACGAGCTCTGAATTCTCCCAAACTTGGCTAGCACCCTCTAACTATGGAGTAGAGGAGAAGAGAAGAAGATTTGGTGGAAGAAATGGTAGATTTGGAGATGAAATCAATGGAGTTGTTCTCTAAAAATTTGGGGAAGAACAAGAGAGAGAAAATGGATGGATAAAATAAAATGGAAGAGATGGTGACTCACTCCTTATCCCCCCATAGGTGGCTGCCCAAAAAGGGTGAGGTGTCCCCATTTTGAATGTCCAAAATGCCCTCCACTAATCTATTTGATTTAAATTAAGAATGAGTTAAAGGTTGAGGTCAAATTAGTCTAGTTTTAAGTCTCTAATTAAACTAAACCTATCCATAAATAATTAGTCTAACTACTAACTAAAATTAATATCAGGTGGACTAAAATTAATATCATGTGGGCCATGTCTAACTAGTGTGTGGGTTCCACTAGAGTCAAACTACCCCCGGGTCCCCGTTTCATGTCGGATTGAGTTGAAATTCGAACCCGACTCAAATAACCCCAAAACAATATCATAAATAATAAAATAAATTTCAACCCCAAAATAATATCATAAATAATAAAATAAATTTTAAAAATATTCAAAAATGCAAAATGATAAAAATATCCCTGTTTCTGAAAACTGGGGGTGACAAATCTATCCACCCTAAAAAAAACATTCGTCCTCGAAATTAAAACCAAGCAATCACCAATGCAAAATATCAAAATAAATCAAAGAGGGCCAATGACCAAAATACCCTTGGGCCAAAAATAACACTGAAAGTATCCTAATCATATGGTTAGGCTCCAGGTCAAACAGTCCCTAGGGTTTCACTAGTAAAACATCAAAATCACAAGTCATGGCTTAAAAATTTAAAAATGATTAAAATCTTCAAAATCAAAGCATGAATTAAATGACATTAATTAAATGAATAAAATTATAACATTTTAAAATTATACTCAAATAGAAACTAGGTGCTACAAGTCTATCCACCTTAAAGGAATCATCCTCAAAAATTAAAACAAAGTAACCACAGAAAAATTATGCAATTCGATAATCGTATGCGTCTGTCCAAAATTATGATACTCAAAATCTCCGTCATACCAGTGAGCAAGGCTACGATAATCACAGAGTCCTTGACTATGGTACATACCTCTAGAATTATGGTATTTAAAATTTTCGCATTGCCGCATGCTTGGCAGCAAAAACCTTAAATTCCTACACCCGAGAAATACGACCATAATCCGACTATATGTCCTCACTATGCCTGCTAGCATGACCCTAGAGGATTCTAAAATCTCATAATCAAGACGACCTAGCCCATACGACTTATCTCAGAAGAATATCACATCACAAGAACAAAATTTCATCCAACGATCAAGGAACAGATGGAATTGAATTTCAAGACAGTTTATAAGAAAGCAAATGCAAAAATGAGATCGAAAGATTGGAACCTACTATCTGCTCTGCTACTGCCTAAAAATAAGTCACTGTCATCCTGAAGACGAATTGAACCCAAGAGATCAATATGGTACAAGATAAGATATTATCAAAGGAGGACAATTGAATTCAAATGCAAGAAGAGTTGTCATGGTAATCAAAATATCAGAATTTTCCTAAAATGTGATTGAGTAACTCCTTTTATATCCTATATGCTAGTCGCAGGCTCGTAATTAGTACTCTAAGTCGAGCACCATTATGAGATCGCACTAATTGCGACTCTGACCTGCATGGGCCACCACAAAAATGTGTTACGACCTGCACTCTGATTAGGGGCACGAGTACGTGGTTACGTCCAGCCTACGCCGCAGCATCGACGGTAGAACGCTGTCTAGGTCATCTATAAATACTACAACTAAACAGATAAATGTACATGTACAATATATACACCCCGAATGGAGGTGACATAGCAATACAGTCTCAATCACAAATGTAAAACTAAGGTAGATAGTATGGAAAGGAAAATACGAATGATGAGAACAAAAAATAAGTCCAAGATCCACACAAGTCCAGAGCTATACACAAACAACCCAGAGAATCACATAATATATAAAAACTACTACAGTCTAAAAAGTACTAACTGGCTCGTAGGCCAGGCAAACCTAACTAAGCTACACTACTCAGGGTGAGCAAAGTCTAGTGGCTCTACTAACAAACCACAGACCGGGTCTACTCCATTAGACTCGACCCCATAATAGGTCGGCAATCTGCCTCAGAATTATCTGTAATATGTCAACGGTATCCTGTCAGGAAAATGAGCAAGTACAAACACCAACAGCAGTTCCATATGAATTGACAAATTCTATAAGAGACAGTGTAATGAAATACAAGACAAAGATATGTGAAATACAGGGTAAAATCAGCAAAAAATATATAATAGATGTGAGTACTGAATAGGACGATAATATATTTGTAGGATTGCTTAGGAACTATTCGGAAGCCGAGTTACAACCCTTAAACCAAACAAGGGCCGGGGTTGTAACCCTTCTCCCGAACAGAACTTAGCCTCCCCGATAATAAATATAAAAGGTGCCTTAAATTATTAGTGCGTTATGTGATCGGCTTGGGAAAACATGTCCAGGCTTTCCATCTGACCGGCTACGAACAAATAACAAGTGTGAAGCAACAAGTGTGAAGATAAGCCCGGTCACCATGGAAAGTTATGAACAAGTAGCTATGGACAAGTGTCGAGTACAAGTGTGAAGAACAAGTGGGTATTTTGATCACACAACCACTAATAACTCTCCATCCCCGAATAGTATAAAGGATTCGAACATAACACGTCATGACACGGAATTCAAAAACAGGTGATCAGCCCACTCCCAAGTCTATGTCTATACAAGTACAAGTAACAAATCGAGTCATGTACCAATATACCAAGTAATCCGAGAACAACATCTCATGACAGGATTCGACATATACTAGTCCATGAAATATTGTGTCTGGAAATCAAGTAAGGCATTACAACTGAATCGGATATAACAGATATCAAGACAATAAAAACTATCAGTGAATGTACTCGCCTGCGGTCCTTAGCTGATAAGGTGAACAGATTAAAACTATCAGTGAATGTACTCGCCTGCGGTCCTGAGCTGATAAGGTGAACAGACGTTCAGAGTAATCACAGACCTAAATATGAGATACTACAAGTCAAAACATGGTTTAATAATGAAAGGAAAGCTAATCTAGTCATGATATGCAAGTCTAAGTCAAAAACTAGGTCAAACCAAGTCACACCAAGCTAAACTAGGTCACACTAGGTTATACTGAGCCAAACTAGGTCACACTAGGATAACCAAGGTTAAACAAAGTCACAGAAAGTCAATCCAAGTCAAACTAGGTCAATCTGGGTCAAAGGTTGACTTACAGTTGACTTTTGGTCAAAAAGTCAACTCTGGTCAACTCTGGTCAATACTGAGTCAACCCTAGGTCAAACTAGTCAAATGTTGACTAACTATTGACTTTCAGTCAACTGGTCAACTCTGGTTTGGTTTCGGTTAATTCTAGTCACTTATAGGCTAAGTTTGACTTTCGGTTGACTTTTGTTGACTTTTGGTCAAAATGGTCAACCGAGGTCAAAACTAGTCTAAGGACACTAATCCTAACCATTACCAACCAAGAGAACCTAATTCTAACTATATCTTAGAAGTTAAACTCAATATCTTAACTATACCCTATTACCTACATTTACCCTTACCAAGGTAATCCCGATACCTTGCCCATTACAAAGAAAACTTCGCTAATACTCAAGATACTAGCCTAGGCTCCTTAGGGTAGCTAGATACTATCCTATCTAGGGTTTACCAACCAAGAAATCTAGGATTCTTGGGCATCAAAACTATTTTTTCTAATATTTACTCTCCTACACATTACCTTAAGGTAATATTGAGATATCAAGATACCACATCTAACATAACTCATTCTTCTAAACCACACTCACTCTCCCTCACAAACATCATTTATCTAACCCCCATCTAACTTAGAATGCTACTTCTAAAATAACTTCTCAAAAACTAACTCAAACATCTACCACTACCCTCAAGATAACATAACATGGCATACTTTCTAACATTGACAAACCTTATTTTCTACCACTATAAATACTACCCTACTAATCGCCTAACACAATAAAAACACTCGCTAACTTAGGGGTTTCGTAGTACTAAATGTGGTTGATAAGTGTGGGTAGGTACAATAATATATATATATATATATATATATATATATATATATATATATATATATATATATATATATATATATATGTACTATATCATACATATTCTTGACAATCTATGATACCTATATTCACATGATATCTATACTAGGCTCATAGTTTACACAAAATGCCTACGTCGCATAGTCACTCTTCTACTTAAAACCAATACTGTACCAATTGGGCTTTCACAAAATTTTAGGATTAAAGTATGTTATAGCTCTTCGTGTTAGCTTTCCGAAACTTCAAACGGATCGCATTTTCCTGTCCGGAAGCTTCCGAAATCGCAAAAACACCGAAACGCGTTCATCTTTCGTACAGCTGACACTCAAATAATTCTACAGAAAGTTATATAACGAATTTGGCTTTTTAAAATATATATTTCGAAATCTAACTTCGATACGCTTCTTTTAAAAAAAATAGGAGGTTAATTGGAGTTATGAGCTAAAAGTTATGACATTTCTAAGTTGCTCTAGCTACTAAAAACGTGGATAAAAATTATGACGAATTTGGGTTGTTTGGACAAAAAATACATGTAGGCCAAAATACTTGGATACCAACATAGCTATCTAAATAAAATATATTCTAACCATCCTAAATAAGATCAATCCACTCTCTAAAAATATAAATCTGAGATTAAAACACTAATTAATCGTTCCTACAATATATATATATATGCATACAAGTGTCCAAAATAGGGGTTTTTCCCACTAGGACACAACCACAACACAAAGGACACTCCTATGACCTCCAAATGGACACGAAATGGACACAAATGGAGATACAACCATGGGGTCATTCCTATGGATTCAAAATATTCCTATATGCATGTAGGGATGGATTAGAGAAGAGATTATACCTTCCGGGAGAGAGTTTCAAAGAAAAAAGCCTTCCGACTCGACACCGACACGTAGAGATTCCAAAAGGACACGAACGAGCTCGAAATCCTCCAAACTTGGCTAGTACCCTCTAACTATGGAATAGAGGAGAAGAGAAGAAGATTTGGTGGAAGAAACGATGGATTTGGAGATGAAATCAATGGAGTTGTTATCTAGAAATTTGGGGAAGAACAAGAGAGAGAAAATGGATGGATAAAATGAAATGGAAGAGATGGTGACTCACTCCTTATCCTCCCATAGGTGGCTGCCCAAAAAGGGTGAGGTGTCCCCATTTTGAATGTCCAAAATGCCCTCCACTAATCTATTTGATTTAAATTAAGAATGGGTTAAAGGTTGAGGTCAAATTAGTCTAGTTTTAAGTCTCTAATTAAACTAAACCTATCCATAAATAATTAGTCTAACTACTAACTAAAAATAATATCATGTGGACTAAAATTAATATTATGTGGGCCATGTCTAACTAGTGTGTGGGTTCCACTAGAGTCAAACTACCCCCCGGGTCCCCGTTTCATGTCGGATTGAGTTGAAATTCGAACCCGACTCAAATAACCCCAAAACAATATCATAAATAATAAAATAAATTTCAACCCCAAAATAATATCATAAATAATAAAATAAATTTTAAAAATATTCAAAAATACAAAATGACAAAAATACTCCTGTTTTTGAAAACTGGGGGTAACACATGTATACCCTTAACCTCTCAAATGTTGACTAAACCCCCTTTGCATGAATACAATATAACCCCTATATGTTGTATGCCTATATATATATAATATATGTAATATATATAAGTAATATGTGTGTATGAATAAATATGTGAATATACATATGTATGTGGGCATATAGCCATGGATGAATTTCCTATATATATAGGTATGCCTTATATATAGTGAGCATATATGCATTATATATGTAAATATGCATGAAGGATAATTTGTGTGGTTTGTAATTGTGTGTGATTGATAGACTATGCTTGGTTAGGCCTAGTGAGACTTATCAGACTTGTTTGGGTTAAGTTTGACCTAGTTGACCTAGCCTTTACTAGTATAGCTGACTGGAGTTGACCAAGTGTTGACTTAAGTCTAGTTTGACCTAGACAACATACAGACGCATTGTAGATTAAATTTATCATCCCATGTATACATCTTGACTTGTGTTGCTCTAACTAGGAGCCAGGTATCTCATCTCGGACAGTACATTTACTTCAGACATTCAGATACGAGGCGAGTACATTCTCTGATCATTTCATATCCTGCTTAGAATTATTTCCTGCATTAAATTACTTTACTTGATACTGTCACGTTGGTCACACGGATTAGTACTATATGGATCCCTTCTTGAGATGTTATCCCTTCAGGGAGCATCGGGTACTCTATCTTCTGTGTGTTTCACTTACATGGCGTATCATATGCTTCTTTGATTCTTTGATCACTTGTGACATATACCCTTATGATCACAAAGTCTTCTCTGAATCCTTATCCCATTTATTGGGTCTATCAGAATCCCCATTTATGGGACTACTATGTATCACCCTTCGGGGGCTTATCACCCTTTAGGGGCTTATCACCCTTCGGGGGCTTATCTCCCTTTGGGGGCATATCACCCTTCGGGGGCTTATCACCCTTTGGGGGCATATCATCCTTCGGGGGCTTATCACTCTTTGGGGGCATATCACCCTTTGAGGGCTTACCACCCTTCGGAGGCTGTTACATAGAATCATAACATAACCTGGTTGGATCCTTGTGTATTAATTGGGGGTACGGGGGAGTATAAATAGCCATGTGAACAATTCCAAAGTAGAATAGCCATGTACGCCTCTTTAGTATAGCCATGTGTAAATCAAGCCGTTCACATGTCGACTTTGTACTCTAAATCACTAGTCACTGGCAGCTCTCTACTTATAGTAGATATTTCTATTACAGTTCTCTCTCTGTTTACATACTACATTTCCTTCAGTATCTATATCTTACTTTACTACATGATTATATTTTCTAACCTGCTATGAACTGCTGAGATGTATTGTGCTCGCTTCCGTCCTGACTGGACCTGTTGAAAATTTTACAGAGGATGATGAGAAACCCTGCACCTCTTACTTGGAGCTTGCCTAGATGACACTCGCGACCTGGACCCCTGGGGAGGTTCAGGCAGCTGCTGAGGATGATACCATTGCATAGTTTAGATAGTCTAGATTGTTTTCTTTTCATGTTTAGTTGTTGTCCTTATTTTCAGAGTTGTATATTATAGAGATGTTGAGACTTGTATTTCATTTCTGTTGTACCTCAGTTGAGGATTTCTTATCTATTTCATCGTGCTACATTCTACCTTAGATTGTGATTGAGTTGTACCTCTGTGTTGGCCTCCTTATGGAGAGTATTTATATTATGTTAGTTATAGTTCATGACCTAGAACAGCGTTCTAACGTCGACACTGCGACGTAGGCTGGGCGCTGTTACGTTCTCGTACCCTCACAGTGGGTGCGGGTCGTGACATACATCTTGCCAACTATTAGACAAATGTGATTTTAATTGTTCCATTCTCTTTATTGCTACATTCTAAAACATTTTAGTTCTTTGTATTTTGGATTTTGGAGGATAACTTCTTGTAGATATAAGTTTATGTCATTTTTGAATTTCTTAGATTTTGATCTATCAAACTTTATTATTTTTAATTTTTAATTGTTCCATGTTGTAGAGAATTTCGTTCTACCCCATTTTGACCTTTGAAAGTCCTAATTTGGAGTTATTTTGACCAAGTTATGGACATTTGAAGTTCTTGGGTTCCTTGGAGTTCATCCTCGGCCAAGTGGGAAAGAAGAACAGTGTTTGCACACTCTTGAGTTCAAACTGTTGTGGGCGCATAGGCCTTTCATTTTTGTTCATGCTATGCGCCCACAAGCAGTGTGGGCACATAAGCTTTGGGCGCATAGACCTTGGGCTCATAGCCTAAACCAGTTTTCCTTAAACCAGTTCTTTTTCCTTTGGACGCATAGGTCTTTCAAGAGGGGGCATGCTATGCGCCTACAAGCAGTGTGGGCGCATAACATCCCTTAGACTCATGGCGTTCATGTGGGCCTATAGTGTTTTTGTGGGCGCATAACATTTTATGTGGGCTCATAGTGTTTTGTGTGGGCTCATAGTGTTTGTGTGGGCGCATAACATTTTATGTGGGCTCATAGTATTTTGTGTGGGCTCATAGTCTTTGTCTGGGTGCATAACATTTTATGTGGGCTCATAGTGTTTTGTGTGGGCTCATAGTGTTTGTGTGGACGCATAATATTTTATGTGGACTCATAGCCTTCATGGGTGCTCATAGTCTTCATGGGTGCTAATAGCCTTCATGGGTACTCATAGTCTCCATGGGTGCTCATAGTCTTCATGGGTGCTCATAGTCTTCATGGGTGCTCATAGCCTCTATGTGCGCCCATAGCCTCCATGTGTGCTCATAACCCTCTAGTGTGGGTGCATGACCTCATGTACTTAGTCGTACACTTCCATGTTTTCTAATCTGTCTAGGTTGCACCCCTCTAGACCTATCATGACCCCTTTTGTTTATTGGTATATTTCGTGTCTTCCTGTTGGTTCCTTGGGCTTTGACACGATCTTAGTACGACTGACTTTGCTGTTTGGGGCGATAATTCTTACGTGCTGGTACGGCACAGAATTCCTATGCGTCGGTGCAGTAGCCGTTTCACTATTTCACTATTTTGCCTATTTAAATTATTTTGTAGCCAGAGTCTGGCAAACCTCAAAACATGAAAGTTTTATATCTTTATCTTGGCTTCAAGAATCTTCTTGTCTCACTTTAACTGGAGATTTTTATGTGATTTGATAGTTTAATTCCACGAAAAAATGTATTTGATTTTCTTAGCATGCTTTCTGTACTCGGCCTAAATTGCGACGACCTATCTTAAATAGCACGACAATTTCTTATCAAGGTTAGAAGATTTTGCATGATTAGAGAATAATTGTACACCCTTATACACTCAAACATTAGCACAGATTCAATTATTGTTTTGTGCCAAGTAGTTACTATCTCTATTCCTTCTCATATGTTATGATAAGCCCTTCGTCAAGATTTTTCTACATGCTATCTTACGCCTACGATTTGCTTAACTAGATAGTGGCCCGTTGTGGTACACTTATGATTTATGTCTTCTTTCTTTGCTTAACACGATAGTAACCCGTAGCGGTGCACTCAAGTTACATGTCACTTCTTTGCTTAACAAGATTGTGGCCCATCGTGGTGCACCCCTAACAAGAACTCTTAACATGATAGTGACCCGACGTGGTGCACTCCAGACAAGTAACATAACATGACAAGACATGAACCATAAATGTTGTTGCGACGGCTTTATTGGCTTACAAGTAATGAATGATCTAGACAGCGTAGGTGTTTCTTTTGTGTGTGTTTGTACAAGCTACATGTTCTGTATTGCATCATGTCTAGCACATGAATTTCTGATTTCCCATAGTTAGGGATTCATACTGAATTTGACTAAGTTAATGACTAGATTGATCATGTAGCTCATACAGAGATTTCCCAGTCACAGGCAATCTCGTTATCTTGGCACTTTAATTGGACTTATAGCCTATCGTCGAGTAGGGCACATTTCCAACACACTGTCATGTGTTGCACCCCCCAAGTCACCATGGGATACATTTGTCTCCTGGGCGATGTATCCACCTAATACAACTCTCAACCTGCAGAAGGATAATTGGATACTGCTAGGCTTGTGACTGTGGGAATATCTCATTGCATCTTGCTAGTAACTAGGCTTGTGATAACCCTAGCTAGTTAAAGTATCAAGCCGTACTCATTGCTTGGCCGTGATTGAAGGATGAAGTCAGTCCAGTCCAGTCTAGTTTCATCTAGACAGTGTCCGAATGTTTATTTCAGTACTCTATGGTTTATGCTTTACTTTCATTGATAAATGGTCGAAGACAAAGTTCTATTCAGGGGAAGGGTTACAATCCCAGTCCTTGTTTGGTTTACGGGTTGTAACTTGGCTTCCGGAATAGTTCCTAAGTTATCCTATCATTTGTCATCCTATTTAGTACTCATATGTTCTACATGATCCTTATGCTGCACAATGATTAGAGACTAAGTTCTGTTCAGGAGAAGGGTTACAACCCAGGTCCTTGTTTGGTTTAAGGGTTGTAACTTGACTTCCGAATTAGTTCCTAAGTCCACTTATCATTATCTTTCTATATAATTCTTACATGCTCACATGTTCAATTATCTCACAAGCTATACATGACCCCCTATGTCGGGTCACCATGCTCTTACGACCCGGCTATCTCACAAGTTCACATATTCAATTGCTTTTACATATTCCCAATCTTCTGTTTACTTAACATGTCTACACTTTATATTATGTTGCATGATAATTATTTTATGCTCCAAGATGCTTACTTATTGTCTCCCTATGTTCGGGATAAGTGTATTGGTAGTGCACGAGTCTCGATCTGCTCTTACTCATTTGTATCTCTAATTGCTGATATTAGTGATTGCTGGTTTTAGTTCATAGTTTGGCTTCCTTTGTGGTACTTGCTATTGGGGTTCTGACCCCACTGGTTTTGTTTGGCTAGATCTGATAGAGAAGCCCAGAGGATCTTCTGCACCATCTACTCGACGGTGACCATCCAGAGCACCAGAGTACCTAAGTGGGTTTCTTGTTTTATTCTCCCACTTGATATGTACATTATTTTTTGTGACCTTTAGCCTCCGAGCACATGTTTAGCTCGTGTTTTCGTCCTTGACCTTTAGCCTACGGGCATAAACATGATGTACGTATTCTAGACTGCAGCTAGAGCTTATTATGTATGACTAATACTCTTGCTAGTTTCTCCATCTTGTATTACTAGCTTCATGATCATCCATGTATATATAGTTTGGGACGCTTTACTATTGTATATCTGATGATCATACTTCTTGTACTTGTATAATTGCCTGTGATTGAGATACCTAGGATTGCTTGACCTAGGATCGACTTTTGGCTTGTAGAAGTAACCCCCATGTCTTGACAGCTTATACGTGATTTCAAAGTACTGGCGTACTTTGGTATTACGTAGCTGGCCTTGTTCGTCCCCACTTGCCAGTATTCTGGTTTTAGGGCATGACACAACGACAGGATAAGGAAAAGTCGGAGTATATATTCCTTGATAATATTGGAAACATGATTTTGGTTCTTGAGGTGCCCTGTACCTTGAGTGTACAAGGGGTGCTGAGCTGATTGGCATAGGCAAGAGAATTCTTGACTTCAGAAGTCTTCTTCTGGCACAAGTTGGCTACTAGTACAGACTGTAATTTACGTGCATTATGACTTGCTAAATTTGATCCTGACTGACGCTTATTGAGATAGGTGCACAAGTCAGATAGGTGCGCCACCTGTGTGTCTGTTTGAGACACCATCAGCTTTCTTTGTTTGGATCTCGAGATGCGCAGGGTTGGCAGATCCTGACTTAAATTTATAGGAGTAGGTAGAATGCCTTTTTGCTCTGCGCACCCCATTCATGTGCGCTTGAAGTAGCACAACTGGGTAGCAGAAAGTTTATTTTGAATAAAACCTACTTTTTTGCCAGAGATTTGATTGTCTTTGTCAAGATGAGTAGAGTTTCTGCCTACAAGAGCTTTAGTACTGATTGGTGCAAGGGCGTGTAACACCCAATTTTTCAGATGAGGATAATTTTGAAATTTTGTAATTATAATTATTATTTATTTATATTTAATTCATATTATGATTCTTGGTGATTTTTAATCTTTTTAAACTATTTTAAATCATGACTTGTGATTAGGGTATTTCATTTATCATTTCTAGTTTGAGGGTATTTTTGTCATTTTTGTGGTTATTTGAATTTATTATAATTTATTTGAATTTATGAGAATTTTTAGGATTTATTTTAGAATTATTTGAATGATGGTTGACCAGGTTGACTTTGACTAGCAATGACCTTGGTAGACTAACCTAGGAGCTAACCCTAGTTGAGTTTGGACTTGGTTAGTCATGCAACCCTAGTTAGACTAGAGTTGACCTATGGTTTAATCTTTTAACTCAAGTTAGAATAATTAAGTCATAAGCCATGACTTATGGTTGAACCATTAATCAATAACTTAGCACATAGGAGCCCAAAGCCCAACCCACTAGAAAACCCTAACCCTAATCCAAGTTGGCCGGCCACCACACCTAACCTAGGGATTCCCACCTATAAATATCCTCTTCCATTATGTTAAGCCTCTTTAGGAAAGAACAAGTTTTAGAAAGAGGTGAGTCTCCATCTTCATAAATTTCTAGAAAATCTATTTTAACTCCTTTTTAATCCAAACAAATTGCAATAGGTTCTAATTAGTGTTTTTTTGCTGTTGGTATTTGTTAATCTCAGTTTTATAGCAATTTGGAGAAGTTGGGTGGCTTTTGAGGATCCCCTTTTGAGAAGCTTTTGTGTTGAAGAACACACATAGGTATATTTCTATTCCACCATTAAAACTAGGTTTTCTTTGCATAAATACCTAGTCCTAGGTGTCCTGGTCCTGTAGGAATAGAGTTTGTGAAATTTTGTATCCTGTACGTGTCCGTATCGGACACGTATCAGTGTTGTGCGCAGGTGTTCGATAAAATGCCCCAAAGGGCATTTCGATTTGATTTTGTGCAAGTGTTTGAATGGAAAATTGTATTTTTGTGTTGCTTACATGTTCCTGTTGGTTTGGTATCGATTTGGTGTCGTGTCGAGCTGTTTTGGGACACGTGTACACGCGGGTGGACACGCACGTGCGGGCTGTGCGTTTCCCCTGCTGCGCGGGGGCTTTTGCATGCAGCACGTGACACGTGGACATGTGCTACTTGGCACAGAGGCGGGGGCAACCACTGATAGCCCCCCCTCGAGTCTCATGACACGTCGTGTCGTATTGGACACGGAATCAGTCGTGCACTAAAATTGCACTGTCTGCACACAGTCTATTTTAGGCCACTGATACGGCCTTATATGTTGGACACGACGACACGTGGACCTAATACAGAGTGACACACACCTAGCTGGACACTAGGCGAACCCACAGACACAAGCACGAGACACGAAGTGTCCTGTGTCGAGTGCACGACACGCGTGCACTTGTGCACGAGACTGCACTGTCTGGGTATGCTATTTTAGGTTCATTTCGTGTTGGACACGTCGTGTCACATTGTGGTGGACACGAGACACTCTCTGAGACACAAACACATTATTATCTTTTATTACCAACCAATAATTTCACATTTTAGTTTGATTTTATTCATCAATTTTCCAAATTCCCAAAACCTGATACATGTTATTCTCAGTTTTCTTTTCCAGTTTTTGATTTGATTTTTAGCATTCATTTTGATTAGTTTAAATATTGTAAATTACATGTTTAGATTCCTAATACTGTTCTCCTATAAGTTATCTACATGTGTGCTAATTTTGGGTTGAAATTGTGGTATTTTGGATTCGAAATGGAATGATATGGGTTGGACTGTTCAAAAGTCTGAATATGCTAAAAACCTGTGAAAAACTGAATACACTGTTTGTATGTCTATACACACACACACAGGGAATTGGGTTTCAATGGGTTTTTCAAACCTGAAATCGAACTTAAATTCCTGAGAATCACTTGTATGCATTGATGTAAACCATAGCTAGGTATTCCTGTTACATTTTCTGAAATTCTTCACCATGTGAACACTGTCATATATATATATATCCACACACACAAGTTCCTCTCTTTATGCACACACACTCATTCCCTATGACTGCTAACACACAGATACACACAGACACAGTTCACTCTAGTTTCTCTCACTCACTCTTTCACACACACAAGTGTCTCTCTCACACACACATCTCACACAGGTTTCACTCTTGACACACACATACACACACTCACTCTCAATCTTCCCATATTCCTATGTATATATACATATAATGTATGTACATATATATGTATGTGTATCTAATGTATAGACTATATTATGTATATATTTAAGTATCATATAATATAGGTATGTGTGTGTACTATGAATTATATAATTTATGTATGTGTGTATACATATAGACTATCTATGTGTATATAGTGATGTGATGTGTGTGGATAGCTCTTAGCCCATGGTCCTATGTACACTAGCTAACTAGACTTGTTTTTGACTTGTTGTTCTTGAGGTGTGAGTGCTAGCAAGGCTAGACTTGGTTGAGTCTAGATTGGACTAGATAGATCAGTTTAGACTTGATAAGCCTAGATTAACTTGTTAGGACCTAGAATGACTTGTTTGACCTAGTTTAGACTTGTTAGACCTAGTTTGACCATAGTTGACCTAGTTTGACTTCTAGGGTTGACCAGAGTTGACCAAGAGTTGACTTTGGCCTAGATTGACCTAGATTCATGTAGAATGCATTGTAGTACTTCATTTTACCATTTTGGACTTGTTGTGACTTGTGCTGTTCTAAATAGGAGCCAGACACCACTCCTCGGACAGTACTTTCATCTTGGACACTCAGATACCAGGCGAGTACATTCTCTGATCATTTCATATCCTGCTTAGAATTATCTTCTTGCTTTAAATTACTTTACTTGATACTGTCACGTTGGTCACACGGATTAGTACTATATGGATCCCTTCTTGAGATGTTATCCCCTCAGGGAGCATCGTATACTACATGTTTTGTGCGTTTCACTTACATGGCGTATCACTATGCTTCATGGTTCATTGATCACTTGTGAAATGTACTCTCATGATCACAGAGTCTTTCTTGAATCATCTCATTTATGGGCATTTCCAGATCACCCATTTATGGGCATCCATGTATCACCCCTTGTGGGCCTTTGCATGGAATCATAACATAACCTGGCTGGATCCTTGTGTATTGATTCGGGGTACGGGGGAGTAGAAGTAGACATGTGAATAATATCCAAGTAGTATATCACCTGATCACCTCCTTAGTGTCTCATCAAAATCTCCTATGCCATTCACATGTTTATATTGTACTCTGACTCACTAGCCACTGATAGTTCTCTATTTACAGTATATATTTCCATTACAGCTTTCTCTGTTTACATCCTGTACTTCTTTCAGTTCCTGTATCTTACTTTACTGCATAATTATATTTTCTAACCTGCTATGAACTGTTGAGATGTATTGTGCTCTCTCCTGTCCGGACTGGACCTGTTGAAAATATTACAGAGGACGAGGAGGAGGCCTGTGTGGATACCTATTACGGTGCTACCTTAGATGAGTGCCTGGACCTTGACCAGCAGCAGGTCCCACTAGCAGTGGATGATACACCTCTAGACTAGGATGTTTTTCATTACTTTACTCTCTGGATGATTGTATATATTTGATACATGGGATATGTATTTATCTTAGACACTAGACTCTCTGTTTATACTTGGGGATTTCCTTTCATTTCAGCAGTTTTTATCTATCTTCTATCTTATCTTCTGCCTTAGTTGTGATTGAGTTTACTTTCTGCTATGTCACCCCCATTCGGGGAGTATAAACTGTTTAGTATTATATTGTTAGATGTTGTGACCTAGAACAGCGTTCTACCGTCGACACTGCGGCGTAGGCTGGACGTACCCACGTCTCGTGCCCTTACTCTAGGGTGCGGGTCGTGACACGTTTTTAGTGGTGGCCTATGCAGGTCGAGTTTATGTAGTGGTATTCGAACTAGAGTATCACTACAGTCTGCAGTAGGATTAGGATTATTTTTGAAGTACTCAGTCACATTAGGAAAAACTCTTAACAGGATCCCTGTCATCTAAATTCCTGATACTTCCTTGAATAACTGTCCTCCCTTGAATTATTATTTCTATCTCAGTATTTTCCTTATTTGATCTGTCTTCAGGATGGTTATGGATACATGATCTCATCGTCTCGATCAGGAAGATACCACTGAGGGGTCTAACACTCCTCGTCCTGATCAGCAGGGCCCCGAGACTGTAGTTCCTGTTATGCCAGCTCAGGCTGGGATATCTGCAGCTTATGGGAGTGCACCTCTTCCTACTCCGAGACTTTCTCCTGTCGTCCCGAACGTTCTTCAGCAACAGTCGCCATCAGGATCAGAGGACGTGGCGCGGTTGTTCTCCTTCTTCCAGCAGATAATAGAAACTCAGCGGCAACAGTTGTTCAAGAGGGGACGGGACACTCACGGTACCAGCAGCAGCGGAGGCCAGGCCAAGAGGCCCCA
Source organism: Iris pallida (assembly GCA_029216955.1). NCBI lineage: Eukaryota > Viridiplantae > Streptophyta > Magnoliopsida > Asparagales > Iridaceae > Iris > Iris pallida. The sequence goes on along the minus strand of JANAVB010040818.1, from coordinate 4,237,642 downwards.
TATGCAGATTCAGCAGATGCAGACACCAGTGGGAATTCAGCAGACATAGCATCAGTATCGGGGTCAGGACCCGAAGACAATCAGTTGTCCCTACTGCAAGAAGCTGGGGCATGGATGGGGTGAGTGCAGGAATAGGCTAGGCAGGTGCCTACTATATGGAGCAGCGGACCACCAGCTGAGGGAGTGTTTCCAGAACATAGGCAGAGTAGTTCAGGGAGCAGCACCATGAGCATGAACGAGGACTCCGGTAGGCCAGCATAAGGGATTACCCTTACCGACTCAACAGCAGAGGTACATGCAGCATCAGCAGCATGCCAGAAGAGGCCAGCAGGAGCGAGCTTTCGCCAGGACAGTCGAGGATGCTCAGACTGTTGGAGATCCATTTCTGAAATTGCCTCTTATAACTGCCTTAAAATTTCGATTCCCTCTGTTCCTTGTTGATTGATCAAATTTTGTTCTGTTGTTCTTGTGTTATGTTTGATTTTCTTCTGAGATGAATCATATGGGCTAGGTCATCCAGTTATGGAATCCAGAATCTTCGATAGTCGTGTTAGCTGGCATAGTGAGGACATATAGTCAGATTTATGACGTATTTCTCGGGTGTGAGAATTTAAGGTTTTCGCTGCCAAGCATGCGGCAATACAAAAATTTTAAATACCATGATTCTAGAAATATGTGCCTTGGTCAAGGACTCTGTGATTATTATAGCCTTGCTCACTAACATGACGAAGACTCTGAGTAACATGATTTTGGACAGACGCATATGATTATCAGATTTTATCTTGAGAAGGTTTCAACATATCATCTCTATCATACCCTTTTGTTGTTTTTAAAAATTATATTTCATCAATAACTTAGGAGTAGGGATATTTAGTTTTGTAAAGCTTATTCATATGTGGTTCTTTCATAGTATAATGATATGGCGACTTATAGAGTGTCTGTACCCTAGAGATGATAGTTAGCATTGGTATTAGAATAGTAACCCAGTGTAGGTTATTTCCTTGTTAATATAATACCAACCAGTTTACATATAGGATGTTAGTATGCCTTGCAGCCTTTATGATTATTATTATTTCTCCTTACCACTTTCCAGTGAGGCACCCATGACCAGAGCCTGCCCTTGAGTATAGTTGTAGTTTCACCTAAGACCGAGAGGTCTATTTATATAGATAGGTTGCAGAAGATATTGGCATATGGGATATGGGTTGGTTGGTACCTATAGGTCATTGATGTATAGGATTATTGACAAGTTATTTAGCCAATATTTGGCTCAGTTTTCTATTTTAGTTAATTTCTCTTGTGTGGAGTTCAGTCATGGTTGATCAACCTTTATAGGCAGTGTGCAGACCCTTCACTAGATACCCTGTTCCCTTGGTTCAGACTTGTGCAAGTTATTCACTGCACTCAAAATTCATTACCCACCGTGTTGCATCATAGGTTTCACTGGACCATAGTTCAGATCCAATTATTGACTCACCAATATAACCCTCAACCCCTTATCATATTATGCATATTTGGAGAGTCAGTATCATGCATATTAGAGGTCTGCACTCATCCTTACTTCTGTACATGGTGACCTACTGCATCTCTTAGCATTTTACTTATTGATAGCCTTGCAATACCCTTCATTATAACCTACAGTACCTGCCCTATAGTGGAGTTTAAACTTTTTCTTGGGCATGATTGTTCAGTTCACTTGGACAGTTGTATACAATGGGATATAATGTGGATTGTTAATAAGAGTTCTCCCTTGATCATTATTATGTCCCCTTTCATTCTTAGAAACATACCTGATTAGCCCATCTGTCCAGATACATGTCAAATCCATTCCTTCATTGTTGGTTCAGTCTTCTAAGCCTCTACCTGAGCATTAGTTCATTTTCCATGTGTAGGTTTCCCTTCACTTTGACTTTACAAGTGGACCCAAACGTCATGTCCTTTAGCTTATAATTTTAGTCTCCTTAGCATCATACCCTTTTGCCTACCCTGATAATTCAGACCATTCATCCTTAGCCTAGTTCTAAGCATTTGTTTCAGTCCCTTATAAGTTAAGTCTGCCTTAACCCTTGGTTGATCAGTCATGTATATATATAGATGATATACTTAGGGTATATGTGATGGGTTGTTGTTCTTGAGCATATATATATGTGGTATTTGGGATTGGTGTGCTTAGCTTGTAGGTACTTAGTTATGGGTGACTTGATAGGAATGGGAAGTTAGAGCTAGCCTATTATAGAGTTCTCTTTTGCTAAATTCTAGTTGCCAACACTTAGGTGGCTAGCGGAGGCAAAATCCTAAGAAGTTGACCAGCTGATGACCAAGCACTAGGATGTTGAGAAATTGACTAGTGATTGATCATTGACCATGTTTGACCTAGAAGGGGGTGCGATCATCTTAATTTCGAGGACAAAATTTTTATAAGGTGGGTAGGATTGTAACACCAAGTTTTCCAGATGAGGGTAATTTTAAAATTTTGTAATTATAATTATTATTTATTTATATTTAATTCATATTATGATTCTTGGTGATTTTTAATCTTTTTAAACTATTTTAAATCATAACTTGTGATTAGGGTATTCTATTTACCATTTCTGGTTTGAGGGTATTTTTGTCATTTTTGGGGTTATTTGAATTTATTATAATTTATTTGAATTTATGGGAATTTTTAGGATTTATTTTGGAATTATTTGAATGATGGTTGACTAGGTTGACTTTGACTAGCAATGACCTTGGTAGACTAACCTAGGAGCTAACCCTAGTTGAGTTTGAACTTGGTTAGGTCATGCAACCCTAGTTAGACTAGAGTTGACCTATGGTTTAGTCTTTTAACTCAAGTTAGAATAATTAAGTCATAAGCCATGACTTATGGTTGAACCATTAATCAATAACTTGGCACATAGGAGCCCAAAGCCCAACCCACTAGAAAACCCTAACCCTAATCCAAGTTGGCCGGCCACCACACCTAACATAGGGATTCCCACCTATAAATATCCTCTTCCATTAGGTTAAGCCTCTTTAGAAAAGAACAAGTTTTAGAAAGAGGTGAGTCTCCATTTTCATAAATTCCTAGAAAATCTATTTTAACTCCTTTTTAATCCAAACAAATTGCAATAGGTTCTAATTAGTGTTTTCTTGCTGTTGGTATTTGTTAATCTCAGTTTCATAGCAATTTGGAGAAGTTGGGTGGCTTTTGAGGATCCCCTTTTGAGAAGCATTTGTGTTGAAGAACACACATAGGTATATTTCTATTCCACTATTAAAACTAGGTTTTCTTTGCATAAATACCTAGCCCTAGGTGTCCTGGTCCTGTAGGAATAGAGTTTGTGAAATTTCGTGTCATGTACGTGTCTGTATCGGATACGTATCAGTGTTGTGCGCAGGTATTCGATAAAATGCCCCAAAGGGTATTTCGATTTGATTTTGTGTAAGTGTTTGAATGGAAAATTGTATTTTTTGTGTTGCTTACATGTTCTTGTTGGTTTGGTATCGATTTGGTGTCGTGTCGAGCTATTTTGGAAAACGTGCACACGCGGGTGGACACGCACGGGCGGGCTGTGCGTTTTCCCTGCTGCTCGGGAGCTTTTGCATGCAGCACGTGACACGTGGACACATGCCACTTGGCACAGATGCGGGGGCAACCACTGACAGGCCCCCCTCGAGTCTCACGATACGTCGTGTCGTATTGGATACGGAATCAGTCGTGCACTGAAATTGTACTATCTGCGCACAGTCTATTTTAGGCCACTGATACGGCCTTATATGTTGGATACGACGACACGTGGACCTAATACAGGGTGACATACACCTAGCTGGACACTAGGCGAACCCACAGACACAAGCACGAGACACGAAGTGTCCTGTGTCGAGTGCACGACACGCGTGCACTTGTGCACGAGACTGCACTGTCTCGGTATGCTGTTTTAGGTTTATTTCGTGTTGGACACGTCGTGTCATATTGTGGTGGACACGAGACACTCTCTGAGACACAAACACATTATTGTCTTTTATTACCAACCAATAATTTCACATTTTAGTTTGATTTTATTCATCAATTTTCCAAATTCCTAAAACCTGATACATGTTATTCTCAGTTTTCTTTTCCAGTTTTTGATTTGATTTTTAGCATTCATTTTGATTAGTTTAAATACTGTAAATTATATTTTTAGATTCCTAATACTGTTCTCCTATAAGTTATCTACATGTGTGCTAATTTTGGGTTGAAATTGTGGTGTTTTGGATTCGAAATGGAATGATATGGGTTGGACTGTTCAAAAGTCTGAATATGCTAAAAACCTGTGAAAAACTGAACACACTGTTTGTATGTCTATACACACACACACAGGGAATTGGGTTTCAATGGGTTTTTCAAACCTGAAATTGAACTTAAATTCCTAAGAATCACTTGTATGCATTGATGTAAACCATAGCTAGGTATTCCTGTTACATTTCCTGAAATTCTTCATCATGTGAACACTGTCACATATATATATATATCCACACACACAAGTTCCTCTCTTTATGCACACACACTCATTCCCTATGACTGCTAACACACAGATACACACACACACAGTTCACTCTAGTCTCTCTCACTCACTCTTTCACACACACACACAAGTATCTCTCTCACACACACATCTCACACAGGTTTCACTCTTGACACACACATACACACACACACACTCTCAATCTTCCATATTCCTATGTATATATACATATAATGTATGTACATATATATGTATGTGTATCTAATGTATAGACTATATTATGTATATATTTAAGTATCATATAATATAGGTATGTGTGTGTACTATGAATTATATAATTTATGTATGTGTGTATACATATAGACTATCTATGTGTATATAGTGATGTGATGTGTGTGGATAGCTCTTAGCCCATGGTCCTATGTACACTAGCTAACTAGACTTGTTTTTGACTTGTTGTTCTTAAGGTGTGAGTGCTAGCAAGGCTAGACTTGGTTGAGTCTAGATTGGACTAGATAGACTAGTTTAGACTTAATGAGCCTAGATTAACATGTTAGGACCTAGAATGACTTGTTTGACCTAGTTTAGACTTGTTAGACCTAGTTTGACCATAGTTGACCTAGTTTGACTTCTAGGGTTGACCAGAGTTGACCAAGAGTTGACTTTGGCCTAGATTGACCTAGATTCATGTAGAATGCATTGTAGTGCTTCATTTTACCATTCTGAACTTGTTGTGACTTGTGCTGTTCTAAATAGGAGCCAGACACCACTCCTCGGATAGTACTTTTATCTTGGACACTCAGATACCAGGCGAGTACATTCTTTGATCATTTCATATCCTGCTTAGAATTATCTTTTTGCTTTAAATTACTTTACTTGATACTGTCACGTTGATCACACTGATTAGTACTATATGGATCCCTTCTTGAGATGTTATCCCCTCAGGGAGCATCGTATACTACATGTTCTGTGCGTTTCACTTACATGGCGTATCACTATGCTTCATGGTTCATTGATCACTTGTGACATGTACTCTCATGATCACAGAGTCTTCTTTGAATCATCCCATTTATGGGTATTCCCAGATCACCCATTTATGGGCATCCATGTATCACCCCTTGTGGGCCTTTGCATGGAATCATAACATAACCTGGCTGGATCCTTGTGTATTGATTGGGGGTACGGAGGAGTAGAAGTAGACATGAGAATAATATCCAAGTAGTATCTCACCTGATCACCTCCTTATTGTCTCATCAGAATCTCCTATGCCATTCACATGTTTATATTGTACTCTGACTCACTAGCCACTGATAGTTCTCTATTTACAGTATATATTTCCATTACAGCTTTCTCTGTTTATATCCTGTACTTTTTTCAGTTCCTGTATCTTACTTTACTGCATGATTATATTTTCTAACCTGCTATGAACTGTTGAGATATATTATGCTCGCTCCTGTCCTGACTAGACCTGTTGAAAATATTACAGAGGACGAGGAGGAGGCCTGTGTGGATACCTATTACGGTGCTACCTTAGATGAGTGCCTGGACCTAGAACAGCAGCAGGTCCCACTAGCAGTGGATGGCACACCTCTAGACTAGGATGTTTTTTATTACTTTACTCTCTGGATGATTATATATATTTGATACATGGGATATGTATTTATCTTAGATACTAGACTCTCTGTTTGTACTTGGGGATTTCCTTTCATTTCCGCAGTTTTTATCTATCTATCTTCTATCTTATCTTCTGCCTTAGTTGTGATTGAGTTTACTTTCTGCTATGTCACCCCCATTCGGGGAGTATAAACTGTTTAGTATTATATTGTTAGATGTTTGACCTAGGACAGCGTTCTACCGCCGACACTGTGGTGTAGGCTGGACGTACCCACGTCTCGTACCCTTACTCTAGGGTGCGGGTCCTGACAGGACGCAATCAGGAGTGTTTTTACTGAGTCAAGGACCGAGGAAGAATGAGAAAAGGCCAAAGGGCTCTTTCCTTTGTTCTGTGCCAGAGCAGTAGTAGGTGTATTTCCAATAAAATTCAGATTTGGGAAATAATAGGGAGTAGCTAAAATGTGTTTCCCCTAGTTTTGTGCCAGGGCAGGAATCGGCGCAGCTTGCACAGAACGAGGAAAGGCCAAAGGGCGATTTCCTTTGTTCTATCTAGTAGCCTCACTAGATAGGTTCTTCTCCGAGTTTAGAACTGGAGAAGAAGAGGGATTAACTAAAAGCATTTCCCCTTATTTTATGCCATAGAGACAGTAGACGCAACTTACGCAGAAACAGTGATTGGTGCTATTGAGGACTTGGGAGTCCATATGGCGCGTGCCTTGTTCTTGGTAGCCACAGTGGCGTGTCTAGCACCCCCAGCATTGATCAGGGTTTCGTATGTTGCTTGGTCAACTAACACGACCAAGGTCTTCTGCATCTTGAAGAACAAGTAGGCAACTCTAGAGGGGGGTGAATAGAGTTTATAACAATAATAGCCAAATAAAAATTAAACTCTTTTTACCAACAGTAAATAATCAGTGTAAATACGAAAATAGAAAGATCAAGAGAGCATACGCAAACAAAGTCATTTTTAACCTAGTTTCCCTCGTAGAGGACTAGTCCAGGCCTGAGAACTCTAGCTCAGGATTAAATCCACTATTTGTAAAATAGTAGTTACACCCTGTGTCTTTTCTTCAGAAGAGCACGTCAACTTCTTACAAAGATCGCTGTGGCGATGCTTGGAATTTTCCAAGCGACTTTCTTGGCTCTTGCACAAACTCATAACTGAATAGCACTGAGCACTTTGAGGCTTAGGAAGCTTGTGGCTAGTAGATGAGAAGGTTAAGGCTTATAGAGAAGAAAAGAGAAGATTGGATGATTGAAAATGAGAGAATTCAAGGCCTATTTATACTAGTTGGAATAGGCAAAATTCGGCCAGAATTTTGTGTAAGGAATTCAAATTTTTGGCCATTGGACAACTAGCATACAGCAGACCCTAAAAATTAGGGTCCTATAATTTAGGAGAGAGAGTTCGGCCCGAACACTGTATGGAGGCAGAGTTCGGCCCGAACTCTGTCTCCATATGACAGAATTGCTCAACTGGACTTTTGTGGGCTAGTTTGGTTTGGTGGAGCTTTTGGTTTTGTTTGGTGATAAGGTATAGGCCCAAACTACTCAGTGCTACTCAGTTTACATTTAGCTAGACTCAATAAATGTAAAAATACAGACTCAAACACCGAATATGCTGCAGGAGAGAGCCAACGTCCGTCTTGTACTGAGTTTTGTCTTAATGTGTCATATTAAATTATGACAAGTATCATATTGTCAATTTTATCGATATTTGGTTGACTGTGATTTGGGTCAACAATCTCTCCTATATTGATAATTGATAAAATGAACGAGATGTCAATTCCAGCAACACGAGAATATAAACGTGTGTCATCAAATGTGAGATTGCAATAAAACATTTAAATTACATTCAAGTAAATAAGTAAAGTAGTAGAAACTAATTCATCAAGATACAGATCCTGAAATAATGAGTCATAATGAGAAAATATAGTAAAGTTGATGGGATGACCCGCGCACACGGGCCGTGATCGAAAATCATTGAACCATTCATTTGAGGCGTCCAATGACACAAATTCGATCGTCGAATGTGTTGGGGTCATTGGGTCGTAGTGGATTGAAAAGAGGATGAATAGGTTGATCATCACGAGGAAGAGGGTTCGATGAGGAAGCACCCTTGGTTCGAGCCCTTTTTCCTCTATTAAACAACCTAGGTGCCATTGAACAATGAAGGAAATTTGAAATTGAGATAGAGAAAAGGAAGAAATTATACCTCAAGAGAATTGTGGAGAATAGAAGAGAATGATGCAAGAGGTGTTCTCCTTGAGTTTGGAGAAGAAATCTACACTAGATAGAGACTTCTAGGGTTAGGATTTGAAGAGGAAGGAGTTTGAGAAGTTTTAGAGGAGGCAATGGAGAGGAGAGAGAGGGATAACCCGAATTTAAGAAAGGGGGTTCGGATGGTCGGGTGAATCATGGACCGTAGGATCAAAACGGATGAATGGCTTAGAGCAACTGGAACTTCTGGAACAGCCAGACCGAATATCAATGTGTTTCGTGCGTGAGTGACATATAGGGTTCTTAGTAAGATTGATAGCACTAGTGTTATCACAGAAAATAGGAATGTGCATAAAAGATAGTTTGTAGTCTGTAAGGGTTAGCTTCATCCGTAGAATTTGTGCACAAAAATGACCAGCTGCGATATATTCAGCTTTTGTTGTGGATAGTACGACAGAATTATGCTTCTTACTAAACCAAGAGACTATAGCCTTGCCTAATAAATGACATGTGCCGCTCGTACTTTTACGGTCGACTTTGCATCCTGCGAAATCAGCATCCGAATAACCTCAAAGGATGTGGATTTGGGATACCATAAGCCCACTGTAACAGTACCCTTAAGGTATCGAAAGATACGTTTAACGGAGGACATGTGTGATTCCTTAGGACTAGCTTGATAGCGAGCACACAGACAAACACTAAACATGATATCGGGACGACTAGCAGTTAGGTAAAGTAGACTACCAATCATACCTCTATACTTACGTTGGTCAACAGGTTTGCCGCTTTCATCAGGTTCCAGCTTGGTCGGATTGGTTTGACATTGTCAAGGTCAAACTTCTTCAGCATATCCTTTGTGTATTTTGACTGGCTGATGAAAGTTCCTTGCAAAGTTTGTTCGACTTGCAATCCAAGGAAGTAAGTAAGATCTTCCATCATTCTCATCTCAAATTTGTTCTGCATACACTTAGCAAAATCTTGGCATAGATTTTCATTAGTGGACCCAAATATGATATCATCAACATAGATTTGTACTAAAAGAATGGTGTCTTGAAAACTTTTGATAAAAAATGTAGTATCAATCTTCCCTTTTGAAAAACCTTTATCTAGTAAGAAATTTCTTAGGCGTTCATACCAAGCTCTGGGGGCTTGTTTGAGGCCATATAGCGCTTTCTTGAGTTTCAAAACATGGTCGAAAAATTTGTGATTTTCAAAACCAGGGTTGTTTTACAAAAACTTCCTACTTAATAAAACCATTCAGAAAAGCACTTTTGACATCCATTTGGAAAAGTTTAAAATTTTGAAAGTTTGCAAAGGCACAAAGCATCCGAATGGATTCAAGTCTTGCAATAGGACCATATGTCTCATCGTAGTCGATACCTTCCTCTTGGTTGTATCCTTGAGCTACTAGACGAGCTTTGTTGCGAGTGACTGAACCATCTTCATTTACTTTGTTACGAAAAAACCCATTTAGTACCAATAATCGAATGGCTAGCTGGTTTAGGAACAAGTTCCCAAGCCTGGCTTCTTTCGAATTGGTTGAGTTCTTCTTGCATAGCTGAAATCCAAAACTCATCAATAAAAGCTTCTAAAATAGTTTTAGGCTCAATTTGCAAAATGAAAGCAGTGCTAGCAATAGAATCTCTTAACGATGATCGAGTACTTACTCCGCGTGATACCTCACCTATTACCAAGTTTTCTGGGTGTGACGGCTTGAATGCGAACTTCTTCGGTAAGCCCTCCAGAGAATTAGTTTCAGGGGTGGTATTCATCGGCGTGGAAGTTGATGGTTCAATATCATCGTCGGGGATAGCTGCTGCACTATTTTCCTTATCAAAAGTCACATTAGTAGACTCTTCTACAATCATTGAGCGTTTGTTGAACACTCTATATCCTTACTCTTGGCAGCATAACTAAGAAAAATACCATCGTCAGCTTTGGCATAAAATTTGCCTAAGTTGTCTTTGGTGTTTAAGATAAAACAGCAACAACCAAACACTCTAAAATATGAGACATTAGGAGTCCTACCAAACCAAAGCTCATAGGGTGTTTTCTTCAAAATAGGTCGATTAAGCACTCTATTTAAAATATGGCATGCTATACTAACAGCTTCTGTCCAAATATATTTCGGAACTAAAAACTTATTCAACATGACTCTAGCCATATCGCTAAGAGTCCTATTCTTCCGCTCCACAACACCATTTTGTTGAGGAGTTCGAGGACAAGAAAACTCATGATCAAAACCATTTGTTTCGCAAAACTTTTCAAGATCAGAATTTTCGAATTCAACTCCATGATCACTTCGGATTCGAGTGATCATGTAGCCTTTTTCATTTTGGACCTTTTTGGCAAAGATTTTGAAAACTGAAATCGCATCGCTTTTGTTTGAAAGGAAGAAAGTCCAAGTAAATCTAGAAAAATTATCTACTATAACAAAAGCATAGAGTTTTCCACCAAGACTGACTACTCTACTGGGACCAAATAAGTCCATGTGCAGTAATTACAAGGGTCTAGTAGTACTTACAGTGTTTATGGAATGAACTGAAGATTTGGTTGCCTTATTCAGTTCACATTCGGCACATATCGTATCCTTCTTGAATGTGATATCGGGCAGACCTCTTACTAGCTTCTTTGTCGATAGCCTGGATATAGTATCCATATTGGCATGACCAAGACGCTGGTGCCACAATAGTCTCTCATCCTTGTGGGTGTAGAGGCATCTTCCTGTACTGTTAGTATTTCTAGATAGATAGAAAATATAAATGTTATCTTCTCTTATCCCTTTAAAAGCAATGTCTCCAGTTGACCTATCATAAATATAGCATTTATTTTGTCCAAAGTTAATATCATATCCATGATCAGCAAAGTGACTTATGCTGAGCAGGTTATGCTTTAACTCGGTCACTAGGCAAACATCTTTTATTACAGGAGAAGGAGGATAACAAATAGTACTATTACCTATGATGTAGCCCTTTAAATTGTTACCGAATGTAACGCCCCAGTCCCAAAAATAGAAGGACTAGAACGTAATCATGCCAGCTGTATGCATACGAAGTACGCTCCAATGTATGGAAACCTTGTATGTATACATAAGCTGTAAAATACAGTAATCCAATTCTAAATCTCATCCACGAAGATAAATAATGATATAAAAGCAACTTTGAATTTGTCATGTATACAATCGTTGGGCGGAGACAAATCTACTACCAACTAATTTAAATAAGGAAGAATTATACAAAGAAAATGATTTGGTCGAGTGAAGGAGATGACGATCCAAAAGCAACATCTCGAAGGATTAGAGCGCAAGTTATGGCCTTAGCTAGAGCACCTGCAGGAAGTCACAAAACACACCTGGATAGATCACCAGGTCCTCAGAGGGACATGACAAGATGCATAAAGAACATGCCACATAAATACTGATATAAAATATGCCACAAACAAAAGTAAGTGACAAGACCTCAATAAGGTAACCTAACCATACTAAAGTGAACATGCAGTTAAGAACAAAACTTTTGTCGCATGAGCCCTGGCTGTAAATGGGATCTGGTATAGTCCCCACTTGGACACCAGTGACCTAAGCGCTTGACGTTCAAAAACAACAGTGGCAAACCTGAGAGGGTCATCATACCCGTATCTCCAGCGGAGCTCCCAGGTTACAAGGAAATGTGTAATAGAAGCCCATACGACAAGGAAATGTTCTTCCCACCCGATGCACCTATCCAGTCGCATCTACGACCATGTAACACTACTAACCGTCAAGTCTTCTAACATGTATCTATTGACAGTTAGACCAAACGCACGTCCCATACGCATCAGTGATCAGCCAACACGCAAGTCCGTAGGCTATATGCTACTCACAACTCGCACATCTCGTGCCACCTCTGTGTCAAAGTTATGTAGATGTGCTAAACTAATGGTAGTCTCCTAACTCTATGTCCACATACAATCAAAGGATAAGTAACAAGGTACATATATCACTGAGCAGGCAGTAAATTAGGAACTGTAATAATGGTACAGCTAAAAGAACTGGAAATAAATACACAGTGATAAGCAATAAATAAATGCAGACTAATTTATAAACAGTAAATTATGGCAAGGTATCTTGCCTGGTGTGTCGCCTGATGTGGTACGATTATCCGACAAGTCATGTTTGACCAGTAGCCATGTTCGATGTGTAATGGTCCGAGAGTCACGAGGAAATATGAACGTGTCATTAGTCATAATTTGTGATGATAAGGAAAAAATTGCGGAGGATAATACTTATACTATGATGATTGAAAAAAATAGATTTCTATTAGCTAAATATATTTTTAGATAATAAATCTAAAAGAATTATTTTAACTAAAAATTGTTAAGTTTATTAAAATATGTTTTCTAAGTAAAGACTACAATTTATTAGCAAAACATAGTTGTGAAGAAATATATATATAGATATATATTTTTAATTTATTTTAACTGATAAATATAGGGCCAATGCACAAACTATATTTAATAGTTGAAAATAAATATAGATAATATTTGAAAACTATTTATATAATTATTTTGAAATAATTTATATCTATTAAAACTTATTTATAAACCTTATATGAATTTGTTTAAGATAATAAATAGAAAAGTCAAATAGAATATGTACCTTAATATAAGGAGCTCATATAAAAATTCCTTTATATATATATATATATATATATATATATATATATATATATATATATATATATATATATATATATATATATATATATAAAATAAAAAAATATATATATATATATAATATATATATATAATTAAATAACGATAAAATTTTAAATATATCTAAGGATATTAGTAATGATAACAATAATAATCATCCCAAGAAAAACAATAATAATAATAATAATAAATAATAATACTTGAGACAGCATAACTGTTGTTCCTTAAAAGAAAGAAAGGAAGAAAGGGAGTGGAGAGAGAGAGTAGTCGAGAAGAGGGAGAGGGAAAGAACGAGAAGAAGGGGTTCTCACCGGCGGGCGATGCTCTGGGCGCCGGTGGTTGGCTGCGATAGGTGTGGCAGGAAGGAAGGAGAGGCGGAGAGAGGGAGCTCGCCCGGTGGCTCGACCGACGGAGGGCACGGTGGGTCACGGAGGTTTCGGACGTCGGCGGTAGAGGAGGCCGCGGCGGTCTCGGCGCTCGAGGAAGGAGAGGGCGGACATCAGCGCGTGAAGGGCGGCGCCGGAGATGGTGGGAGGGTTTCGTCACTCCGGTGGCGCGGTTTGATGGGGCAGAGGAGGCGGCGGTAGCAGCGGGCGGCATGGCGGATCTGCGGCGGACGACGGAGGTTAGGGTTTCCCCTTCCCTTCTTTCCCTATTGTGTGGTGGTTTGTGGTGTTTGGGCGGCGATGGCCAGAGTTGGGTGGTTGTGGATGGTTGTGGAGGTGATGTGGTCATGGTAATGGTGGCGGAGGTTGTTTTGGGTGGTGGTGCTAATGGTGTTGGCGATGGTGGTTGTGGTGGTGATGACAGTGGCGGTGGCTGGAGTTGGGCTGCTGCGACGGTGTGTCCGGGTGGCCTGGGGCAGGTCGGGGTGATGGCACTTGTCTGACAGTGGCGAGCTGGGTCAGGGTGCTGATGACGGCGAGGGTGGTGCAGGGGCGGTAACAAACGATGATGGTGACTTCGTCGGCCGAGCGGCAGGGTTAGGTTTAGGATTAAGTCGTCGTGTCGGGAGTGTCCGACACAGCTGGATGGACGTCCGGGATTGTCGGACGGGACGAAATTATTGTATTTGTAATGGGAGAAAATATAGTGGATGGAAAGAGGCATGGGCACAGACGTGGACAAGATGCACATTTGTGGATGGTAGAATTTGTAGAACCCTAGAGGGGGGGTGAATAGGGAAATTAAAAATTAACTACAACAATTGATGCAATAAAGACAATTGAAAGTAAAGAGTTGAAAGATCAAACGCAAGGATGTATCCTGGTATCCTCTTTTGAGGCAGTCCAGTCCCGAAACTCTCTCCGGCTTTAATCCACTATTTAACCAAATAGTACACACGAGTTTGGATCCGAAGAACTCGCCAACTTCAACACGAGTTTGGATCCGAAGACTCGCCAACTTCTACACACGAGTTTTCTTACGAAGGCTCGCCAACTTCAAACAAAAGTGAATGAGAACTTGTTGATCTTCTAACACGTGAAGATCGAAATGTACAACTCTTTAATACTCTAGCACTTTGGGAGAGGATGACAATGAAAAGCTTGGAAGAGTATTAATGGTGGAGCTCTTGGTTGTTGGAAAATTTATGGAAAAGTTGGTGAAGAAGCTCAAGAGAGAGAGAGCTTTCTTTTATAAGAGAACCAAGAGTTGGTGGCATTTAATGCTCTGAATACAGACAGACCGGCATGCCGGCGGTATGCAGCGGCATACCGTCGGTATACCGGCCAAATAGTAACGGTCATATTAATGACCGTTTGAGAGCATTAAATGCGGCCATTAATGCTAGTCAGAGCAATTCGAAAACCAAATATTTGAAACACGGTATACCGCCGGTATGCCGGAGCATGCCGCCGGTATGCCGACAATTTGTCACAGCAAGTTTTGAGTTGCTAAAAATGGTATACCGCCGGTATGCCGGAGCATGCCGTCGGTATGCCGACAATTTGTCACAGCAACTTTTGGGTTGCTAAAAACGGTATACCGCCGGTATGCAGGAGCATGCCGTCGGTATGTCGACAATTTTGTCACAGCAACTTACTGGACATAAAAATTGGTATACCGTCGGTATGCCGAAGCATGCCGCCGGTATGCCGAAGCATGCCGCCGATATGCCGACTATTTGTCACAGCAACTTTCTGGATGCTAAAAACGGTATACCGCCGGTATGCCGAAGCATACCGCCGGTATGCCGCTCTGTAGCTATTTGATTTTTGACTTTGTTCTTTTTACTGTCATCCGTCCTTAGGTGTTTACAGATATACCTAGACCAGTACAGACTCGAAGACTCTAAGCAGGAAGACGCCGTCTTATGCAGGGAACGCCGGTAACTGCTACAGTCTTCAATGAAGAAGATGATTGCTCTTGAACGGAAGAACTCCATGTAGTAGATCTTCTGAGAATATTTGAATCTGAAGAACAGAAGACTAAACTACGAAGATGCTGTTAATTAATCAAAATAAAATGTGCCAACAAACTCCCCCATTTTGATAATTAACAAAAGAGAGAGATAGCATCTTTAGGGAGTAGCTCCCCCGTAGGTAGACAGCTCCCCCTCAATACGATTTCTCCCCCTTTGTCACTTAGTCAAAGATGGAGATAACAATAGAAAAATGTGCATAATGAAAATGACACGAGTATATAAAGAGAAGCATGCATTAATATATTGAAGTAAAAAGTGAATACATGCTTGACCCATACATATCATAGTGAAAATATAAAAGACTCTCCACAACGAGAGCCGGACACTAGAGATAACCATAGATAAAGTCCCCGAAGGACAGCAAACAACCAGTACCAACCACACACCGGTCCCCGAAGGACCACAAAAGACAACATAAAAACAAACACAGAAAAACTACGACACGCATAAGATGAGACCATCACCCAAAAGGGAATCCATCCCTACTCATCAGCCGGATCGTCATCATCACCCTGAGCTTGCTGGAAGGCGCCAAAAGGATC
The DNA here is from genome assembly GCA_029216955.1 of Iris pallida. NCBI lineage: Eukaryota > Viridiplantae > Streptophyta > Magnoliopsida > Asparagales > Iridaceae > Iris > Iris pallida. The sequence continues at coordinate 4,221,665 of JANAVB010040818.1, read as the reverse complement.
AATGCCGTCAGGGTACATAAACCCAAAGGCATTGGGATCAGAGAAGCGCGGGGCCGCGTACATGGGATCCTGAAGATTAAGATCCAGAAAAGCATCACGGTCTTGAAGAGTGCGCTGAATAAAGTACCCCTGTTCGTGGAAACGAGACTGGATCAGGGTGCCAAGTCCACGAGTGTGGGCCCGCATCTGCTCCTCCGCCTGGGCCATACGTATATCAAAGTGCTGCTGAGTGAGCGACATATAACGGCCCGAAGCAGGAGGGGTAGATGTGGGAGCAGCAGGAGTGGATGCCGGTTGCTCTTGGGAAGATGAGGCACGGGAAGTAGAGGCGCCAGCAAGGGTACGGGAGACAGCAAGATATGAGGGGACGCCATCCGAGGAGCAAAGAGATAGGTTAACTTGTTTGGCCTCCAGAAGCAGAGTGATAAGGGAGCCATAGTAGAGGTTCTGCTTCCCCGAAGGTAAGACACGCCGAAAGAGCAGAAGAAGAGTCTTCGGGAAGGAGAATCGCTTCCGGGCATAGAGATAATACATGCAGACGAGGGCATCACCGGTGATTGCGTCGTAGTTCCCGCCCTTAGGAAATAGTGTGTGGCACACTATCCTATGGAGCTCGTAGTAAAACGGCTCCAGCTGGACAAAGAGGGCTGGGATGGCAGGAGGGTTGGGACCCTTGCAGATGATACGGCAGAATTCGTCGAAAGGTGACATCGCCGAGGAGTTGAGAGCACCCAAAGATGGTAACGCTTCCCCTTTGTCCGGGATGCCTAAGATGTTCCCCACTTCCCGAGATGTTAGACGAAAGTGATGGTCATTGACCATAGATTGAATGGCGGATGGATCATCGTCGTCCCCTCTCAAGTTGCAAAAGAAAAGTCGGACAGCAGCGGAGTAGACGGGTATTTGGCGTCGAAGTAGAGAGGAGAGTCCGACGTCGTCAAACAAGGGGATGTGACCGGGGAAGAGGTTCCAGTTGATCGCCCGTCCCTTGAACATGTTATGATGGACGAAGTGCTGGAACCAAAGCTCGGCCGCCAGAGAGTTGGAGAAGACGCGTTGGTCATAGCCGGTAGGTAGCGCCACCGAAACGAAGGGGTTGAACATGGGGAAGGAGGAGGATCGGGGGCGCTTAGGGTTTGCCATGAAGAGAGATTAGGTTTTGGTTCTTTGGAGTGGATGAAGGAGGAGTAGGAGAAGTGATGGAAGAATGAGGATTTTAAAGAGGAGGAGGAAGATGAAGAGATGATTTGAAAGGGGAGGAGGGTGGGAACGGTTGTAGAGGAGGAGTAAAGAGGGGAGATGAAAAGGTGATGGGTTTGAATTAATGAGGGTGGAGTAAAAAGAGGAGAGAAAGGGGGGAAGTGATTGAAGAGTAATAAATGAGATGGAAGTTGAAGAGATGGGTAGTTATGAGGGATGGGATGGATGAGAGGGAATAAAGGAGGGATAAAAAGAATAAAGGAAGTAGAGAAGAAATGTGGGCCCGGATCCTGATATGATGTCCTGTCCGCCTCCATCCGGCATACCGGCGGTATACCGACGTGTACCGACGGTATGCCGAGTTTCGAAACAGAACCTAATTCTGAATCGAAAAACGGCATGCCGCCGGTATACCGATGTATACCGTCGGTGTGCCGACCGAGAGGGATTAAGGATCAAAAGATAAAATGCCTAATTCACGGCAAAGGAAGGTGAAGCGATCTTCCGGGAGTGGTTTTGTAAAAATATCGGCTAATTGATAGGTAGTATCAATAAATTCAAGACGAATATCTCCCTTTTGTTGATGGTCACGAAGAAAGTGGTGTCTAATTTCATTGTACTTCGTGCGTGAGTGACAAATCGGGTTTTTCGTAAGATTGATAGAGCTAGTGTTATCACATTTAATAGGGGTGCATGAATGAGAAATGCCATAATCTAAAAGTGTTTGTGACATCCAAAGAATTTGTGCACAACAACAACCAGTCGTAATATATTCTACCTCAGTAGTAGAAAGAGCAACAAAATTTTGCTTCTTACTAAACCACGATACCAAAGACTTCCCAAGGAATTGACATGTGCCACTAGTGCTTTTTCGGTCAATCTTGCATCCGGCAAAATCCACATCCGAAAAGCCGTGAAGCTCAAAGGATGAGAATTTCGGATACCAAAGACCCATGTTAATGGTGCCTTTGAGATAACGAAAAATGCGCTTAATGGCACACAAATGAGATTCCTTTGGATTGGCTTGATATCGTGCACACAAGCAAACACTAAACATGATATCAGGACGGCTAGCAGTTAAATAAAGTAAGCTACCGATCATACCTCTATACTTACGAATGTCGACCGATGTGCCATCGTCATCATTGTCAAGCTTTGTCGTTGTGGCCATAGGAGTCCTCATTGATTTGGATGAGTCGAAGTCGAAGCGCTTGAGGAGGTCCTTTGTATATTTCGCTTGATTTATGAAGGTTCCTTTGGGTCCTTGTTTGATTTGTAACCCCAAGAAGAAGGAGAGTTTACCCATCATACTCAATTCAAACTCTTCCTGCATAACTTTGGCAAATTCTATACAAAGTGTGTTGTTAGTAGAACCAAAAATAATATCATCAACGTAAATTTAAACCAATAAGAGAGTCCCATCATGGGATTTAATAAAAAGTGTGGTGTCAACTTTTCCCTTTGAAAAATTGTGAGAAACAAGAAAAGAGCTAAGACGCTCATACCAAGCACGGGGAGCTTGTTTGAGGCCATAAAGGGCTTTATGGAGTTTGAACACGTGATTAGGAAATTGAAAGTCTTCAAATCCGGGAGGTTGTTTAACATAAACTTCCTCCTTAATAATACCATTTAGAAAAGCACTCTTAACATCCATTTGAAATAGCTTAAAGTCATTAAAACAAGCAAAAGCACAAAGCATACGAATGGATTCAAGACGTGCAACCGGACCATAGGTTTCGTCGTAGTCAATGCCTTCCTCTTAGTTATAGCCTTGAGCAACCAATCGGGCTTTGTTACGAGTCACTAACCCATCTTCATTAAGTTTGTTACGAAACACCCATTTAGTTCCAATAATGGGATGATTGCTAGGTTTTGGGACAAGTTCCCAAACCTTGCTTCGCTCAAATTGATTTAGCTCCTCTTGCATAGCTATCATCCAAAACTCATCAAGAAAAGCATCATTAACATTTTTAGGCTCTATTTGAGAGATAAAAGCCACATTTGCACAAAGATCACGAGTGGCGGATCTTGTGCTAACACTTGAAGAAGGATCCCCAATGATAAGCTCCTTAGGATGATTGGTGACAAATCTCCATTCTTTTGGGAGATCCTTTTGAGGAGGCTCGAGAGGAGGAGACTCTTTTGATGGGGTCACAACTTCATTGTTAGATGAAGAAGGACGATCCTCAATAGAGGAGTTCTCCAACCCAAACGAGATGTCATCAATGTCCTCGGAAGAGGAGAATGTAGAAGAGTTGAGTTCATTAAAAGAGACATTTATTGACTCTTCGACAACAAGACTTCTTTTGTTAAAAACACGAAAACCTTTACTATGAGTAGAGTATCCAAGGAATATTCCTTTATAGGCTTTTTCTTCAAACTTGCCTAGGTTATCCTTGGTATTCAAAATAAAACATTTGCAACCAAAACTTTAAAATATTCAATAGAGGGAATTTTGTCAAACCAAAGCTCATAAGGAGTCTTTTTAGAAATAGGTCTAATCAAGACCCTATTTATAACATGACAAGCCATATTAACGGCTTCCGCCCAAAAATATTGGGGAAGCTTATATTAGTTTAACATAACCCCTGCCATATCGCCAAGGGTTCTATTCTTTCTCTCCACAACACCATTTTGTTGAGGAGTACGTGGACAAGCAAAATCATGTCCAAAACCATTCTTTCCACAAAATCTTTTGAAATCAACATTATCAAATTCTCCTCCATGATCACTCCTAATTTTGTTGATAGAAAAACCTTTCTCATTTTGAACACGTTTATAAAAAGCAACAAATTCACGAAAAGTATCACTTTTGCAAGCAAGAAAAATAACCCAAGTAAATCTCGAAAAATCATCAACTAAAACGAAAGCATAAAGTTTGCCACCAAGGCTAGCTACTCTACTAGGCCCAAAAAGATCCATATGGATAAGTTGAAGGGGTCTAGAAGTACTCACAGAGTTGATTGACTTGAAGGATGACTTGATCAACTTACTTTTTTCGCATTCTTCACATACCATATCCTTTTTGAATGGGATACTTGGGAGTCCTCGTACAAGCTTCTTGGAGGCGAGCCGAGAGATGGTATCCATGTTGGCATGTCCAAGCCTCATGTGCCAAAGCCAACTCTCATCATTCTTTGTAACTAGGCATCTATCATTGTTAGTACCTTCAACAAGATAAAGAACATAAATGTTGTTTTCTCTAATGCCTTCATAAACAATAGTTCCATTAGAACTATCGGTAATGTAGCATTTGAGTTTAACAAACTTGATATCGGTAAGATGGCTAATACTAAGGAGGTTATGCTTGAGATTAGTAACACGACATACATTATTAATACAAAGATAAGAAGGAGAGCCGATATTACCATTTCCAATAATATAACCTTTAAGATTGTTACCGAAGGAGACGTGTCCTTCCTTCTTCATCGATAGCGTTGTAAAAAGTGAAGCATCACCGGTCATGTGTCGTGAACAACCGCTATCGAGAATCCACTTGCTTCTAGCATGAGAATGATTCGTCACCTACAACATAAGTTGAAGATGAACATTTTGGTACCCATGATCTTATGGGTCCATGAGTGTTAGTCTTAGGAACCCATTTAAGAACTCTCATGTCAACTTGTTTTCTTGTATAACAAAAATTGGAAGTGTGACCGACCAAACCACAATAATTGCACATCAAAGAAGATTTAGAAGAAGAAGTATGAGTGTTGTGCATATGTGAGTTTTTAGTGTGAGAGGTTCTACCATGAGTGTTATAATGATAGTAAAATGCATGACGTGAGGTGTTCTTCTTAACAAAAGGTCCTTTTCTTGTGTTAGAAAAGGAGTTGTGTGTAGTGTTCATGTAAGAGTTATGCCTAGCATTGTGATGAGTGTGGGGGTATCTTGGAGCATGCATGTGAGTGGTATTCTTATTACCTGAATTCTTACTCCGTGTAAGAAGATCATTATACTTAATAGAAGTGTCATATTCTCTTCTATTAGCATCTTGACATTTGCGCATAGCAAATTCATAAGAGCTTCTCATGGATAGAATCTCATCATCCCTTTTCTTGATGGTGTCAAGAGATTCTTGAAACTTGAGTCGCAAAGACTCTATTTCATCCGTGTCAGAAATAGGAGATTTTTCCTTCACATCAATAATAATGCTTGAGAGCCTCTCTACTTCAAGTTGAAGAGCCTCAACCTCTTTAAGAGATTTCTTGTATTTATTTCGAACACCTTTGTGTTCTTCATGTAATTCAAGAATGGCTTTCTCTGTCACGACCTGCACCCTAGAGTAAGGGCACGAGACGTGAATACGTCCAGCCTACGCCGCAGTGTCGGCGGTAGAACGCTGTCCTAGGTCACAACATCTAGCAATGTATATATCTAACAGTTTATACTCCCCGAATGGGGGTGACATAGCAATAACAAACTCAATCATAACTAAGGAAGAGATAGCACGATATGAACAGAACTCAAGAAAATGAAATAGATAAAAGCAGTAGTCTAAGATAATCCCAGCAATACAAGGTCTCAGATAAAAGAATATATACAAAACTGATCTCCAAAATAGAGTCTAACTAGAACATGTCTCAAGACTGCATAAAGTAAGATAAGCCTAACTAGTCTAGTCTAGGCAATCGGGGTAATCTCCTCAGCTAGAGCTGGGTCCTCCTGAGGGTCCAGCTCGCAGGTGTCATCTAAGGCTCCCCCGTAGTAAGTGTCCAGGCAAGCCTCCTCCTCGTCCTCTGTAATATTTTTAACAGGTCCAGTCAGGACAGGAGCGAGTACAGTACATCTCAACAAATCATAGCAGGTTAGAAAATATAAACATGTAGTAAAGTAAGATACAAGTACTGAAAGAAGTGCAGTATGTAAACAGAGAGAGAACTATAATAAAAATATCTACTATACATAGGGAACTAGCAGTGACCCAACAGTGTAAGTCCCATAAACATAGGAATTCTGGGGGTAACCCAACAGTGTAAGATTCCAGGAAGACTCTACGATCATGAGGGTACATATCGTAAGTGATCAAAGAACCAAGAAGCATATGATACGCTATGAAAGTGAAACGTACAGAACATAGAGTACCCGATGCTCCCTAAGGATAACATCTCAAGAAAGGATCCATATAGTACCAATCCGTGTGACCAACGTGACAGTACAAGTAAAGTAATCTACTGCAGGAAATAATTCTAAGTAGGATATGAAATGATCAGAGAATGTACTCGCCTGTAACTGAGTGTCCAATATGAAAAGTACCGTCCAAGGAGTGGTGTCTGGCTCCTAATCAGAACAGCATAAGTCACAACAAGTCCAGAATAGTAAAATGGAGTCCTACTATGCATTCTACATTATTCTAAGTCAATCTAGGCCAAAGTCAACTCTTGGTCAACTTTGGTCAACCCTAGAAGTCAAACTAGGTCAATCTAGTCTAATTAAGTCTAAACTCAACAATCTAGGTCTAACCAGACATGCTAGGCTCTAACAAGTCTATACTAGACAACACACCACATTCCAAGTATCCATTATACCTAAGTATATCCAAGAATATATATATAGATACAGATATTGATTAACACTATGTATTCTAGGCTAAAATACTATATGTATATACATATAGGCATACACCACACAAGTATACGTGTCTACAAATTGTATATAATGCATTTCACACCACAAATAGACAATCCTATCTAAGGGTGCTTAACATGTGCATATAGTGGGAATGTGTGTAGTGTGGCACATGAGGTTGTGTGTGTGTACAGGAATATAGCCAACAGTGTAAAGGATAATGTGTGTGTGGGTGAACTGTACAGCAGGAAAAATATGACAGGAAATAAGAGTAAACATGTGTGTGTGAGAGAGATGAAGCAATATGCAACCTCAACAGTGAACAAATAGCTAGTGTGCAGGAAAACAAATCAGTGAAGAAGGACAGTGTGTGTGTGAGCAGTTCAGTCCAAACTGGACAGTGGGGAGTGTGTGTATGGATACATGGGTGTGCAGGAATGTTAATAACAGGGAAAGAGAAGACTGTGTGTGTGTGGTAGAGCAATATGCAGGAATTCATCAAAACAGTGAAGGAACAACAGGAAGGGAAAAATCAGTACAGCATTTTAAAACAGTCAATGTATCCTGAAAACTGGAAGACATGGACCCATTCTCAGGTTTGTACAAAACTGGAACTTAACTCAGGTTTATACCAACTGGAAACTCAAATCAAATAGGAAGAAAGGAAGGGAAACCAACTCATTGCCCCTTCCAATCTCAGGTTTTACATATCCCAAATGACAGAACTCAACAGTGAACTACTCACTGAATTCTCAGGTCAAGTAGTCTCAGGTTTTAACAAATAAACCAAAACCAATTCCCAGTTTTATCTTCAAAACAAATGTCAGTTGAAGCATACACAACAGTGACTATATATGACAGTTAGATTTTAGTTCTAAAACAAACCTAATCGTCAACCCAACAACACCTAATTTGATACACACATAGGACACATATAGGGAAACATATTTAGGATTTAAAACTCAGTATTTAACATCAGTACCAAGGTTAAGTCATCAGGCAAACTCAAAATTGCAAACTGAAAACAGGAAGGGAATGGGCTGATACAGTGTGGTTCAGAAAAATGGAAAAATGGCAGTTTTAATAATAAAATTGATTTAAAATATAATTACAGAGGTTGGTAACAATTAAGTATAACTAGTGCATGCTACACAAGTGGTTTGTGTCCATAAAATTGGACACAAACGTGTCCACACAAAACAGTGTACAATACAGTGCACTGACAGTGCACTGTCTCGTGCACACGTGCACTTGTGTCGTGTGCACGACACAAGACACGAGAGGATCTCGTGGTGACACACATGGGTAGCCCACCTATAGGGCTACCTCAGGGGCCCACTGGCCTGTGTCCACGAAGTGTCAGGGTTGGACACGAGACCCGTGTCAGTGGCCCAAAACCACGCTGCACAGAATAGTGAGAACCCGTGCGTCGAGGATTCCTCACTCGATACGCCACGTGGGCCTACGAAACTTGACACATGGCGTGTCAGTGGATGCCCCGAGGCTTCCACAAAGTTTCGTGTCCAGAAAGTTCGTGTCGTGTCCGCTACAGGGCCCGATAGGCTGGGGATCCCTGTAGCAGTGCGCGAGCGTGTGCGCGCGTGTCCACACCACCAAAACGACACAGGATAACACAAAAATCAAGACATAAGGACAGGAAACCCTAAGCTAGATCAAAAACCTATTTCCTATTCAAAAATAATAGGCAAACTGGATCGACATGCCCTTTGTGGCATTCTGTCGAACACCATGTCTAGTGTACTGATACGTGTCCAGAATGGACACGAATCCTTCGACACTGGACACAAAACCTATCCAGACCTTAGGGGGACCCTTAGGGCTTCCTATTGGTAAAGACAAACTGAAAATCTATGGAGAAATGGGAAAGTTACCTATTGGTGAACAAGCCTTCACAAAAGCTAAATGGAGAGATTCCTCAAGCCACCCAAACTTTCACAAATTGTTGTTTCCCTGCAAATAACCATTACCAACAGAAAGAACATTGATTTTAGGTCCTAATGGAATTGGTTTGGGGAAGAAAGGATTTAAAATAGATTTTTAATGAATTTTGGAAGATGGAACTCACCTCTTTCCTTAGAACTTTTGGATGAACCCTAAAAGAGGCTAGCCCTAAAATCTAGGAGGGACTTTATAGTAGGGGAATCCCTAGGTTGAACCTAGCTGGCCAGCCATGATGGGTTTGGGTGGGGTTTGAACTATGTAAGCTAGTCCTATTGAGTTTAGTCACAAAATGACTTATGAAACCACAAGCCATTTATCAAAACACTTGATTTCTAAATTCCTAATTAAATTTCTAATGAATCAATAACTACTAACTTAGGTCATACTAGGTTAGACTAGAGTCACTTGACCTAACCAAGCCCCACTAACTAGGGTTAGTTCCTAGGTTGGTCTACATAAGTCAAAACTAGTCAAAAATCAAACTAGTCCAAATAAATCCAAAATAATTCCTAAAAATTCCCATAAATTCTAATTAATACTAATAATTTTAAATTACCCCAAAAATGAAAAATTTTCCCTCAAACTAGAAATATGGTAGTGACAAATCTACCCTCCTTAAAAGAATTTCGTCCTCGAAATTGAAAGACGAAATGCAACTAATGAGAAGGATAGAAAGTATACCTCACGGTCCAAAAAGATAGGGGTACCGCTCGCTCATCTCATCCTCCCACTCCCAGGTAGACTCTCCTGAAGAATGATGCCTCCAAGCGACGCGTACCAAGGGTATCACCTGGTTCCTCAGAACCTTCTCCCGTCGATCCAGAATCTCCACTGGCGGCTCTGGATAGCTGAGAGAAGGCCCAACCTCTATCTCCGAATGATCGAGCACATGGCTAGGGTCAGCCACGTACCGTCTCAACTGTGATACATGGAATATGTTGTGGACCCCCACAAGTGCAGGCGGCAAGTCTAGCCTGTAAGCCACGTCACCGACTCTCCCGTTGATAACGAAAGGGCCGATGAAGCGCGGGCTAAGCTTCCCGCCTCCACCAAAACGTATCGTACCACGAGTCGGAGATATCCTCAAGAAAATCTGGTCTCCGACCTAATCACAAGCAAGGTCTCAATTAATATAAATAACAAACATGATTAAAAAAATCACAAAGAAACACCCTAAATCTAATCATACTCTAATCTGTACCTCAAACTCCAAGGGCCTCCGGTGGCTATCGGCCCAGTGCCGATGTCTGTCCTGCACCACGCGAAGTCTGTCCCTGATGAGCTTAACCTTCTCGGTCGCATCCACAATCATCTCTGGCCCCAGCAAAGCTCGCTCACCAACATCATCCCAGGATAAGGGTGTACGGCACCTACGCCCGTACAGAGCCTCGAAAGGTGACATCTCGATGCTGGCCTGGAAACTATTGTTATAAGCAAACTCCACCAAATGAAGATGATCCTCCCAGGAACCTCCAAAGTCCAGGACGCACGTCCGCAGCATATCCTCAAGGGTCTGAATAGTCCGCTCTGACTGTCCGTCCGTCTGGGGTGGTATGCAGTACTAAACTTGAGCTGAGTGCCCAAGCTGGTCTGCAGACTCCTCCAGAAATGGGAAGTAAAACGGCTATCCCGATCTGAGACGATGCTGACCGGAACTCCGTGGATCATGACTATCTGCCACATATACATCTCCGCCAGCCTCTCTGTAGACGTACCCACCTTGAATGGCAAGAAGTGGGCCGATTTGGTCAACCTATCAACGATGACCCAAATCGCGTCTTTTCCTCCTGGAGTACGCGGCAATCCTGAAACGAAGTCCATCGTGATATGCTTCCATTTCCACTCGAAAATGGGCAGCGGCTGCAACAATCCACCGGGCCTCTGTCTCTCTGTCTTGACCTGCTGACAGACCAAGCACCTAGCTACTAAGTGGGACACCTCCCGCTTCATCCTTGACCACCATATGTGCTCCCGCAGATCTCGGTACATCTTGTTGGCACCCGGGTGTATAGAGTACTGAGATCTGTGGGCCTTCTGCATAATCTGCTCTCTAAGCTCCCCGCTAGGCACACATAACCTGGCACCGTGCCTCAGGACACCATCCTCTGCAAGTGAAAACTCAGGATCCCCCACTCCTATACTGATCTGCTCTCTGATACTCTATAAAGCCACATCCTCGAACTGGGCCGCCTTGATCCTGTCCACCAAGTCTGACTGAATCTGCATCCCCCATAGCTGCATCTGCACTCCCGGTACGATCACCTCAATCCCAAGGCTCTCCAAGTCGGCAAGCAAATGCTGATCTATGGTCAAACACATGGCTGTCGGATACCTACTCAAGGCATCGACAACCACGTTGGCCTTCCCCGGATGATACTGCAGTGCAATGTCGAAGTCCTTCATCAACTCCAACCATCTGTGCTGTCTCATGTTCAGCTCCTTCTGAGTGAACACATACTTAAGGCTCTTGTGATCTGTGAAGATCTCCACCCTCTCACCATACAGATAATGCTTCCACAGCTTCAGAGCAAATATCACTGCTGCCAGCTCCAGGTCGTGGGTTGGGTAGTTCTTCTTATGGAGACGTAACTGCCTGGAAGCATAGGCAATCACCTTCCCGTGCTGCTGCAACACACAACCCAACCCCTTCCCCGAAGTATCACTATAAATAGTGAATCCACCTGATCCTGAAGGCAATGTCAGAATCGGAGCTGTCGTCAGCCGCTTCTTCAACTCATCAAAAGCTGCCTGACACTCCTCTGACCAAACATACTCAGCATCCTTCCGGGTCAACCGTGTCAACGGCTCTGCAATCCGGGAGAAATCCTGCACAAATCTCCGGTAATACCCTGCCAGCCCCAGGAAGCTCCTGATCTCTGCAACTGAAGTCGGCGCTGTCCATGCCTCAACTGCTACAATCTTCTTGGGGTCAACTGAGATACCATCTCCAGTCACCACATGCCCCAAGAAATCCACCCGATCTAGGAAGAACTCATATTTGGAGAGCTTCCCATAAAGCTGCTCCTTCCTGAGGATCTCCATCACTATCCTCAAATGCTCCTCGTGCTCCTCCTTAGTCTTGGAATATATCAAGATATCATCAATAAACACCACTACAAACTGATCCAAATACTGATGGAACACCTTATTCATAAGGTTCATAAATACTGCGGGTGCATTGGTTAGCCCAAACGGCATAACCAAAAACTCGAACTGCCCGTACTGCATCCTGAAAGCGGTCTTGGGAATATCCTCCCTCTTCACCTTCACCTGGTGATATCCCGACCTCAGATCAATCTTGGAAAATACCCGAGCTCAGCTCAACTGGTCAAATAGATCGTCGATCCGCGGCAGTGGGTATTTGTTCTTGATCGTGAGGTTGTTGAGTGCCCTATAGTCAATACACATGCATACTGACCCATCCTTCTTCGGCACGAACAACACTGGTGCACCCCATGGCGACAAACTCGAGCGGATGAAGCCTTTGTCCTGTAGCTCATCCACTTGCTTCTTCAGCTCCACCAGCTCGCTGTTGTTCACCCGATAGACATGCTGAGAGATGGGTTCCGCTCCTGGAACCAAGTCTATCAAGAACTCAATGTCCCTGTCTGGTGGCAGTCCCGGTAACTCCTCCGGGAAAACATCTATATACTCTGCTATCAAGGAGTGTGGAATCGTCTGCTTCTCGACCGAGACTCCACAGAAGACTCCGCTGCTCTGCTCTGCCTGACGTCTGGAGTACTCGAACTCTGGCTCCTCCGGCACTCTGAACAGAACACTACCCCCTCTGCAATCGATGCTGGCGTGGTGCTTGCTCAACCAATCCATGCCTAGTACTATATCGTAGTTCGGCAATGGCATTACGAGCAGGCTCACCTCCAACTCACGGCCTTCCAAAACTACTCTCCGACCCTTACAAATATCACTCACGAGGATAATACCACCCCCGGTCGTGATCTTGTAAGTCCTGGGCAACGATTCAGCTACTAAACCATGCCTAATTGCAAAAGATACTGAAATAAAGCTATGCGATGCACCAGAATCAAACAATACAAATGCTGGACTGGAGTCGAGAAGAATCGAACCTGCAATCAGCTCTCCAGTCACCTCCGCATCTCCAGCTGCCATGGCGAAAGCTTGCCCCTGCTGGCCTCCCCTGGCCTGCTGCTGGTGCTGGACAAACCTCTGCTGCTGAGTCGGCAGGGCTGGTCCCCGCTGCTGGCCTACTGGAGCTCTGGCTCCTGCTCCTGCTCCTCCTCCCGGAGCTGCTCGTCCTGTACGGTACTCCCTCATCTGGTAGTCTACTGAACCACACACAAGGTACTGTCCCAGCCTCTTTCTGCACTCATTGGCAATATGCCCAGGCTTCCTACAGTAGATACAAATGGTAACCTGCCTCTGGCCCTGCTGGTGCTGCCTCGGCTGCTGCTGATGCTGCACTGGCTGGTGCCTCGGCTGCTGAAACTGCTGGGGCTGGAACCTCTGCTGCTGGTGGTACTGCTGCTGAAAGTGCGACCTCTTGGCCGGTCCTCCGCTACTGCTGCCTCCCTGGGAGTCTCGCCCCCTCTTGAACCTAAGCTCAAGATCATCCTCTGCAGCTAGCGCGTCCACCAGGATCTCCTCAAATGTAGCACTGCGGGCGTTCTTGGTGTAGGACTTGACCTCCTTTACCAAGCCCTTCCGAAACCTTCGGGCCTTTGTCGTCTCCGACAAGTCCTCTACAAATCTGCCCAGGCGGCAGAACTCTCCTGCATACTCCTCCACAGACTGACTCCCCTGAACTAAGGCCTCGAACTGAGTCTCGAGGGCTCCCACAGCTGCCTTTGGGAAGAACGCCTCCTTGAACAGCTTCTTAAATGCTGCCCAAGTCTGTCCTGCTGTGCCGACCCTCGGGTCGGTCTGGTACCAGGTACGGGCCAGATCATGTATCATGCTGGTCACCGCCTCTATCTGGAGCCTCGTCGGAATCTCAGCCAGCCTAAAAATCTCCTCCATATGCTCGATCCACTCATCGGCATACAGGATCCCCTCTGTCCCTCGGAAGTATCTCGGGTGCATCTTCTGGAAGTCCTGGATGCCCTTCTTCCGTGGCTGGTGTGGCTGCTGGACTGCTGCTGGCTGAGCCACGACTCTCTCCACTGCTGTCACTGCCAGCTCAATGCCTCGAGTGAGCTCTGCCGTCTGCCTCTGCTGCTGAGTCTGCTGACCCTCCATGTACTGCCGAAAGAAGGATAGTAGCTGCACTGCGTCCACTGTCCCTGCAGGTGGCTACCGGTTGGGATCCTCTGGGAGAACTGGGTCCTGCCTCCCTGCCGGTGGAAGCATACCCCCTGCTGCTGCTGCTGCCCGGGCCTCAATACGAGCAAAGGTGGCAGGAGCTGCAGTCCTCTGGCCCTGCTGTACTGGCTGGGAGGTAGCAGTCCCCTCCATAGCATCCTCATGAACGGTACGCTGTGATCGAGTCTCTACCATCCTGAAAATAGACAAACAAGAGTATCAATTTCTGAGAAAGAAGCGAAATAACAAGGGCGGACAATTATAATTCAAAGGATCAGCTAACAATAAGAATTTAGATGGAAACAAAGAAATTTTCCTAATATGATTGAGTACCCTTAAAATTTATGTCCTATATCCTATAGCAGGCTACAGTGATACTCTAGTTCGAGCACCACTACACTTCTAGTCTAGACCTGCATGGGCCACCACTGAAAAATGTGTCACGACACGCACCCTAGAGTAAGGGCACGAGACGCGAATACGTCCAGCCTACGCTGCAGTGTCGGCGGTAGAACGCTGTCCTAGGTCACAACATCTAGCAATGTATATATCTAACAGTTTATACTCCCCGAATGGGGGTGACATAGCAATAACAAACTCAATCACAACTAAGGAAGAGATAGCACGATATGAACAGAACTCAAGGAAATGAAATAGATAAAAGCAGTAGTCTAAGATAATTCCAGCAATACAAGGTCTCAGATAAAAGAATATATACAAAACTGATCTCCAAAATAGAGTCTAACTAGAACATGTCTCAAGACTGCATAAAGTAAGATAAGCCTAACTAGTCTAGTCTAGGCAATCGGGGTAATCTCCTCAGCTAGAGCTGGGTCCTCCTGAGGGTCCAGCTCGCAGGTGTCATCTAAGGCTCCCCCGTAGTAAGTGTCCAGGCAAGCCTCCTCCTCGTCCTCTGTAATATTTTTAACAGGTCCAGTCAGGACAGGAGCGAGTACAGTACATCTCAACAAATCATAGCAGGTTAGAAAATATAAACATGTAGTAAAGTAAGATACAAGTACTGAAAGAAGTGCAGTATGTAAACAGAGAGAGAACTATAATAAAAATATCTACTATACATAGGGAACTAGCAGTGACTAGTGAGTCAGAGTACAATATGAACATGTAATACTCCCCTGTACCCCCGATCAATACACAAGGATCCAGCCAGGTTATGTTATATGATGCTATGTAACAGACCCCGAAGGTGATAGACCCCGAAGGTGATAAGCCCCCGAAGGGTGGTAGACCCGAAGGTGATACATAGTAGTCCCATAAAAATGAGGATTCTGGGGGTAACCCAATAGTGTAAGTCCCATAAACATGGGGATTCTGGGGTAACCCAACAGTGTAAGTCCCATAAACATAGGAATTCTGGGGGTAACCCAACAGTGTAAGATTCCAGGAAGACTCTACGATCATGAGGGTACATGTCGTAAGTGATCAAAGAACCAAGAAGCATATGATACGCTATGAAAGTGAAACGCACAGAACATAGAGTACCCGATGCTCCCTAAGGATAACATCTCAAGAAAGGATCCATATAGTACCAATTCGTGTGACCAACGTGACAGTACAAGTAAAGTAATCTACTGCAGAAAATAATTCTAAGCAGGATATGAAATGATCAGAGAATGTACTCGCCTGTAACTGAGTGTCCAATATGAAAAGTACCGTCCAAGGAGTGGTGTCTGGCTCCTAATCAGAACAGCACAAGTCACAACAAGTCCAGAATAGTAAAATAGAGTCCTACTATGCATTCTACATGATTCTAAGTCAATCTAGGCCAAAGTCAACTCTTGGTCAACTTTGGTCAACCCTAGAAGTCAAACTAGGTCAATCTAGTCTAATCAAGTCTAAACTCAACTATCTAGGTCTAACCAGACATGCTAGGCTCTAACAAATCTATACTAGACAACACACCACATTCCAAGTATCCATTATACCTAAGTATATCCAACAATATATATATAGATACAGATATTGATTAACACTTTGCATTCTAGGCTAAAATACTATATGTATATAGATATAGGCATACACCACACAAGTATACGTGTCTACAAATTGTATATAAAGTATTTCACACCACAAATAGACAATCCTATCTAAGGGTGCTTAACATGTGCATATAGAGGGAATGTGTGTAGTATGGCACATGAGGTTGTGTGTGTGTACAGGAATATAGCCAACAGTGTAAAGGATAATGTGTGTGTGGGTGAACTGTACAGCAGGAAAAATATGACAGGGAATAAGAGTAAACATGTGTGTGTGTGAGAGATGAAGCAATATACAACCTCAACAGTGAACAAATAGCTAGTGTGCAGGAAAACAAATCAGTGAAGAAGGACAGTGTGTGTGTGAGCAGTTCAGTCCAAACTGGACAGTGGGGAGTGTGTGTATGGATACATGGGTGTGCAGGAATGTTAAAAATAGGGAAAGAGAAGACTATGTGTATGTGTGGTAGAGCAATGTGCAGGAATTCATCAAAACAGTGAAGGAACAACAGGAAGGGAAAAATCAGTACAGCATTTTAAAACAGTCAATGTATCCTGAAAACTGGAAGACATGGACCCATTCTCAGGTTTGTACAAAACTGGAACTTAACTCAGGTTTATACCAACTGGAAACTCAAATCAAATAGGAAGGGAAACCAACTCATTGCCCCTTCCAATCTCAGGTTTTACATATCCCAAATGACAGAACTCAACAGTGAACTACTCACTGAATTCTCAGGTCAAGTAGTCTCAGGTTTTAACAAATAAACCAAAACCAATTCCCAGTTTTATCTTCAAAACAAATGTCAGTTGAAGCATACACAACAGTGACTATATATGACAGTTAGATTTTAGTTCTAAAACAAACCTAATTGTCAACCCAACAACACCTAATTTGATACACACATAGGACACATATAGGGAAACATATTTAGGATTTAAAACTCAGTATTTAACATCAGTACCAAGGTTAAGTCATCAGGCAAACTCAAAATTGCAAACTGAAAATAGGAAGGGAATGGGCTGATACAGTGTGGTTCAGAAAAATAGAAAAATGGCAGTTTTAATAATGAAATTGATTTAAAATGTAATTACAGAGGTTGGTAACAATTAAGTATAACTAGTGCATGCTGTACAAGTGGTTTGTGTCCATAAAATTGGACACAAACGTGTCCACACAAAATAGTGTACAATACAGTGCACTGACAGTGCACTGTCTCGTGCACACGTGCACTTGTGTCGTGTGCACGACATAAGACACGAAAGGATCTCATGGTGACACACATGGGTAGCCCACCTATAGGGCTACCTCATGGGTCCACTGGCATGTGTCCACGAAGTGTCAGGGTTGGATACGAGACCTGTGTCAGTGGCCCAAAACCACGCTGCACAGAATAGTGAGAACCCGTGCATCGAGGATTCCTCACTCGATACGCCACGTGGGCCCACGAAACTTGGCACATGGCATGTTAGTGGATGCCCCGAGGCTCCCACAAAGTTTCGTGTCCAGAAAGTTCGTGTCGTGTCCGCTACAGGGCCCGATAGGCAGGGGATCCCTGTAGCAGTGCGCGAGCGTGTGCACGCACGTCCACACCACCAAAGCGACACAGGATGACACGAAAATCAAGACACAAGGATAGGAAATCCTAAGCTAGATCAAAAACCTATTTCCTATTCAAAAATAATGGGCAAACTGGATCGACATGCCCTTTGTGGCATTCTGTCGAACACCATGTCTAGTGTACTGATACGTATCCAAAATGGACACGAATCCTTCGACACTGGACACGAAACCTATCCAGACCTTAGGGGGACCCTTAGGGCTTCCTATTGGTGAAGACAAACTGAAAATCTATGGAGAAGTGGGAAAGTTACCTATTGGTGAACAAGTCTTCACAAAAGCTAAATGGAGAGATTCCTCAAGCCACCCAAACTTTCACAAATTATTGTTTCCCTGCAAATAACCATTACCAACAGCAAGAACATTGACTTTAGGTCCTAATGGAATTGGTTTGGGGAAGAAAGGATTTAAAATGGATTTTTAATGAATTTTGGAAGATGGAACTCACCTCTTTCTTTAGAACTTTTGGATGAACCCTAAAAGAGGCTAGCCCTAAAATCTAGGAGGGACTTTATAGTGGGGGAATCCCTAGGTTGAACCTAGCTGGCCGGCCATGATGGGTTTGGGTGGGGTTTGAACTAGGTTAGCTAGTCCTATTGAGTTTAGTCAGAAAATGACTTATGAAACCACAAGCCATTTATCAAAACACTTGATTTCTAAATTCCTAATTAAATTTCTAATGAATCAATAACTACTAACTTAGGTCATACTAGGTTAGACTAGAGTCACTTGACCTAACCAAGCCCCACTAACTAGGGTTAGTTCCTAGGTTGGTCTACATGAGTCAAAACTAGTCAAAAATCAAACTAGTCCAAATAAATCCAAAATAATTCCTAAAAATTCCCATAAATTCTAATTAATACTAATAATTTTAAATTACCCCAAAAATAACAAATTTACCCTCAAACTAGAAATGTGGTTGTGAAACCCGTATTTTTTACTTCTAATTTTTTTTATTTGCTAAATAAAATTTTGTTAGCAATAAATTTTTTTTCTTTAGAATAATGTTAGATGTTAATAATATTTATTTAAGAGTAAATTATTTTCCAAATAGTTAAACTTGGATTTTTGGCATGTCAGCCCGGACTTGAACCCAAATTTGAACATAAAATATTTTTATAAATTGTACAAAAATTTTCTAAATAATAATTTAACTGGGACTTTTGTATGACAACCCAGATCCAACTGAAGTCTATAATAGTTTTATAAATTTAAAATATTGTTTATATTTTCTAATTAAATTGTTTTTAGCCCAAAGCCAAGTTCATACTATTAAAAACCATTGTTTTGAAATTAAGAAAACCATTTTCTTTCATTAGGCCCATTGGATTAGCCAAGCCCACCCAATTCCTTTAAACTCATAACCCAATAAGTCTACCTTAAGTTCAAACCCTTTAGGCCAATTATGGCCCAAAACCCATAAAGTTTTCTTGCTAGCTTACTGTGGGTTTCTTTTAGATGAGCTTGAGCTCATTTGTGCTCTGAAGGAATGAATGAAAGAACTTTTATTCATTTGCTTTTAGTGGAGAAGACTTTTCATCTTCTCCTTCTCCAACCGGTTGAAAACGATCGACCCCTCGGATATTTTGGCCGGTGGCCATGAATGGCAAAGGCTCTTCTTCTTCCCCTGATGGTAACTCCTATTTCTCTAGTTTCTATATAAACCCACTCTTTTCCATTTTTCCACATACCAAATTTCCTTCCCAATCTTCTTCCTCCCCTCTTTCCCCACAAAATCCCGGCGCCCCGACGATCCGCACGGCCCACCCCGCGTCACCGCCGCCCGCGCCTGACCGGCGACCGCCGTCGTCCACCGCCAGCACCCCTGCGTGGCTGTGTCCGTCATTTTCGTCTGCCCCTGTCCGTGTCCTGTAGTGCTGTTCGGTTCCGAGATCGATTTGGGATTTCCGTTCGATTTCGGTTTGGGTATAATTCTGGAACTCCACTTTTCTTTTAGTCGGTGATGAATCTTCTGGTCCCCGAATCCAGCAGGATTTCGGTTTTTCGACAACGTAAATTCTACGTTGCAATTTCTGTTTTTTCGGAATTTTCGGAGAATCGGGTGTCTGAGAACCTTTTCGAAAGGAACTCTGGAGAATGATTATTTCTCTGGGTTTTCCTATTCGTAGGCTAATTTTCGGAGTTTCCGAAGGAAATTTGGAAATTACCCGTATTCGGATTTTCGGGAAAGTTCTGTTGATTTTCCATGGTTTGATATTTGGTTGTCTTTTAGTGGGGTATGTGTTCTGTTGTGTTTAGTTGCAGAATTGGGTTTTTAAACATTGTTTCTGTTGGAAATTTCCTTTGGTTGTCACTCCTGGACTATGAGTTAGTAGTGATGGTTGATTGGAAAATATTATTTTCGAAAAATTTATTAAAAGATTTTAAAATGATTTTTCTGAAATATTATTTTAATAATATTTTTGGGCGATGACCATATTGGTCAATAGGCCCCAGCGAAATGCAAACGCACCGGTTCGTCCGGACGTTGAGGCAGAATAGCTGTATTTGAAGAATGGACCAGTTCTGAGACATTCTAATAATTTACAAATTTAGTTAAAATTTTATTATTTAATTTTTAGGCGATTTAAAGGACTAACCCATTTTTCTCTTATTTAAATTCATAAATTTGTAAGGGCATAAGCCTATTCTTTATCTTCTGCAAAAGTTGTAATCAGTAGGAGCAATAAATTTGTGATTTCTGGGATTGAGTAAACGCGTAGAATTAATCAATATTATTATTAATTATTAATTAATAATTCACGATTTTCTTATTTTAGGAAAAGAAATTATATTTTTACATATAATTATAAAACACTAAATTTTTCCCAATAAGTTGATAAAATACCACGTTTTATATTCAATTGAAAATTACAAGTTTTTCCGAAAAACCTAAATTGAATTTCTAAATTTAAACTCATTAGTAAACGTTGTGATGTTGTGTTAGCTAGCTAATAACTAAAATAGACTAGGAAAGACAAATAGAGATTGCAACTAGATTATTTTGCTGGTATTTGTATTTCTGAGATAAGTTCCCCGGAATGTAGGATTTCAAGGAGGAACGTGACTTTTCAAATCCCGAAGTACCAATCTCGACCAATTGAAATTCAAGGCAAGTACGGTTGTGGTTAATTGCAGTTTAATTAATTTTAGAAATTTTGCATGTTAAATACACAACTGTTACACGTACTCTCTCCTAGAGTAATATTGAATCATTGCATCGGGATAATGGGGAGTAGCGTAGTTATCTATGATCAAAGCCAAATAGTTAATGAATGTGCGAGCTTACCCCTCTTCACACGGGGTTAGGCCGGACCGTATCAATAGGATACAAGTGAATCATCCTAAACCGGTCATAGATACTGCATACTCAAATCACAATTGTTTTATTGAAAATCATTGTTTCAAAATTATTTAATATTGCAAGTTTCTATTCATTATGCAAATTGTTAATTTTTCATAATTGTACTTGCTCCTTTCCTGACTGGATCCCCCACACCCAATAGGTTCTATTGATGACTCAGAGCTACTGATTAGTAGTTACTACGACCCGGAGCTGTACCCTGCTGTGCTCCCAGACGAGGTTCATGGAGATGATGATGACACTTCTGCTTAGATGGAGATTTGTTGTCTTTATTTAAATTAATGTTATTTTAAAAGTGGTGAACTCTTTTGTAATGAACAAGTTTATTTTTATCGTTAAATAAAATGTTGTGGCAATTATAAATTCAAGTGTTGTTGATTGTACCTGCATATGGAATACAGCTTACTGTCGCCGTCTCAACAACGGTGCAGGCTGGGCATGATCCGAGTCGACCCAAGAAATTGGGATCGGGTCGTGACAGTGGTAGTGACAAATCTACCCTCCTTAAAAGAATTTTGTCCTCGAAATTGAAAGGCGAAATGCAACTGATGAGAAGGATAGAAAGTATACCTCACGGTCCAAAAAGATAGGGGTACCGCTCGCGCATCTCATCCTCCCACTCCCAGGTAGACTCTCCTGGAGAATGATGCCTCCAAGCGACGTGTACCAAGGGTATCACCTGGTTCCTCAGAACCTTCTTCCGTCAATCCAGAATCTCCACTGGCTGCTCTGGATAGCTGAGAGAAGGCCCAACCTCTATCTCCGAATGATCGAGCACATGGCTAGGGTCAGCCATGTACCGTCTCAACTGTGATACATGGAATACGTTGTGGACCCCCACAAGTACAGGCGGCAAGTCTAGCCTGTAAGCCACGTCACCGACTCTCCCGCTGATAACGAAAGGGCCGATGAAGTACGGGCTAAGCTTTCCGCCTCCACCAAAACGTATCATACCACGAGTCGGAGATGTCCTTAAGAAAACCTGGTCTCCGACCTAATCACAAGCAAGGTCTCAATTAATATAAATAATAAACATGATCAAAAAAATCACAAAGAAACACCTTAAATCTAATCCTACTCTAATCTGTACCTCAAACTCCAAGGGCCTCCGGTGGCTATCGGTCCAGTGCCGATGTCTGTCCTGCGCCACGCGAAGTCTGTCCCTGATGAGCTTCACCTTCTCGGCCGCATCCACAATCATCTCTGGCCCCAGCAAAGCTCGCTCACCAACATCATCCCAGGATAAGGGTGTACGGCACCTACGCTCGTACAGAGCCTCGAAAGGTGACATCTCGATACTGGCCTGGAAACTATTGTTATAGGCAAACTCCACCAAATGAAGATGATCCTCCCAGGAAACTCCAAAGTCCAGGACGCACGTCCGCAGCATATCCTCAAGGGTCTGAATAGTCCGCTCTGACTATCCGTCCGTCTGGGGGTGGTATGCAGTACTAAACTTGAGCTGAGTGCCCAAGCTGGTCTGCAGACTCCTCCAGAAATGGGAAGAAAAACGGCTATCCCAATCTGAGACGATGCTGACCGGAACTCCATGGATCCTGACTATCTGTCGCATATACATCTCCGCCAGCCTCTCTGTAGACGTACCCACCTTGAATGGCAAGAAGTGGGCCGATTTGGTCAACCTATCAACGATGACCCAAATCGCGTCTTTCCCTCCTGGAGTACACGGCAATCCTGAAACGAAGTCCATCGTGATATACTCACATTTCCACTCGGAAATGGGCAGCGGCTGCAACAATCCACCGGGCCTCTGTCTCTCTGCCTTGACCTGCTGACAAACCAAGCACCTAGCTACTAAGTGGGACACCTCCCGCTTCATCCCTGACCACCATACGTGCTCCCGCAGATCTCGGTACATCTTGTTGGCACCCGGGTGTATAGAGTACTGAGATCTGTGGGCCTCCTGCATAATCTGCTCTCTGAGCTCCCCGCTAGGCACACATAACCTGGCACCGTGCCTCAGGGTACCGTCCTCTGCAAGTGAAAACTCAGGATCCCCCACTCCTATACTGATCTGCTCTCTGATACTCTGCAAAGCCACATCCTCGAACTGGGCCGCCTTGATCCTGTCCACCAAGTCTGACTGAATCTGCATCCCCCATAGATGTATCTGCACTCCCGGCATGATTACCTCAATCCCAAGGCTCTCCAAGTCGGCAAGCAAATACCGATCCATGGTCAAACACATGGCTGTCGGATACCTACTCAAGGCATCGGCAACCACGTTGGCCTTCCCCGGATGATACTGCAGTACAATGTCGAAGTCCTTCATCAACTCCAACCATCTGCGCTGTCTCATGTTCAGCTCCTTCTGAGTGAACACATACTTAAGGCTCTTGTGATCTGTGAAGATCTCCACCCTCTCACCATACAGATAATGCTTCCACAGCTTCAGAGCAAATATCACTGCTGCCAGCTCCAGGTTGTGGGTAGGGTAGTTCTTCTCATGGGGACGTAACTGCCTGGAAGCATAGGCAATCACCTTCCCGTGCTGCTGCAACACACAACCCAACCCCTTCCCTGAAGCATCACTATAAATAGTAAATCTACCTGATCCTGAAGGCAACGTCAGAATCGGAGCTGTCGTCAGCCGCTTCTTCAACTCATCAAAAGCTGTCTGACACTCATCTGACCAAACATACTCAGCATCCTTCCGGGTCAACCGTGTCAACGGCTCTGCAACCCGGGAGAAATCCTGCACAAATCTCCGGTAATGCCCTGCCAGCCCCAGGAAGCTCCTGATCTCTGCAACTGAAGTCGGCGCTGTCCATACCTCAACTGCTACAATCTTCTTGGGGTCAACTGAGATACCATCTCCAGTCACCACATGCCCCAAGAAATCTATCAGGTCTAGGAAGAACTCATATTTGGAGAGCTTCCCGTAAAGCTGCTCCTTCCTGAGGATCTCCAGCACTATCCTCAAATGCTCCTCGTGCTCCTCCTCAGTCTTGGAATATATCAAGATATCATCAATAAACACCACTACAAACTGGTCCAAATACTGATGGAACACCTTGTTCATAAGGTTCATAAACACTGCGGGTGCATTGGTTAGCCCAAACGGCATAACCAAAAACTCGAACTGCCCGTACCGCATCCTGAAAGCGGTCTTGGGAATATCCTCCCTCTTCACCTTCACCTGGTGATATCCCGACCTCAGATCAATCTTGGAAAATACCCGAGCTCCGCTCAACTGGTCAAATAGATCGTCGATCCGCGGCAGTGGGTATTTGTTCTTGATCGTGAGGTTGTTGAGTGCCCTATAGTCAATACACATGCGTACTGACCCATCCTTCTTCGGCACGAACAACACTGGTGCACCCCATGGCGAAGAACTCGAGCGGATGAAGCCCTTGTCCTGTAGCTCATCCACTTGCTTTTTCAGCTCCACCAGCTCGCTGTTGTTCACCCGATAGACATGCTGAGAGATGGGTTCCGCTCCTGGAACCAAGTCTATCGAGAACTCAATGTCCCTGTCTGGTGGCAGTCCCGACAACTCCTCCGGGAAAACATCCATATACTCTGCTATCAAGGGTTGTGGAATCGTCTGCTCCTCGACCGAGACTCCACAGAAGACTCCGCTGCTCTGCTCTGCCTGACGTCTGGAGTACTCGAACTCTGGCTCCCCCGGCACTCTAAACAGAACTCTACCCCCTCTGCAATCGATGCTGGCGTGGTGCCTGCTCAACCAATCCATGCCTAGTACTATATCGTAGTTCGGCAATAGCATTACGAGCAGGCTCACCTCCAACTCACGGCCTCCCAAAACTACTCTTCGACCCTTACAAATATCACTCACGAGGATAATACCACCCCCGGTCGTGATCTTGTTAGTCCTAGGCAACGATTCAGCTACTAAACCATGTCTAATCGCAAAAGATACTGAAATGAAGCTATGCGATGCACCAGAATGAAACAATACAAATGCTGGACTGGAGTCGAGAAGAATCGAACCTGCAATCAGCTCTCCAGTCACCTCCGTATCTCCAGCTGCCATGGCGAAAGCTCGCTCCTGCTGGCCTCTCCTGGCCTGCTACTGGTGCTGGAAAAAACCTCTGCTGCTGAGTCGGCAGGGCTGGTCCCCGCTGCTGGCCCACTGGAGCCCTGGCTCCTGCTCCTCCTTCCGGAGCTGCTCGTCCTGCACGGCACTCCCTCATCTGGTGGTCTGCTGAACCATACATAAGGCACTGTCCCAGCCTCTTTCTGCACTCATTGGCAACATGCCCAGGCTTCCTACAGTAGATACAAATGGTAACCTGCCTCTGGCCCTGCTGGTGCTGCCTCGGCTGCTGCTGATGCTGTACTGGCTGGTGCCTCGGCTGCTGAAACTGCTGCGGCTGGAACCTCTGCTGCTGGTGGTGCTGCTGCTGAAAGTGCGACCTCTTGGCCGGTCCTCCGCTACTGCTGCCTCCCTGGGAGTCTCGCCCCCTCTTGAGCCTAAGCTCAAGATCATCCTCTGCAGCTAGCGCGTCCACCAGGATCTCCTCAAATGTAGCACTGCGGGCGTCTTGGTGTAGGACTTGACCTCCTTTACCAAGCCCTTCCGGAACCTCCGGGCCTTCGTCGTCTCCGACAAGTCCTCTACAAATCTGTCCAGGCGGCAGAACTCTCCTACATACTCCTCCACAGACTGACTCCCCTGAACTAAGGCCTCGAACTGAGTCTCGAGGATTCCCACAGCTGCCTCTGGGAAGAACTTCTCCTTGAACAGGTTCTTGAATCCTGTCCAAGTCTGTCCTGCTGTGCCGACCCTCGAGTCGGTCTGGTACCAGGTACGGGCCAGATCCTGCATCATGCTGGCCGCCGCCTCTATCTGGAGCCTCGTCGGAATCTCAGCCAGCCTGAAAATCTCCTCCATAAGCTCGATCCACTCATCGGCATACAGGATCCCCGCTGTCCCTCGAAAGTCTCTCGGGTGCATCTTCTGGAAGTCCTGGATGCCCTTCTTCCGTGGCTGGTACGGCTGCTGGACTGCTGCTGGCTGAGCCACGACTCTCTCCACTGCTGTCACTGCCAGCTCAATGCCTCGAGTGAGCTCTGCCGTCTGCCTCTGCTGCTGAGTCTGCTGACCCTCCATGTACTGCCGAAAGAAGGCTAGTAGCTGCACTGCGTCCACTGTCCCTGCAGGTGGCTGCCGGTAGGGATCCTCTGGGAGAACTGGGTCCTGCCTCCCTGCCGGTGGAAGCATACCTCCTGCTGCTGCTGCTGCCGGGGCCTCAATACGAGCAAAGGTGGCAGGAGCTGCAGTCCCCTGGCCCTGTTGTACTGGCCGGGAGGTAGCAGTTCCCTCTATAGCATCCTCATGAACGGTACGCTGTGATCGAGTCTCTACCATCCTGAAGATAGACAAACAAAAGTATCAATTTCTGAGAAAGAAGCGAAATAATAAGGGCGGACAATTATATTTCAAAGGATCAGCTGACAATAAGAATTTAGATGGAAACAAAGAAATTTTCCTAATGTGATTGAGTACCCTTAAAATTTATGTCCTATATCCTATAGCAGGCTGCAGTGATACTCTAGTTCGAGCACCACTACACTTCTAGTCTAGACCTGTATGGGCCACCACTAAAAAATGTGTCACGACCCGCACCCTAGAGTAAGGGCACGAGACGCGAATACGTCCAGCCTACGCCGCAGTGTCGACGGTAGAACGCTGTCCTAGGTCACAACATCTAGCAATGTATATATCTAACAGTTTATACTCCCCGAATGGGGGTGACATAGCAATAACAAACTCAATCACAACTAAGGAAGAGATAGCACGATATGAACAGAACTCAAGGAAATGAAATAGATAAAAGCAGTAGTCTAAGATAATCCCAGCAATACAAGGTCTCAGATAAAAGAATATATACAAAACTGATCTCCAAAATAGAGTCTAACTAGAACATGTCTCAAGACTGCATAAAGTAAGATAAGCCTAACTAGTCTAGTCTAGACAATCGGGGTAACCTCCTCAGCTAGAGCTGGGTCCTCCTGAGGGTCCAGCTCGCAGGTGTCATCTAAGGCTGCCCCGTAGTAAGTGTCCAGGCAAGCCTCCTCCTCGTCCTCTGTAATATTTTCAACAGGTCCAGTCAGGACAGGAGCGAGTACAGTACATCTCAACAAATCATAGCAGGTTAGAAAATATAAATATGCAGTAAAGTAAGATACAAGTACTGAAAGAAGTGCAGTATATAAACAGAGAGAGAACTGTAATAGAAATATCTACTATACATAGGGAACTAGCAGTGACTAGTGAGTCAGAGTACAATATGAACATGTAATACTCCCCCGTACCCCCGATCAATACACAAGGATCCAGCCAGATTATGTTATATGATGCTATATAACAGACCCCGAAGGTGATAGACCCCGAAGGTGATAAGCCCCCGAAGGGTGGTAGACCCCGAAGGTGATACAAAGTAGTCCCATAAAAATGGGGATTCTGGGGGTAACCCAACAGTGTAAGTCCCATAAACATGGGGATTCTGGGGTAACCCAACAGTGTAAGTCCCATAAACATGGGGATTCTGGGGGTAACCCAACAGTGTAAGATTCCAAGAAGACTCTACGATCATGAGGGTACATGTCGTAAGTGATCAAAGAACCAAGAAGCATATGATACGCTATGAAAGTGAAATGCACAGAACATAGAGTACCCGATGCTCCCTAAGGATAACATCTCAAGAAAGGATCCATATAGTACCAATCCGTGTGACCAACGTGACAGTACAAGTAAAGTAATCTACTGCAAGAAATAATTCTAAGCAGGATATGAAATGATCAGAGAATGTACTCGCCTGTAACTGAGTGTCCAATATGAAAAGTACCGTCCAAGGAGTGGTGTCTGGCTCCTAATCAGAACAGCACAAGTCACAACAAGTCCAGAATAGTAAAATGGAGTCCTACTATGCATTCTACATGATTCTAAGTCAATCTAGGCCAAAGTCAACTCTTGGTCAACTTTGGTCAACCCTAGAAGTCAAACTAGGTCAATCTAGTCTAATCAAGTTTAAACTCAACTATCTAGGTCTAACCAGACATGCTAGGCTCTAACAAGTCTATACTAGACAACACACCACATTCCAAGTATCCATTATACCTAAGTATATCCAACAATATATATAGATAGATACAGATATTGATTAACACTATGCATTCTAGGCTAAAATACTATATGTATATACATATAGGCATACACCACACAAGTATACGTGTCTACAAATTGTATATAAAGCATTTCACACCACAAATAGACAATCCTATCTAAGGGTGCTTAACATGTGCATATAGAGGGAATGTGTGTAGTGTGGCACATGAGGTTGTGTGTGTGTATAGGAATTTAGCCAACAGTGTAAAGGATAATGTGTGTGTGGGTGAACTGTACAGCAGAAAAAATATGACAGAAAATAAGAGTAAACATATGTGTGTGTGAGATGAAGCAATATGCAACCTCAACAGTGAACAAATAGCTAGTGTGCAGGAAAACAAATCAGTGAAGAAGGACAGTGTTTGTGTGAGCAGTTCAGTCCAACTGGACAGTAGGGAGTGTGTGTATGGATACATGGGTGTGCAGGAATGTTAATAACAGGGAAAGAGAAGACTGTGTATGTGTGTGGTAGAGCAATGTGCAGGAATTCATCAAAGCAGTGAAGGAACAACAGGAAGGGAAAAATCAGTACAGCATTTTAAAATAGTCAATGTATCCTGAAAACTGGAAGACATGGACCCATTCTCAGGTTTGTACAAAACTGGAACTTAACTCAGGTTTATACCAACTGGAAACTCAAATCAAATAGGAAGAAAGGAAGGGAAACCAACTCATTGCCCCTTCCAATCTCAGGTTTTACATATCCCAAATGACAGAACTCAACAGTGAACTACTCACTGAATTCTCAGGTTAAGTAGTCTCAGGTTTTAACAAATAAATCAAAACCAATTCCCAGTTTTATCTTCAAAACAAATGTCAGTTGAAGCATACACAACAGTGACTATATATGACAGTTAGATTTTAGTTCTAAAACAAACCTAATTGTCAACCCAACAACACCTAATTTGATACACACATAGGACACATATAGGGAAACATATTTAGGATTTAAAACTCAGTATTTAACATCAGTACCAAGGTTAAGTCATCAGGCAAACTCAAAATTGCAAACTGAAAATAGGAAGGAAATGGGCTGATACAGTGTGGTTCAGAAAAATGGAAAAATGGCAGTTTTAATAATGAAATTGATTTAAAATGTAATTACAGAGGTTGGTAACAATTAAGTATAACTAGTGCATGCTGCACAAGTGGTTTGTGTCCATGAAATTGGACACAAACGTGTCCACACAAAACAGTGTACAATACAGTGTACTGACAGTGCACTGTCTCGTGCACACGTGCACTTGTGTCGTGTGCACGACACAAGACACAAGAGGATCTCATGGTGACACACATGGGTAGCCCACCTATAGGGCTACCTCATGGGCCCACTGGCCTGTGTCCACAAAGTGTCAGGGTTGGACACGAGACCCGTGTCAGTGGCCCAAAACCACGCTGCACAGAATAGTGAGAACCCGTGCGTCGAGGATTCCTCACTCGATACGCCACGTGGGCCCACGAAACTTGACACATGGTATGTCAGTGGATGCCCCGAGGCTTCCATAAAGTTTCGTGTCCAGAAAGTTTGTGTCGTGTCCGCTACAGGGCCCGATAGGCAGGGGATCCCTGTAGCAGTGCGCGAGCGTGTGCACGCATGTCCACACCACCAAAGCGACACAGGATGACACGAAAATCACAACACAAGGACAGGAAACCCTAAGCTAGATCAAAAACCTATTTTCTATTCAAAAATAGTAGGCAAACTGGATCGACATGCCCTTTGTGGCATATTGTCGAACACCATATCTAGTGTACTGATACGTGTCCAAAATGGACACGAATCCTTCGACACAGGACACGAAACCTATCCAGACCTTAGGGGACCCTTAGGGCTTCCTATTGGTGAAGACAAACTGAAAATCTATGGAGAAATGGGAAAGTTACCTATTGGTGAACAAGCCTTCACAAAAGCTAAATGGAGAGATTCCTCAAGCCACCCAAACTTTCACAAATTGTTGTTTCCCTGCAAATAACCATTACCAACAGCAAGAACATTGATTTTAGGTCCTAATGGAATTTGTTTGGGAAAGAAAGGATTTAAAATGGATTTTTAATGAATTTTGGAAGATGGAACTCACCTCTTTCCTTAGAACTTTTGGATGAACCCTAAAAGAGGCTAGCCCTAAAATCTAGGAGGGAATTTATAGTGGAGGAAGCCCTAGGTTGAACCTAGCTGGCCGGCCATGATGGGTTTGGGTGAGGTTTGAACTAGGTTAGCTAGTCCTATTGAGTTTAGTCACAAAATGACTTATGAAACCACAAGCCATTTATCAAAACACTTGATTTCTAAATTCCTAATTAAATTTCTAATGAATCAATAACTACTAACTTAGGTCATACTAGGTTAAACTAGAGTCACTTGACCTAACCAAGCCCCACTAACTAGGGTTAGTTCCTAGGTTGGTCTACATGAGTCAAAACTAGTCAAAAATCAAACTAGTCCAAATAAATCCAAAATAATTCCTAAAAATTCCCATAAATTTTAATTAATACTAATAATTTTAAATTACCCCAGAAATGACAAATTTACCCTCAAACTAGAAATGTGGTAGTGACATTCTCTAAATCATCATAGGTAAGAGTGTTTAAGGAAAGATCATCAAGTACCTCATCAGTTGCCATGAGGCAAACATTTGCATTGTGTTTGCACTCCTTGTCATTGTCGGAGTCACTAGCATCACTCTCACACCAAATGCTAGTGTTGGCAAATTTTCTAGAGGATGAGCTTCCTCTGCTTGGCTTCTCGTACTTACTTGAATCTCTTCTTATCATCGGACAGTCCCGCTTGATATGTCCGGATCTTCTATATTGATAGCACGCCGGATCTTCCTCATTTTCCCGTCTGGAGCGATTGGCTTTGTTGAATTTGAGGAATTTTCGGAAGTGCTTAGCTGTGAGAGCTATTTCTTCATCATCATCCGACTCATTGTCGTCGGAGCTCTCCTTGGAGTAAGACTTTGAAGCTTTGAGAGCAAGAGTCTTCTCCTTCTCTTTGGTCTTCTCCTTCTCCTTCTCTTGTGTGGAGGATTCCTCTTGATCCTTCATGTCGAGCTCGTGAGTCATAAGCTTACCCATGAGGGTCTCAAGGTTCATGACAGTTAGATCGTTCCCCTCAATAATTGCGGTAGCTTTAGGACTCCATACTTTCGTCAATCCTCTAAGGATTTTTCTGATCTTTTCATGAGCCGGATATTCCTTACCAAGAGAGGAGAGAGGATTAATAATATCACCAAATCAAGTAAACATAGAAGTAATAGATTCATCATGCTTCATTTTAAAAGACTCATATTCTTGCGTGAGTCTACTAATCTTAGACTCCTTCACTTGTGAAGTTCCTTCGTGTGTGACTTCAAGTAATTTTCAAATCTCATTGGAAGTCTTGCAAGTAGAGATTCGGTTGAATTCACTATTGTCGAGAGCACAATAAAGAGCATTCATTGCCTTGGCATCTCGACTTGCAAGCTTCTTAATGTTTTCAGAAAGAGTGTCCCGAAGGGTGTCAGAAGCAATATCCTCAATAGCTCTGGAAGGAGTAGGAAGACCATTTATCATGCAATTCCATAAGTCAAAATCTATGGACTTTAGATAAATGCTCATCCTAATCTTCCAGTAGTTGTAGTTGGTACCATCAAATAGGGGAGGCCTATTTGTGGAGTGCCCCTCATTGTGAAACGTGTTGATACTAGGGTTAGAGGCCATGAATCACTCAAGGGTGTAAATCCAAATCAAGAGAACAAAGCTTTGATACCAAATTGTAGAACCCTAGAGGGGGGGTGAATAGGGAAATTAAAAATTAACTACAACAATTGATGTAATAAAGACAATTGAAAGTAAAGAGTAGAAAGATCAAACGCAAGGATGTATCCTGGTATCCTCTTTTGAGGCAGTCCAGTCCCGGAACTCTCTCCGGCTTTAATCCACTATTTAACCAAATAGTACACACGAGTTTGGATCCGAAGAACTCGCCAACTTCAACACGAGTTTGGATCCGAAGACTCGCCAACTTTTACACACGAGTTTTCTTACGAAGGCTCGCCAACTTCAAACAAAAGTGAATGAGAACTTGTTGATCTTCTAACACGTGAAGATCGAAATGTACAACTCTTTAATACTCTAGCACTTTGGGAGAGGATGACAATGAAAAGCTTGGAAGAGTATTAATGGTGGAGCTCTTGGTTGTTGGAAAATTTATGGAAGAGTTGGTGAAGAAGCTCAAGAGAGAGAGCTTTCTTTTATAAGAGAACCAAGAGTTGGTGGCATTTAATGCTCTGAATACAGACAGACCGGCATGCTGGCGGTATGCAGCGGCATACCGTCGGTATACCGGCCAAATAGTAACGGTCATATTAATGACCGTTTGAGAGCATTAAATACGGCCATTAATGCTAGTCAGAGCAATTCGAAAACCAAATATTTGAAACACGGTATACCGCCGGTATGCCGGAGCATGCCGCCGGTATGCCAACAATTTGTCACAGCAAGTTTTGAGTTGCTAAAAACGGTATACCGCCGGTATGCCGGAGCATGCCGTCGGTATGCCGACAATTTGTCACGGCAACTTTTGGGTTGCTAAAAACGGTATACCGCCGGTATGCCGGAGCATGCCGTCGGTATGCCGACAATTTTGTCACAGCAACTTACTGGACATAAAAATCGGTATACCGCCGGTATGCCGAAGCATGCCGCCGGTATGCCGACTATTTGTCACAGCAACTTTCTGGATGCTAAAAACGGTATACCGCCGGTATGTCGAAGCATACCGCCGGTATGCCGCTCTGTAGCTATTTGATTTTTGACTTTGTTCTTTTTACTGTCATCCGTCCTTAGGTGTTTACAGATATACCTAGACCAGTACAGACTCGAAGACGTCGTCTTATGCAGGGAACGCCGGTAACTGCTACAGTCTTCAATGAAGAAGATGATTGCTCTTGAACGGAACTCCATGTAGTAGATCTTCTGAGAATATTTGAATCTGAAGAACAGAAGACTAAACTACGAAGATGCTGTTAATTAATCAAAATAAAATGTGCCAACAGAATTTATGGATAAGTACCTCTCCATATATAGGAGGTGGGAATTCCCAGTTGGATAAGGACTTGTAATGTTTTAAACCCCGATGGATAATTCCATCTTTTTATTTAAATCGATTTAGAAATTAATCAATCAAATCTAAATCAATCTAGATAAATTTTCTTTAATTTAATGCCTATTTAAAATAAAATCTTTTCCAAATTTAAATTATCAAAATAACTCAAATATTAAATAAAATAAAATCTTAAATATCATTTTTATAGTTAAATAAATATAGTAATAATTAATTTCAAAAATCACAATAAATACTTAAATCATAAAATAGCTTTTATAAATAACAAAATATATTAATAAACAAATTTCCAATTTTGCAAAATATTTGGAATACATTTCATATAAACCACAATTTCCAAATCACTACTTATTTTAAACGACGAACAAAATAACTCTTTTATACAAAATAAAAAATATTTATCACATTTGTTTGAACATGTACTTTCCTATATAAAATAAAATTTATAATAAAAATATTTTTCTAAAATATGTACCTCGACACATATTCGTACTCGTCGAGCAAATACAAAACGCAAATCTCGCACGCTACGCAAATACAACAATGCGAACTCGTATGCGACGTGCAGATACGAAGTACAAAAAAAATCGTAGTAGAAATTTAGAGGATTTATATCCTACCCAACTTAAAAGAATTTCGTCCTCGAAATTTAGGAGTAATTAGTGTAGGTAAGGCGAAGGGAATGGAAAGAGTTTATTCGAATAGATGTACGTGTCACGCCCCAGAACCAGAATACTGGAGAGCGGGGGCAGACATAGCCAGCTACATATATTGAAATAGAATATATCTCAACTATACGGTCACGGCTGTCTAGATATGAGGGTTTACTACAAGCCAGCAGTCTCTTAAGGTCAAGCCTATTGTCTCAATCTCAAGCAATTAACAGAGTTACAAGATGTTAGAGCATCAAATATATATATATATAAGGCATCCCAAATATTACATATTGGATGATCATGAAGCTAGTCGTACAAAATGATAGGACTAGCAAGAGTTCAGTCATACATGATCAACCCTAGGATTTGTTAATCATGTTTACAGCCCATAGGCAGACAGTAAGTAAATGTGCATCGAGCTAACAGGTGCTCGTCGGCTAAACGCCTCAAAAGAATAAATTTACATATAAGTGGGTGAAATAAAAAGGAAAACCCACTCTTGGCCCGGGTTCCGTCTAGTTGTCACCATTGGGCTGGAAGCTTGGTAGATCCTTGGGAGCTGCTCCGAAATCTGGCCACACAAAACCAGCTGGGTCAAACCCCAGAAAGAGCAAGTGCCACAAGGAGGCCACAAATAAGAACAAAAGCCAGCATATTAGAACATAAGGAATAAAAGTACAAGTAGTAAAGTACACAGGGCGATAAACGACTAGGGACGTGGAACCATTCCGGGAGCCAGGTTACAATCCTTAAACCAAACAAGGACCGGGATTGTACCCCTTCGCCTGAATAGCTCACTGTCTCTACCCATTTATCGTTAGAAATAAGTAAAGCAATCAAGATCAAGAGTTCCAGGTGCAGGGGCTAGACAAGACTTAGACAGAGCAGGACACCATTCATTCACAATCAGCCAGGCAAGTACTACGGCTTACTACTTTAACTAACTAGGGTTATCACAAGCCTAATTACTAACAAGATGCAAGTGAGAAACTCCAGTCCCAAGCCCTGCAGACCATCCAGTTATCCTTTCGCGGGTTGAGAGTTATAGGTGGGTACATTGCCCGGGAGGCAAATGTACCCTTAGGTGACTTAGAGGGTGCAACACATGACAGTGTGCTGGAAATGTGCTCTACTCGTCGGCAAGCTACAAGTCCATTAAAGCACCCAGATAACGAGATTGCCTGTGACTGGGAATTCTCCATGTTCTAGTTTGATCTAATAATTAGCCTAATCCAATTTAGCGCGAGTCCCTGGCCGGGGTACCCAGGAAGTCGCGTCCTAGACATGATGCAAGACAAGACAAGTAGATTGTACAAACAAGCAAGCAGGAACACCCACGGTGTCAAGTTGATTATACGAGTTAATTACAAGTTACAAGTCAAGTCAGGAGTGCGCCGCCACGGGCCACTATCAAGTTATCAAGATAAATCATGTCAGGGTGCTTGTTAGGAGTGCACCACTACGGGTCACTGTCATGTCAGGTTGATCATGTCAGGAGTGCACCACTACGGGTCACTGTCGTGTTATGCTAGGTCCTTGTCATACCATGCCATGTACAATAGTCATTCCAAACATATTAAGTAAAATCAAGTTCATGACAAAAGGCGTAAGGATATAAAATGGGCGTAAAATATCTAATACAATATCAATATATATAGGACTATAGAAGAGCCAGGCTTAAAGAAAATAAAACCAAATCTCCAAGAGCCAATGGTTTGCGCAAGGGGTCAGGGGGTTGGATTGCGCAGGAGTCAAGTGCGCCAGGAGGCCAACTGCGCAGGGTGAGCTGCGCAGGGTACCAACTGCGCAGGAGTGAGCTGCGCAGGGTACCAACTGCGCAGGAGTGGATGGCGCAGCAGATGGATTGCACACAGGAGGATTGCACAGGGGTTACTTTGCGCATGGCTGGCTTGCGCATGGCTAGCTTGCGCCAGCGCAATCCAGCGCAGCGCAAAGCACTGGCCAAGTGATTGTGCAATCGACCATGCGCTAAGGAGCACAGGCCAGGGTGCGCAATCGGCCATGCGCTAAAAAGCGCAAGGCAGAGGGCTGTTCTTCCTGGCCGAGAGCAAGTCCAAGAACACTAAGAACTTCAATTCTTCATAACTTAGCCAAATTAAAACCAAATCTAGATTTTCAAAGTTCTAACTTGAGTAAAATCGAATTCTCTTCCACATGGAAGCATCAAAACATACAAAAATCAAAGTTAAATAGATCAAAACCATGTAAATCTGAAAATGGTAAAAACCTAGATCTAGAACAAAGGAAACTCCAAATCACAAAATGTCAAGTTCTAAAGTTGTTCTCCATGGCCTAATCTAGCTAATGGACAAATAAAAAGTGGTGCTTATTTGATGGCAAGGTGCACTTGCCTAATGGGTTGGGGAGTTGTGTGGAAGAAGGAAGAAGAAGAAAATTAATGGAGAGTAAAGAGGAGAGAGAAAGTTTGGTGGAGATATAATGAGGGTGGTTGTGTTGTGTTGAGGGTAGAGTGTAGGATAAAGTGTTCCACTCATGATGAACCAAACCAAACCAACTTTCACAAAATAAAACCAAGCCATGGTCCAAAACCCATTTACGAGAAACCAAAATCTGTAAGTCAAGAAAATAAAATACGTGCCAAAATCAAATACGAGCATAAATACGTAATACAGGAAATGGGGGTGACAACTCTACCCACCTTCAAAGAATTCCGTCCTCGGAATTTAATCAAGGAGCTAGAGATTGCCACGACAAGCTATACTAAGCACAAACAAGCTACACTAAGCAGTTCAATCATACAATCATACAATGCAAGCAAGAAAGGGAAAGCGTAAGGTACAAGGAAGACATTATACCTTACGAGTCAAACAGGTAGGGATATCGCGATCGGATGTCATCCTCACGCTCCCACGTTGACTCACCTAGAGAGTGATGACCCCAAGCAACACGGACTAAGTTAATAGTCTTGTTCTTGAGCGTCTTTTCCCTCCAGTCCAAAATAGACACGGGCCTCTCCACATACGAAAGGTTGGTACCAACAACCAATTTCGAATGATCTAGGATATGGCTCGGGTTCGGGATGTACCGTCGTAATTGGGACACATGGAATACATCATGTACCTCACTTAGCGACGGCGGAAGAGCGAGACGATAGGACACATCGCCTACTCGCTCCAGAATATTGAACGGCCCTATATATCTAGGGCTAAGCTTTCTCCGCACGCCAAAACGAATGACGTCGCGGGTAGGCGAGATCCTAAGGAATATATGGTCGCCGACGGCAAATTCTAAGGGACGCCGATGAGCATCGGCCCAATGGCGCTGGCGATCCTGAGCAACTCGGAGGTGATCTCTGACTCTCCTGACCACTTCAACCGTCTGAGAAATCAGTTCTGGACCGAGCATCTGCCTCTCTCCGACATCGTCCCATGCTAACGGGGATCTGCACTTCCTACCATACAGAGCCTCGAAGGGTGCCATCTGGATACTGGCCTGGAAACTATTGTTGTACGAGAATTCCACCAGGTGCAGGTGATCCTCCCACGAACCACCAAAGTCAAGGGTACACGATCGCAACATATCTTCGAGAGTTTGTATAGTACGCTCTGACTGCCTATCTGTCTGCGGATGATACGCTGAGCTGAACTTGAGACGAGTCCCCAAACTTTGATGAAGACTGCGCCAGAAGTGCGATGTGAATCTCGTATCCTTGTCTGATACTATGCTGACTGGCACTCCATAGAGTCGGACGATCTGCCTGAGATACATCTCTGCTAGCTGTGCCGTTGACTGTCCAACTCTAAATGGAAGAAAGTGTGCCACCTTGGTAAGCCTATCCACAATGACCCAAATAGCATCTCTGCCTGCCGGAGATCTGGGTAATCCAGTCACGAAATCCATGGTAATGTGCTCCTATTTCCATTCTGGGATCGGCAAGGGTTGAAGAAGTCCAGCTGGCCTCTGATGTTCAGCCTTGACCTGTTGGCAAACCAAACATCGAGAGACATACCGGGCTATCTCCCTCTTCATACCATTCCACCAAAAGTGTTGACGAATATCTCTGTACATCTTCGTGCCGCCTGGGTGAATGGAGTACTGCGAACTGTGAGCCTCTGCCATGACTTTCTGTCTAATATCTTCACTGGGTACACAAAGACGCGTGCCGTATCGAAGTGTACCATCCTCATGAATACATAACTCTGGCCTTCTCCCTGCCTCGTACTCTGCTCTGAGCCGCTGAACCTTGGAATCTGTTAACTGTGCGGTCCGGATCCTCTCAACTATGGTGGACTGAATCTGTAGGCTGGCCATCAAGACCACATTGGAAGGAAGAACCACTTCAATTCCTATCTTCTGAAGATCCGCCAATAGCTCTGGTTGCGCTGTCAGGAAATAAACTCCGGCTCTCCGGCTCAACGCATCTGCTACAACGTTGGCCTTCCCTGGATGATACTACAAATCCACATCGTAGTCCACCAGTAGCTCGAGCCATCTTCTCTGCCACATATTAAGATCCTTCTGGGTGAAAACATACTTCAGGCTCTTATGATCAGTAAATACCTCTACTCTGTCTCCATACAAGTAGTGCCTCCACAACTTAAGTGCAAACACTACTGCTGCTAACTCCAAGTCGTGGGTCGGGTAATTCTTCTCATCATCACGGAGTTGACGTGACGCATAAGCAATTACCTTCCCATGCTGCATCAAAACACATCCCAATCCTCTGCCTGAAGAGTCGTAATAAACTATGAATCCTCCGGTCCCATCTAGAAGTGTGAGAATGGGAGCCATTATCAACCCTCGCTTCAACTTCTCAAATGATTCCTGGCATTCTGCTGTCCAAACGAACGGCACATCCTTGCGGGTCAACTGGGTCATCGGCGCTGAAATCCTTGCAAAATCAGAGACGAACCGCCGATAGTAGCCGGCCAATCCAAGAAAGCTGCGAACTTCTGCCACTGAGCTGGGTACTGGCCATGCCTCGATAGCCATAATCTTCTGGGGATCTACTTCCACTCCTCCTCTGGTAATGATGTGACCTAAGTAAAAAATACGATCGAGCCAGAACTCGCATTTACTGAACTTGGCGTACAACTGGTGCTCTCTGAGAATCTGGAGGACAATTCTGAGATGCTGCTCGTGCTCTGCTTCACTCTTGCTATAGACCAGGATGTCATCAAGGAACACTATCACAAACTGATCCAAGTAAGGCATGAAAATACGGTTCATGAGGTCCATGAACACGGCCGACGCATTGGTCGCTCCAAAGGGCATAACTAGAAACTCCCAATGCCCATACCTAGATCTGAACGCCGTCTTCGGGATGTCCTACTCTCTGACTCTGATCTGGTGGTATCCTGATCGCAAGTCTATCTTCGAGAAAACTGAAGCCCCTTTGAGTTGATCAAACAAGTCATCTATCCTCGGGAGAGGGTATCTGTTCTTGATTGTCACTGAGTTCAAGGTACGATAATCAACACATAGCCTAGACGTACCATCCTTCTTTTTCACAAGAAGCATCGGGGCTCCCCAAGGCGATCCACTTGCACGAATGAATCCCTTGGTCCTGAGTTCTTCAATCATCTTGTACAAAATCTCCAACTCTGAAGGCGCCATTCTGTAGACTCGCTCTGATACTAGTTCTGTCCCGGGAATCAAGTCGATGGTGAACTCGATCTCCCGCTCTGGTGGCATCCCTGGAAGTTCCTCTGGGAAGACATCTGGAAACTCTTCAACTATCCGGGGCAACTGCACTGCTGCTACTGCCATCCGCAATACTGGAGGAGATGGCTCTACGGCGCCTCTGGAAAATGAAAACTCTGGCTCTCCGGGAATACTAAAGACAACTCTGCCAGTATGGCAGTCTATCCTAGCATAATAGTTCCTCAATCAATCCATGCCTAGGACTACATCATAGTCTGCCATAGGGAACTCTATGAGCCTAGCAGGAAACTCTCTACCGCTAACTACGATCCGACACGAGGAAAACACTCGATCTACTCCCATAAGACCATTACCAGTAAGTATATTGAGCCTCACTGATAATGACTCGGGCTCCAACCCTATCCGTGTCGCAAATCGTACAGACATAAATGAATGCGATGCACCAGAATCAAATAATACAGATGCTGGAAAGGTATTTACGAGAATAGTACCTGCCACTACCTCACCTGGTGCAACTTCTTCTTCCATGGTCATCATCATAGCCTGACCTCTAGCTGCGGGTCCTCTCTGCTGGAAACCCCTCTGTCGGTTCTGTGCTAGAGCCTGGGTGATCTGCTGCTGGTTCTGCTGCTGAAAGGCCTGGGCCTGAGGCAACAATGGCCTCGGGTACTGCTGCTGCTGCTGAACTGGAGCTGGGGCTGGTCCTCTCACCGAAGAACTAGAAAGGTTGGATGATGATGGACCTCCCCTATTCGGGCAGGTCCCTATCTGGTGGTCTGCTCCTCCACAAGCCAGGCACAATCCCTGTGCCCTACGACACTCTGCCACTACATGGCCCGGCTTTCCGCAATGAGAACATCCTACCGCGGAAGACTGCTTCTGCTTCTGCTGCTGTGGGTACGTCGGGGTCGAATGCTGAACCGACGTCACTGAGGCCGCCCGCCTCAGAGTCCCAATGGTTATACCCCTAGCTGCCGG
Organism: Iris pallida; assembly: GCA_029216955.1. Lineage (NCBI taxonomy): Eukaryota > Viridiplantae > Streptophyta > Magnoliopsida > Asparagales > Iridaceae > Iris > Iris pallida. The sequence continues at coordinate 4,181,136 of JANAVB010040818.1, read as the reverse complement.
GGCGGGAGCTGAAGATTGGTGCATCTGGTTGTGGGACCGCTTCCTGCCTCCGGTCCTGTCCACAATTCTCCGGGAGGTATACTCATGCCTCCTTGCTGCCTTCAACACTGCATCGAACGTCTGGTGCTCGAACTGCTCCACAGCCAATAATATCTCTAAGTGCAGCCCTTGCTGGAATCGCTGAGCCCTATCGAACTCGGTTGCCACCAAGGTGGGGGCGAACCTACTCAGCCTGGAAAACTCGGTCGCATAGCCATCGACCGTCCTGCCTCCTTGCTTCAAGTTGGTGAACCGGGTCTGCAGGTCATACCGTGCCACCGTATCGAAGTACTTCGTCTGGAACCTCTCTCTGAACGTCGCCCAAGTGACTGGCGCTGCTAATCCTATGGCCTGAGCTGCCCACCAATCGCGAGCCAAGTCTAACAACTGTAGGCGTACCACTGCCACCTTCTCATTCTTAGGTGTCCTAGCTGCTTCTAGAACCACCTCGGTATCCTAAAGCCAAGCGTCTGCAGCAATCGCATCTTCACTGCCGTCAAAGAAGGGAGGGTTCAAGCGCTTGAAACTGTTGGCCGCCTGATTCCCTTGGGGACCTCCTCGGTTTAGTGCATCATGAACTTCCTGGTGCAAGGCGTCGCCTCGACGATCTTGGGATGCAAGTAGTTCTCTGATAAGCCCTACCAAAGGTCCCTCATCCTGTCTAGCTGGTTGAGCGGGCGGAGCTGCCTGAACTGGAGGTTCCGAGCCTCCGGGAAGCATACCTCGGGAGGCTACTCCAGAGTGCTGAGCTTGATCTTCCTGGCGCTGGGGTGCTTGTCGAGCTTCCTCTGGCTGGTTGGCAGGTCCGGGAGTAATGCCGCTGAAGAAGACGACATAGGGAACAGTAAGGAAGGACCAGGACAGATCAATGATACAAGCGTGTGACCAGGTCAAGAATCTCAGGGATTTGAAGATACGAGCAGAGATCAACGGCGAATATTGATTGAGACATCTATTCGGTAAACCCTCACATTTCTTGATTGACAAGACCTGCATGGGCCACCACTAAAACTATGTCATGCCCCAGAACCAGAATACTGGAGAGCGGGGGCAGACATAGCCAGCTACGTATATTGAAATAGAATACATCTCAACTATACGGTCACGGCTGTCTAGATATGAGGGTTTACTACAAGCCAGCAGTCTCTTAAGGTCAAGCCTATTGTCTCAATCTCAAGCAATTAACAGAGTTACAAGATGTTAGAGCATCAAATATATATATATATAAGGCGTCCCAAATATTACATATTGGATGATCATGAAGCTAGTCGTACAAAATGATAGGACTAGCAATAGTTCAGTCATACATGATCAACCCTAGGATTTGTTAATCATGTTTACAGCCCGTAGGCAGACAGTAAGTAAATGTGCATCGAGCTAACAGGTGCTCGTCGGCTAAACGCCTCAAATTACATACAAGTGGGTGAAACAAAAAGGAAAACCCACTCTTGGCCCGGGTTCCGTCTAGTTGTCACCATTGGGCTGGAAGCTTGGTAGATCCTCGGGAGCTGCTCCGAAATCTGGCCACACAAAACCAGCTGGGTCAAACCCCAGAAAGAGCAAGTGCCACAAGGAGGCCACAAATAAGAACAAAAGCCAGCATATTAGAACATAAGGAATAAAAGTACAAGTAGTAAAGTACACAGGGCGATAAACGACTAGGGACGTGGAACCATTCCGGGAGCCAGGTTACAATCCTTAAACCAAACAAGGACCGGGATTGTACCCCTTCGCCTGAATAGCTCACTGTCTCTACCCATTTATCGTTAGAAATAAGTAAAGCAATCAAGATCAAGAGTTCCAGGTGCAGGGGCTAGACAAGACTTAGACAGAGCTGGACACCATTCATTCACAATCGGTCAGGCAAGTACTACAGCTTACTACTTTAACTAACTAGGGTTATCACAAGCCTAATTACTAACAAGATGCAAGTGAGAAACTCCAGTCCCAAGCCCTGCAGACCATCCAGTTATCCTTTCGCGGGTTGAGAGTTATAGGTGGGTACATTGCCCGGGAGGCAAATGTACCCTTAGGTGACTTAGAGGGTGCAACACATGACAGTGTGCTGGAAATGTGCTCTACTCGTCGGCAAGCTACAAGTCCATTAAAGCGCCCAGATAACGAGATTGTCTGTGACTGGGAATTCTCCATGTTCTAGTTTGATCTAATAATTAGCCTAATCCAATTTAGCGCGAGTCCCTGGCCGTGGTACCCAGGAAGTCGCGTCCTAGACATGATGTAAGACAAGACAAGTGGATTGTACAAACAAGCAAGCAGGAACACCCACGGTGTCAAGTTGATTATACGAGTTAATTACAAGTTACAAGTCAAGTCAAGTCAGGAGTGCGCCGCCACGGGCCACTATCAAGTTATCAAGATAAATCATGTCAGGGTGCTTGTTTGGAGTGCACCACTACGGGTCACTGTCATGTCAGGTTGATCATGTCAGGAGTGCACCACTACGGGTCACTGTCGTGTTATGCTAGGTCCTTGTCATACCATGCCATGTACAATAGTCATTCCAAACATATTAAGTAAAATCAAGTTTATGACAAAAGGCGTAAGGATATAAAATGGGCGTAAAATATCTAATACAATATCAATATATATAGGACTATAGAAGAGCCAGGCTTAAAGAAAATAAAACCAAATCTCCAATAGCCAATGGTTTGCGCAAGGGGTCAGGGGGTTGGATTGCGCAGGAGTCAAGTGCGCCAGGAGGCCAACTGCGCAGGATGAGCTGCGCAGGGTACCAACTGCGCAGGAGTGAGCTACGCAGGGTACCAACTGCGCAGGAGTGGATGGCGCAGCAGATGGATTGCGCACAGGAGGATTGCGCAGGGGTTACTTTGTGCATGGCCGGCTTGCGCATGGCTAGCTTGCGCCAGCGTAATCCAGCGCAGCGCAAAGCACTGGCCAAGTGATTGCGCATTCGGCCATGCGCTAAGGAGCACAGGCCGGGGTGCGCAATCGGCCATGCGCTAAAAAGCGCAAGGCAGAGGGCTGTTCTTTCTGGCCGAGAGCAAGTCCAAGAACACCAAGAACTTCAATTCTTCATAACTTAGCCAAATTAAAACCAAATCTAGATTTTCAAAGTTCTAACTTGAGTAAAATCGAATTCTCTTCCACATGGAAGCATCAAAACATACAAAAATCAAAGTTAAATAGATCAAAACCATGTAAATCCAAAAATAGTAAAAACCTAGATCTAGAACAAAGGAAACTCCAAATCACAAAATGTCAAGTTCTAAAGTTGTTCTCCATGGCCTAATCTAGCTAATGGACAAATAAAAAGTGGTGCTTATTTGATGGCAAGGTGCACTTGCCTAATGGGTTGGGGAGTTGTTTGGAAGAAGGAAGAAAAAGAAAATTAATGGAGAGTAAAGAGGAGAGAGAAAGTTTGGTGGAGATATAATGAGGGTGGTTGTGTTATGTTGAGGGTAGAGTGTAGGATAAAGTGTTCCACTCATGATGAACCAAACCAAACCAACTTCCACAAAATAAAACCAAGCCATGGTCCAAAACCCATTTACGAGAAACCAAAATCTGTAAGTCAAGAAAATAAAATACGTGCCAAAATCAAATACGAGCATAAATACGTAATACAGGAAATGGGGGTGACAGTACGAGATCTTCCCAAGTTATATTTCCTCTTAAAATTTAAAATTCTAAAACCTTCAACCAATTTGGGCCAAGTAACAGTTAAAATCTTCTTACTACAAATTTGTATTTATTGGTCAATGTACAATGCATCCATAGGTAACAAAATAAAAGTCCGTCTTCAATGTTCGATAAATCTCAAAAACTAACAGTATACCTTCATAACTCAATCATAATTGAAATTTTCCTAAAATATTTATTAGTCTCTCTCGAAAATTTGAATTCAACAATCTCATCTTTTTGATGGTAGAAATGAAACTCATATTCATAATCATCTTAGAACATAATTCTCCACGCATCAAAATGTAAAGGTTTCTTTCTTCAACAATTGGTTATCCTTGAAAACTAATATCATCATAACACTATATGTTATCGAAGGCAATGTCAACATTGTCTTTATCAAAAATTTGCATCCATAAATTTAATATATAAGTTTGGTTCTTAAACCACCAACACTTTAGAAGATTCTTCACTCGATATTTAGTTACCTCAAAACAAATTTTGAAATTCGAGAAGTATTTACCCTTGAGTGTTTTATCAAAACACAATATAACATTTCTTACTTCATCTATTTGGATTTATCGCACAATTATTTTAACCATTATGTCGTTAATCTCTTCTATGGGGTTTTCTAATCTGGTTCCTTCACAACAGAAAGGTGTCGTGATCAAATTTCATATTCGCACAAGGAAATCACACAAGGAACATGGTTGCATAACCATGGAGGAAACATAGTGAATATGAGCGAAGTAATTTAATTGGATGGGAGAGAAGTAAGGGTTGCTAATATTGCAAAAAAAATATTATGCGTCCAAGTAAATGAAAAATAAAGGACAATGGTTAAGCGATCAAGATAAAACACAAGATTAAGCATTTAAAGGATTTAGTAGATCGCAATCATATATTGGGTCGAAAAATTGAGTCGAGGTTGAGTCCATATATGTAGTCAAAAGTATATCGGTACCATGGTAAGGGTTATAGTTTAGTCTTTATGACCCGAAAGTCGTATCATAAAAATAGGGTACAAGGGGACGTGTTTTAGTCGGACATGATATACCTACATGAAGGTGAGCTCGTCTAGGTCTTGCATGTGAAATTTGTTGGAAGAAAAAGTCTAGTGTTGTGCTCCAAATATCAAAGTCATGATAGGGAATGCCAAATGATCAAAATAGAAAGTGGGTTTTCATAAGGTACTAATTAATGCACAAAAATAAAAGGTTAAAGCACGAAATAAAGATAATTTAGGAAATCTCGTAGATCAAGGTAAAATAAGTTAGGGATACAGTTTCTAGAGAGAAGATAGTCTCTTAGATGGATACGATCAAAGAACGATTAATATTTTTTTCTTTTTTTTTAAACAAACTGTTAGAAGGTCACGAGGGAAGATCAAGATTGCGATATAGTCACATAGTTTGGTTGATGACTAACTACACTTGAGTATGCACTACTATCATGGTCATGAGTGATATGACAACTAATGTGGAATACTTCTATCTTATTGAGGCTATATTGGTTGCCTACCATTATACTTTTTAAACTCGAGCTTCCTCAAAAAATTTCTTAAATAATTTCTTAAAAATTCTACCATAATTTATACTCCTTCTAATCTGTCCAACTTAAACACGACTTAAAAACTTAATGTCCTTAAATCAATCTCGAAGTAACCCTTATCATGTCACTACTAACTTTTTCCAAAATTTAATATTATCACTGCAACCTTTAAACTCAATATTCTAATAATCTTATCAGTCGTCAAATCTCCCCTTCCTTTTTTTTACTAAACTTCCATAACAATCATAACTTCAAAATTTCAACCATTTCTCAAATAAATCTCGAGATAACTCTTAGCATATTACAAAACAATCCCAAAACTTAAGCTCAATGTTTTAATGCACTTATCAACCATGATCCTTCGACACAATTTTTGTTTTTTATCACATCGATTTTATATTTTAATAAACCATACATATTTTCTAAAACCTTCAAAAATAAAAACTCATTTCCCTTTTTTTTACCAAAATTTTGATATCCATAATCAAAACTTTTTAACTCAAATCTAATTAGCCTTATAATTCATAGGTCATATGTCACAATTTAGAATCTAAATTTTTTTTACCAAATTTTATCAATCGCCCTTAAAGTTTGGTTAATCGTAAATCATACTGCAACATTTAAAAATTTAAGATCCTTTTTAAATCAAATTTATATCCCTTCAAAGATGTATAGCAATAACTCAATAATCATAAACATTTTTCGAAGACCTTCAAAATTTAAATCAAATCATTTTTTTTTCTCGATATAGCTATCCTCTTGTGTATACCACCTTGTAATATCAAAATAAAATTCCAACTATCTTTTGAAAGCGGTAATATGCTACTACCCAACTTGGAATTAACTAATCCTTAAGATCATATTTCTAGGAAAATAAATGCCTTTATAACTCAAATAAGACCCTAATGCATACTAATTGTCAATATAATCTTTCTAGCCATAGGTCTGACCTATGAGCATATAATAGTGTAGTCATCTTCCTAATTGTTACTAGGCACGATAAGTAAGAATTTACGGTAGAAAGAGTTCAAGCAGGATGCAAATCAATGATGGTAACGAGAGTTCGAAACTTGAAACAAGGAAGAAGGTCAAGCTTGTGGATAAGATCTTAAACTCTATTCTTATATACAGGTTCACATCGGTACAGTCTCGTAACCGAAGTAATAAACTTGACCTGCATGGGCCACCACAAAAACATGTAACGCCCCAGTCCCAAAAATAGAAGGACTAGAACGTAATCATGCCAGCTTTATACATACGAAGTACGCTCCAATGTATGGAAACCTTGTATGTATACATAAGCTGTAAAATACAGTAATCCAAGACTAAATCTCATCCACAAAGATAAATAATGATATAAAAGCAACTTTGAATTTGTCATGTATACAATCGTTGGGCAGAGACAAATCCACTACCAACTAATCTAAATAAGGAAGAATTATACAAAGAAAATGATTTGGTCGAGCGAAGGAGATGACGATCCAAAAGCAACATCTCGAAGGATTATAGCGCAAGTTATGGCCTTAGCTAGAGCACCTGCAGGAAGTCACAAAACACACCTGGAGAGATCACCAGGTCCTCAGAGGGACATAACAAGATACATAAAAAACATGCCACATAAATACTGAATATAAAATATGCCACAAACAAAAGTAAGTGACAAGACCTCAATAAGGTAACCTAACCATACTAAAGTGAACATGCAGTTAAGAACAAACCTTTCGTCGCATGAGCCCTGGCTGTAAATGGGATCTGATATAGTCCCCACTTGGGCACCAGTGACCTAAGCGCATGACGTTCAAAAACGACAGTGGCAAACCTGAGAGGGTCATCATACCCGTATCTCCAGCGGAGCTTTCGGATTACAAGGAAATGTGTAATAGAAGCCCATACGACAAGGAAATGTTCTCTCCACCCGATGTACCTATCCAGTCGCATCTACGACCATGTAACACTACTAACCGTCAAGTCTTCTAATATACATCTATTGACAGTTAGACCAAACGCACGTCCCATACGCATCAGTGATCAGCCAATACGCAAGTCCGTAGGCTATATGCTACTCACAACTCGCACATCTCGTGCCACCTCTGTGTCAAAGTTATGTAGATGTGCTAAACTAATGGTAGCCTCCTAACTCTATGTCCACATGCAATCAAAGGATAAGTAACAAGGTACAGATATCACTGAGAAGGCAGTAAATCAGGAACTGTAATAATGGTACAGCTAAAAGAACTGGAAATAAATACATAGTGATAAGCAATAAATAAATGCAGACTAATTTATAAACAGTAAATTATGGCAAGGTATCTTGCCTGGTGTGTCGCCTGATGTGGTACGATTATCCGACAAGTCATGTTTGTCTAGTAGCCATGTTCGATGTGTAATAGTCCGAGAGTCACGAGGAAATATGAACGTGTCATTAGTCATAATTTGTGATGATAAGGAAAAATTGTGGAGGATAATACTTATACTATGATGATTGAAAAAAATAGATAACAATAATAATAATTCCTTTACTTATAACAATAATAATAATAATAATTCCTTTACTCATATAAAAATTCCTTTACTTATATATATATATATAATTAAATAACGATAAAATTTTAAATATATCTAAGGATATTAGTAATGATAACAATAATAATAATCATAATAATAATCATAATAATAATAAATAATAATAAATAATAATAATACTTGAGACATCATAACTGTTGTTCCTTAAAAGAAATGAAGGAAGAAAGGGAGTGGAGAGAGAGAGTAGTCGAGAAGAGGAGAAGGGAAGAGCGGGGAGAAGGGGTTCTCACCGGCGGGCGCTCTGGGCGCCGGTTGTTAGCTGCACTGGGTGCGACGGGGAGGAAGGAGAGGCGGAGAGAGGGAGCTCTCCCGGTGGCTCGACCGACGGAGGGCGCGGTGGGTCGCGGAGGTTTCGAGCGCCGACGGTGGAGGAGGCCGCGGCGGTCTCGGCGCTGGAGAAAGGAGAGGGCGGACATCAGTACGTGAAGGGCGGCGCCGGAGATGGCGCGAGGGTTTCGTCGCTCCGGTGGCGCGGTCTGATGGAGCAGAGGAGGTCGCGGTAGCAGCAGGCGGCATGGCGGATCCACGACGGACGACGGAGGTTAGGGTTTTCCCTTTCCTTCTTTTCCTATTGTGTGGTAGTTTGTGGTGTTTGGGCGACAATGGCAAGAGTTTGGTGGCTGCGGATAGTTATGGAGGTGATGTGGTCATGGTGATGGTGGTGGAGGTTATTTTAGATTGGCGATGGTGGTTGTGGTGGTGATGACGGTGGCGGTGGCCTAAGTTGGACGGCTGCGACGGTGTTTCTGGGTGGCCTGGGGCAGGTCGAGGTGATGGCATTTGTCTGCCAGCGACGAGCAGTGTCGGGGTGCTGATGACGGCGAGGGTGGTACAGGGGCGATGACAAACGATGATGGCGACTTCGTCGGCTGAGCGGCAGGGTTAGGTCTAGGATTGAGTCGTCGTATCGGGAGTGTCCGACACGGCTGGGTGGACGTCCGGGATTGCCGGACGGGACGGAATTATTGTATTTGTAATAGGAGAAAATATAGTGGATGGGACGGGCATGGATACGGACACGATGCACGTTTGTGGATGGTAGAATTTATGGATGAGTACCTCAACTTATATAGGAGGTGGAAATTTCCAGTTGGATAAGGACTTGTAATGGTTTAAACCCCGATGGATAATTCCATCTTTTTATTTAAATCGATTTAGAAATTAATCAATCAAATCCAAATCAATCTAGATAAACTTTCTTTATTTTAATGCCTATTTAAAATAAAATCTTTTCCATATTTAAATTATTAAAATAACTAAAATATTAAATAAAACAAAATCTTAAATATTATTTTCATAATTAAATAAATATAGTAATAATTAATTTCGAAAATTATGATAAATACTTAAATATTAAATCATAAAATAGCTTTTTTAAATAACAAAATATATTAATAAACAAATTTCCAATTTTGTAAAATATTTGGAATACATTTCATATAAACCTCAATTTCCAAATCACTACTTATTTTAAACGACGATCAAAATAACTCTTTTATACAAAATAAAAAATACTTATCACATTTGTTTGAACATGTACTTTCCTATATAAAATAAAATTTATAATATAAATGTTTTTCTAAAATGTACCTCGACACATATTCGCACTCGTCGAGCAAATACGAAATGCAAATCTCGTACGCTACGCAAATACAACAATGCGAACTCGTATGGGACGTGCAGATACGAAGTACAAAAAAATAAAAAAATCGTAGTAGAAATTTAGGGGATTTACACCAAAGGATACATACCCTTCCCTCTTCATCGATAGTGATGCAAAAAGATTTGCGTCTCCCGTCATATGTCGCGAGTATCCACTATCGAGAATCCACTAGCTTTTAGTTGAGGAAGGAAGGTCCACCTACATCACGAGTAGATATGACCTTTGGTACCCAAGTTCTTGTGCACTACCAGAATATGTCGAATTAGCGACGTTCACAAACGTCGCTAAACCCAATTAAAACGTCGCTAAATTTTTTTAGCGATGTTTCAAGCGACGTTATTTAAACGACAGAAAAAAGCGTGTCGCTAATAGGAAAAATGTCGTAAAACGTCGCTATGGCGACGTTAATTAGCGACGTTGTTAACGTCGCTAATTTGCGACGTTATTTGCGACGTTCTCACGTGGTCGCTAATTAGCAACGCTATTTGCGACGTTATTGTGTGGTCACCGTTTAGCGACACTTTAGCAACATTTTGGCGACGATGTGCTGACATCAGATTAGGTGCCACGCGGTGCCACGTCAGCAATTTAGCGACATTTTTAGTGACATTCATTAACGTTGCTAAAGTTTAGCGACGCTTATTAACATCGCTAAAAACGTCGCTAAGTAAAAAAATATATAAAAAAATAGAATCCAGAATGCAAATGGAGCTGGAGCTTGAACCAAAATACAGAATCCAAAATACAAAATATAGAATCCAATCCCTGGGTTCGCCGACCCCCTCGGTAGAACACTCAACACCGGCACGCACAATACATTCCAGAATATACAAAAAATATAAAGAAAAAATAATATCCTCAACGAACAAAGTCAATAATATCCTCAACGAATAAAGTCAATATCCTCAAATACGTACAAAGTCAATATCCTCAAAGAACAAAGTCAATATCCCCAAATACGAACAAAGTAAAAAAATATAAAGTACAAAGTCCGAAAATGCAAAAACAAAACTACTGATCGCCTGGAGCTGGAGCTGGACCCGGAGTTGGAGCCGGAGCTGGAGGAGGAGCACCACCAGATGACTGTCGTCGCAATGTCAGGATCGTCTGATACTCCTCTGGTAACAACAGGTGGACGAGCATGTCCTTCCGTGCACCGCCGGATGTAGACGATGCTCCCGGTGTACCAGCAGACGGTCGTACCGTAGCCATTTCGCAGAACTGCTCTATCTGCTCGACCAACCGCTGCGTAGTCTCCTGCGTAGCACAGGTCATCTGTCGCAGCGCCTCAGTCATCTCCTCAAGCCTCTCAAAGCGTGAGATGAGCGCAGAATCATCTGTATGCGGTGCCACCATCCACTGCAGCATCTCGTCATGTCACCCTCACTTTTCCCAGTTAGGGGTAAAATGATAATTTTCCATTTTATAATATTTTTTAGGAATTTTATTTCATGAATATTATTATTTAATTATTATAGGAGTCGGGTTCGAATTTTATCACATTCCGAGTTAATTCGGGACCCCGGTGAATTTCGACTTGAGCTGTAATTAGCCTATTATTTAACCATGGCCCACCACACTAAACTTTTAGGTTTAGGAGTTTGGATTAGTCTTTCATGAGTAATTAAGTTTAATTATGATTTTTATTTATTTTTAGCAACTTTCGAAATCCATTTTTGAATTTATTTGCATTTAGGCTAGTGTAGGGGCAAACTTGTAATTACAAGTGCCCCTTCCTTTGACCACCATGGCTGGTCATATAGTCCACCCCTCCACCTCTCATTTCTTCACCACTAAGTTTCCTTCCTCTCTCTTCATTTCTTTTCTTTCCAACTCCTTCCTCTTCCAAATCCATTTTTAGGTATGCTTTTAAACCCTTATTAATTCTCCTATTTCATTTATTCTTTCACATAAATTAGAGAGGGGATCATTCTCTACAAGTTGACCCTAGATTTGTTAGGTTCCCCTAAAATCTAGTTTAAGGATTTATTAGGGTTTAATCATTTTGAGAGTGGTATATATATTTTTTATATATATACATATATATATATATATATATATATATATATATATATATATATATATATATATATATATATATATATATATATATATATATATATATATATATATATACATGTGTATTTATGTGTGTGTATTTATATATGTATTGTGTGTGTGTAGAGGAGGGTGATAGTTGTGTCATGAGAGTGTGTCCATGTGAGTGGTGAGAATGTGTGTGTGTGTTTGTGTTGTGTGAGGGTGTGTGTGTGTTTATATATATATATATATATATATATATATATATATATATATATATATATATATATACATATATATATATATATATATATATATATATATATATATATATATATATATATATATATATATATATGGATGTGTGTATATGGATGTGTGTGTGTTAAATATATATTTAGATGGATAGATAGATAGATATCTAGATAGATATATAGATAGATATCTAGTAATGTATATATATATATATATATATATATATATATATATATATATATATATATATATATATATATATATATATATATATATATATGAAGGATATATATATATATATGAAGATAGACGGAGATGAAGAAGAATTAGGGGCAGCCACAGCAGCAGCCTAGCTGCAGCAGCAGTGGCAGGACAGCAGCCACAGCAGCTGCTGTGGAAGGAAAACCCCCCCCTATGGCTTTAAGCCTATTTAACCCCCCCCCCCCTTACCTATATGTATATGTATATATATATTTTTTTTTTATGTATATATATATATATATATATATATATATATATATATATATATATATATATATTTTTTATGTATATATATATATATATATATATATATATATATATATGTATTATATATGGATGGAAACGTAGAGAAGAGTAGAAGAAGATTATGGAATGAGAAGTTAGAAAAGAATTAGAAGTTAGAAGGAAAGATTGGAAGAAGTTGAAAGAATAGGAAGAAAGCTAGAATAGGAAATAGGGAAAAACCGAGTTAGAGGGCGAAACAGAGCTCAGAGTATCGGATTGAGTTGAAACTTGGCGTGGGGCAAGAATACGTGATTTAGATTTTGTGGGTAGGCTCCCGGGTGGAAATCGGGGTCGTAGGGCGCCGGTATCGCGCCGTACCATTCCGTATCTTGAAATATTCAAGATACCGACAATGGGCCGTAACATGGACTAGATGTCCATTTTACTTAGGTATCTTGGTAGGTAATATATGTATAGGCTAGTACCTTACTACCCTAGGGAGCTCGGATCAAAATACCAAGCGTAGGTAGGCTAACTTGATAGTTGCCGAAGCTAGAATTTTACCCTTTTTAAGGGTAAAATAAGATATTGGCCTACGGCCAAGATATGAGTTTCGAAGTCCAAGATGGACTTGGATATGGGTTGTAGAGGTTGGTAATAGTTAGAAATAGTCGCCCAGACCTAGTCTTGGCCCCGATTGACCACGGTTGACTTTTTGGACCAAAAGTCAACTATGGGTCAACGCTTTACCCAAATTAGTCCCGATTTCCATTAGACTTGTATAGTTGACCAAAAGTCAACTATTAGTCACCATTGACCTAGGGTTGACCAGGGTTGACCTAGAGTTGACCAGAGTTGACCAGGGTTGACCAGTTGACCAAAAGTCAACTGTAGGCCAACTCTTGACCCCGTTTGACTTTCTTCGACTTGTTTTGACCTGTGATGCCTGGTATGACCTAGGATTGACTTGGGTTGGCTTAAATTGACTTGATATGACTTGATTTGACCTAGATTGACTTGACAGGACTTAGTGTGACTCAGTGACACCTAGTTTGACCTAGATTGCATATCATTTATTGTAAAACATTCCTAAACTTGTTTAAACCTAAATTAACTTACAGTATCTCATATTTAGGTCTTCTGATACCGCTCTGAGCATTGATATACCATACAGCTCAGGACAGCAGGCGAGTACATTCACTGATAGTTTTTATTGTCTTGATATCTACTATATCTGATTCAGTTGTAGTGTCTTACTTGATTCTCGACACGATAGTTCACGGACTAGTATATGTCGGATCCTGTCATGAGATGTTATTCCCAGATTTTCCTTGGTATATTGGTGTGTGATATCCATGTTTCATGTACTTATATAGACTTTGATTTGTGAGTGGACTGATCACCTGCTTTTGAATCCATGTCATGACGTGCCATGTCCGGGTCCATGATACTATTCGGGGATAGGAGAATTATTAGGGGTTATGTGAAAGCCTCCCTGTCACTATTTTGCTAGCACCAACCTCACCTCACGTAGGGTGTAGCAGACACCCTTTGCCGGGTTATCCAGGTTGGCCGGCATGACCCTTTCCAGAGATTTTTCTGTGATTGTCGGGCCAAGTGGATAACCCTACCATGACTCCCTAGCCGATCACATATCGCTCTAATAATTCAAATCACATTTTACATTTATTGTCGTATCTTATATTCCAGTTCAGTATTACTTTCTGTACTTTTCACCATGCTATAATTTTATTTACTCACATGATCTACATGCCTTTATACTGTACCATGATTTAAGACTAAGTCCTGTTTGAAAGAAGGGTTACAACCTCGGTCCTTGTTTGGTTTAAGGGTTGTAACTCGGCTTTCGAATGGTTCCCAAGTCGTCTATATCTTTGTCTTGTATTTTATTATACTGTCTCTTATAGTATTTGTCAATTCACATGGAACTGCTGTTGGTGTTTGTACTTGCTCATTTTCCTGATAGGATACCGTTATGATATTTTACAGATGATTCAGAGGCTGATTGCCAGACCTATTATGGGGACGGGTTAGATAGAATAGACTTGGACCGTGGCTTGTTAGTAGAGCCACTAGACTTTGCTCACCATGAGTAGCGTAGTTAGTTAGGTTTGCCTGGCCTGCGAACCAGCTAGTACTTTTCAGTTTGTAGTATCTATTATATATTTTCTGAGACTCTGGACGTTTGTGTATAGCTCTGACTTGTGGTTCTTGGACTCATTTCATGTTTTATCTATCATATTTCTTTCCCATGCTATCTACCTTAGTTTGAGATATGTGATTGAGACTGTATTGCTATGTCACCTCCATTCGGAGTATATATACTGTATAGGTACATTTATCTATTTTAGTCATAGTATTTACAGACCCTATATATAGCATTCTACCGCCGATACTGCGGCGTAGGCTGGACGTAACCACGTGCTCGTGCCCCTCTTCAGGGTGCGGGTCGTGACACGTTTTTGTGGTGGCCCACGTATGTCTCGTGTCGCAATTAGTGCGATCTCGTAATGGTGCTCGACTTAGAGTACTAATTACGAGCCTGCGATTAGGACGTAGGACATAGGATATGATAGGAGTTTCTCAATCACACCTAGGAAAATTTTCCGATCTTTGATTATCATGATTACTCCCCTATATTAAATTAACTGTCCTTCCTTGATAATATCTTCTCATGTGCCATATTGATCTCCTTGTTTCAATTCGTCTCCAGGATGACGAAGACGCTCCCGCAGGCCACTGGATCGAGTAGCTTCCCCGAGAGATCTGACCAGGCCGAGGAGGAGGTTCACGAGACTGCTCCCAGTGATTCTACTATTCTGGAGACCCAGGCAGTTGCACAGGGAGGTCTACCACCTCCACCCCAGAGGGTTACGGCCGTTGTTTCGGAGATACTGCTGCCACCACCACCGACACCGACGGATACACATCACATGTTTCTTCTCCTTCAGCAGATAATGGAGACGAAGCGGGCCCAGGCAGAGGCATCGCAGTGCCAGTCGGAGGCGTCACACCGACTAATCAAGATGCTGAGACAGAGTATGGAGAACTCGCATCAGCTTACCCTGGCAGCAGTAGAGAGAGTGGCACCGGATACGGTGCATGGCCCTACTGGCCAGCAGCCAAGCCAGCAGCAGTCCAGGCCGGGGACAGTATTAGACTTTAGGAAGATGAGCTCCAGGGACTTCTCAGGTACGGAGGTCATCCTTTATGAAGACGACTGGCTAGAGGATGTACAGCGGAGCATGGAGCTGGCAGAGCTTTCTAGAGCACTTTAGGTTTCGGCCGCAGCCAGCCGATTCTTCGATATTGTGCTGACATGGTACCGCATGGATCCTCGTGCATCGGTGAGAGGGCTGACATGGGAGAACTTTCGGAGGCTCTTCAAGGAGAAGTTCTTCTCGGACGTGGCTCTTACAGCATTGGAGGGCCAGTTCGTGGGTCTAGTTCAGGGGAACTCGTCGGTGGACGAGTATGCAGCTGAGTTCTTCCGCCTTAGCAGGTTTGCTCCCGATATGATCCAGGATGAGGGACAGAAGGCTCGTAAGTTCTGCAGGGGACTTATTCATGCAGTGCGCACCCGCACCTCGGGTCGCCGTGACGCGACGTTCGATCAGATATTGATGGACGCACAGATTGCAGAGGAGGACTTCGGCCTCAAGCCGAAGAGGAGCGAAGATACCATGGGGGCAAGTTCCAGTGCGGGACCGGCCAAGCGCCCCCACTTTCAGCATCAGCAGAAGCCATTTTAGCAGCAGCCTCTATTACAGATTCAGCAGGCACCAGCGCGTGCCCAGCAGCACCAGGGACAGGGCCAGAGACCGGCTACTCCGTGCAGCTTCTGCGGAAAGCCGGGGCACAATAGAGAGGCTTGTAGGAAGAGGTTGGGCGTCTGTCTATACTGCGGGGCGCCTGACCACCAGCTGAGGGATTGCCACACTAGTGGAATCCGAAGAGACCAGGACACAGTACAGCAGGCTAGAGGAGGCCAGCAGGGGCGTGCTTTCGCCATGATAGTTGAGCCCACTCAGGCAGTAGCAGAGCAGATAGCAGGTTCCAATCTTTCGATCTCCTTTCCGCATTTGCCTTCTTATAAACTGTCTTGAAATTCGATTCTATCCGTTCTTTGATCGTTGGATGAAATTATTCTTGTGGTGTGATTTTCTTCTGAGATAAGTCGTATGGGCTAGGTCGCCTCGATTATAAGATTTTAGAATACTCTAGGGTCATGCTAGCAGGCATAGTGAGGACATATAGTCGGATTATGGTCGTATTTCTTGGGTGTGGGAATTTAAGGTTTTCGCTGCCAAGCATGCGGTAATACAAAAATTTTAAATACCATAATTCTAGATGTATGTACCTCGTTGAGGACTCTGTGATTATCGTAGCCTTGCTCACTGGCATGACGGAGATTCTGAGTATCATGATGATTGGACAGACGCATACGATTATCGATTTGTATAATTTTTGTGTGTTTACTTGTTTTAATTTTTGAGGATAATTCTTTTAAGGTGGATAGACTTGTAGCACCCAGTTTCTATTTGAGAGTAATCTTAAATTTCATAATTTTAGTCATTTATTTTATGCTTGATTTTTGAGATTTTAATCATTTAAATTTTAAGCCATGACTTGTGATTTTAATATTTACTATTGTTTGGTTTTAATTTCGAGGACGAAATTTCTTTTAAGGTGGATAGACTTGTCACCCTCACTTTTTCCAGTTAGGGGTAAAATAGTAATTTCCCATTTTATAATATTTTTTGGGAATTTTATTTCATGAATATTATTATTTAATTATTATAGGAGTCGGGTTCGAATTTCATCGCATTCCGAGTTAATTCGGGACCCCGGTGAATTTCGACTTGAGCTGTAATTAGCCTGTTGATTAACCATGGCCCACCATACTAAACTTTTAGGTTTAGGAGTTTGGATTAGTCCTCCATGAGTAATTAAGTTTAATTATGATTTTTATTTATTTTTAGCAACTTCCGAAACCCATTTTTGAATTTATTTGCATTTAGGCTAGTGTAGGGGCAAACTTGTAATTACAAGTGCCCCTACCTTTGACCATCATGGCTGGTCATATAGTCCACCCCTCCACCTCTCATTTCTTCACCACTAAGTTTCCTTACTCTCTCTTCATTTCTTTTCTTTCCAACTCCTTCTTCCTCTTCCAAATCCATTTTAGGTATGCTTTTAAACCCTTATTAATTCTCCTATTTCATTTATTCTTTCACATAAATTAGAGAGGGGATCATTCTCTACAAGTTGACCCTAGATTTGTTAGGTTCCCTTAAAATCTAGTTTAAGGATTTATTAGGGTTTAATCATTTTGAGAGTGGTATATATATATATATATATATATATATATATATATATATATATATATATATATATATATATATATATATATATATATATATATATATATATATACATGTGTATTTATGTGTGTGTATTTATATATGTATTGTGTGTGTGTAGAGGAGGGTGATAGTTGTGTCATGAGAGTGTGTCCATGTGAGTAGTGAGAATGTGTGTGTGTTTGTGTTGTGTGAGGGTGTGTGTGTGTGTTTATATATATATATATATATATATATATATATATATATATATATATATATATATATATATATATATATATATATATATATATATATAGATAGATATGAGTGTATAGATATATATATATATATATATATATATATATATATATATATATGGATGTGTGTATATGGATGTGTGTGTGTTAAATATATATTTAGATGGATAGATAGATAGATAGATATATAGATAGATATCTAGTTATGTATATATATATATATATATATATATATATATATATATATATATATATATATATATATATATATATATATATATATATGAAGATAGAAGGAGATGAAGAAGAATTAGGGGCAGCCACAGTAGCAGCCTAGCTGCAGCAGCAGTGGCAGGACAGCAGCCACAACAGCTACTGTGGAAGGAAACCCCCCCCCCCCCCCCCATGGATTTAAGCCTATTTAACCCCCCCCCCCCCCCCCTCCCCCTTTACCTATATGTATATGTATATATATATATATATATATATATATATATATATATATATATATATATATATATATATATATATATATATATATGGATGGAAACGTAGAGAAGAGTAGAAGAAGATTATGGAATGAGAAGTTAGAAAAGAATTAGAAGTTAGAAGGAAAGATTGGAAGAAGTTGAAAGAATAGGAAGAAAGCTAGAATAGGAAATAGGGAAAAACCGAGTTAGAGGGCGAAACGGAGCTCAGAGTATCGGTTGAGTTGAAACTTGGCGTGGGGCAAGAATACGTGATTTAGATTTGCGGGTAGGCTCCCGGGTGGAAATCGGGGTCGTAGGGCGCCGGTATCGCGCCGTACCATTCCGTATCTTGAAATATTCAAGATACCGGCAATGGGCCGTAACATGGACTAGATGTCCATTTTACTTAGGTATCTTGGTAGGTAATATATGTATAGGCTAGTACCTTACTACCCTAGGGAGCTCGGGTCAAAATACCAAGCGTAGGTAGGCTAACTTGATAGTTGCCGAAGCTAGAATTTTACCCTTTTTAAGGGTAAAATAGGATATTGGCCTACGGCCAAGATATGAGTTTCGAAGTCCAAGATGGACTTGGATATGGGTTGTAGAGGTTGGTAATAGTTAGAAATAGTCGTCCAGACCTAGTCTTGGCCCCGGTTGACCACGGTTGACTTTTTGGACCAAAAGTCAACTATAGGTCAACGCTTTACCCAAATTAGTCCCGATTTCCATTAGACTTGTATAGTTGACCAAAAGTCAACTATTAGTCACCAATGACCTAGGGTTGACCAGGGTTGACCTAGAGTTAACCAGAGTTGACCAGGGTTGACCAGTTGACCAAAAGTCAACTGTAGGCCAACTCTTGACCCCGTTTGACTTTCTTCGACTTGTTTTGACCCGTGATGCCTGGTATGACCTAGGATTGACTTGGGTTGGCTTAAATTAACTTGATATGACTTGATTTGACCTAGATTGACTTGACAGGACTTAGTGTGACTCAGTGAGACCTAGTTTGACCTAGATTGCATATCATTCATTGTAAATCATTCCTAAACTTGTTTAAACCTAAATTAACTTACAGTATCTCATATTTAGGTCTTCTGATACCGCTCCGAGCATTGATATACCATACAGCTCAGGATAGTAGACAAGTACATTCACTGATAGTTTTCATTGTCTTGATATCTACTATATCCGATTCAGTTGTAGTGTCTTACTTGATTCTCGACACGATAGTTCACGGACTAGTATACGTCGGATCCTGTCATGAGATGTTATTCCCGGATTTTCCTTGGTATATTGGTGTGTGATATCATTGTTTCATGTACTTATATAGACTTTGATTTGGGAGTGGGCTGATCACCTGCTTTTGAATCCGTGTCATGACGTGCCATGTCCGGGTCCATGATACTATTCGGGGATGGGGGAATTATTAGGGGTTATGTGATCAAAGCCTCCCTGTCACTATTTTGCTAGCGCCACCCTCACCTCACATAGGGTGTAGCAGACACCCCTTGCCGGGTTATCCAGGTTGGCCGGCATGACCCTTTCCAGAGATTTTCCTGTGATTGTCGGGCCAAGTGGATAACCCTACCATGACTCCCTAGCCGATCACATATCGCTCTAATAATTCAAATCACATTTTACATTTATTGTCGTATCTTATATTCCAGTTCAGTATTACTTTCTGTACTTTTTACCATGCTATGATTTTATTTACTCACATGATCTACCTGCCTTTATACTGTACCATGATTTGAGACTAAGTCCTGTTTGAAAGAAGGGTTACAACCCCGGTCCTTGTTTGGTTTAAGGGTTGTAACTCGGCTTTCGAATGGTTTCCAAGTCGCCTATATCTTTGTCTTGTATTTCATTATACTGTCTCTTATAGTATTTGTCAATTCACATGGAACTACTGTTGGTGTTTGTACTTGCTCATTTTTCTGACAGGATACCGTTATGATATTTTATAGATGATTCAGAGGCTGATTGCCAGACCTATTATAAGGACGGGTTAGATAGAATAGACTTAGACCGTGGCTTGTTAGTAGAGCCACTAGACTTTGCTCACCATGAGTAGCGTAGTTAGTTAGGTTTGCCTGGCCTGCGAGCCAGCTAGTACTTTTCAGTTTGTAGTATCTATTATATATTTTCTGAGACTCTGGACGTTTGTGTATAGCTCTGACTTGTGGATCTTGGACTAATTTCATGTTTTATCTATCATATTTCTTTCCCATGCTATCTACCTTAGTTTGAGATATGTGATTGAGACTGTATTGCTATGTCACCTCCATTCAGAGTGTATATACTGTACAGGTACATTTATCTATTTTAGTCGTAGTATTTACAGACCCTATATACAGCGTTCTACCGCCGATACTGCGGCGTAGGCTGGACGTAACCACGTGCTCGTGCCCCTCTTCAGGGTGCAGGTCGTGACACGTCACGCAGAGCTCCGATATGTGCATCGACACTCTGCTGGTGGAGGAGCGACTCCTCATTCTGTGTAGGGTCGGGCACACTAGTGGCGGTCGTAGAGGCCTGTGACGCAATGAAGGCACCATAGGAGCCCGTACCATAGTATGTACCCCTATGCATGCCACCAACGGCCCTCATCCACAGCTCGTCATCTGACTGAGCTACGGCGGCCGGGGGCTGTTGGAAAGTGCTAGCACCAGCTCCCTCTGACCATGTAGACCCGGCCTCCCTAAGCCTCAAAAATTCGGCCTAGAAATAACATCTATATAAATTCTCTACGTAACTAAAAATTAATATTAATGAACTAGCATTAAGTAAAACTTCAAAAACTCGGCCGAAAAATAACATCTATATCAATTCTCTACGTAACTAAAAATTAATATTAATGAACTAGCATTAAGTAAAACTTACGTAGGTGTCCCGGGCCTTGTCGTCAACGAACCGCTCCCCCTTCGTGTGCGTGGCGAGGAACAAGGTCACCATATTCGGGTCCTCTCCCGATTCAACCTGTTACGAAATCCATGATGGACCGTGACCCACCACACCACTGCGACCCCGCTTGTCGTGCTCTTTTAGACTTTGCAGACTTTTTCTTGTAGGTTCCCTCCTCGAATCTCCTCTTCATTGCCGCCCAGTCGGCGGCAGAGATCCAATCCTAAATAGGCTCTCCCCGGCGCTCGTGATCCTTTTGGTCGAGGATCGCGTCCCTAATGAGCTTGCTAGCAACGCTGGAAAAAATAGACTCGACAGCAACGGCACGGTGGGGAGGGAAGAAATAAGTCCGCTGAAAAAATTATAGAAGTACGTAAGTTATAACATAACATACTAAATGTTAAAAAGAAATAAACTTTTACATACCGAGAAGTGCTCAAACCAGAAGGCCTTCTTGTCGGCCGGGACATCCCTCCAGTTGATCTAGGGGCCCCTGTACACTACTAAAATATGCTAAAATAGCGACGTATATTAGCGACGGCAAAAATACCCGTCGCTGATAATTGCCTATAGCGACTTCTTGTGCTACACGTCACTGTCCGTCGCTGTGTAGCGACGTTCAGCGACGTAGTATAAGTTACGTCGCTGATGGGCGACATTTTGCGACGGACGTCCATTTTACGTCGCTGTATTGTGACGTTTAGCGACGTATAATTTATGCGTCGCTGTTGTATTTCATATAGGGTTCCTGGCCCGATCGAAATCACAAAATTTTTACCCAAAATTTTTCTTCCCGCTCTCCCCTCTCCCCCTGGCGAACCCTCCCCTCCGGCGACCCCTCCCTCCGGCGACACCCTCCCCCTTCTCCCTCCGGCGACCCCGCTCGTCCGTTGACCCCTCCCTCCGGCGACCAGCCTCCCTCCTCCGACGAAGCCACCCTCCTCGCCGCCTCCATCCTCCGACGAAGCCACCCTCCTCAGGTAAACCCTAACCCTAGCCCTAGCTATCTAGACACAGACACGGACACGAGAACCCTAACCCTAGCTGGGGTGGTCTTTCTGTCGAGGGGGGAGAGAGGGGTGGGGGTGGGTGCAGGGGGTGGGGGGTCTTACTGTCGAGGGGTGGAGGGAGGGGTGGGGGTACCCGGGGGCAGGGGAGGGTTGGGGTGGGTGCAGGGGTAGGGGGAGGGGGGGCAGGGGAGGGGGGAGGGGGGCAGGGGAGGGTTGGGGTGGGTGCAGGGGTAGGGGGAGGGGGCAGGGGAGGGTTGCGGTGGGTGCAGGGGTAGGGGGAGGGGGGCAGGGGAGGGTTGGGGTGGGTGCAGGGGTAGGGGGAGGGGGGGCAGGGGAGGGTGCAGGGGTGGGTACAGGAATATGGGGAGGGGGCAGGGGAGGGGGGAGGGGGGGCAGGAGAGGGTTGGGGTGGGTGCAGGGGTAGGAGAAGGGGGGCAGGGGAGGGGGGAGGGGGGAGGGGGACAGAGGAGGGTTGGGGTGGGTGCAGGGGTAGGGGGAGGGGGGCAGGGAGGGTTGGGGTGGGTGCAGGGGTAGGGGGAGGGGGGCAGGGGAGGGTGCAGGAATCGGTATCGGACTACATGTATACAATGTATATACATGTACATATACTCACACACTTATATACACACACAAATACATATATACTCACACACTTACATACACACACAAATACATATATACTCACACACTTACATACACACACAAATACATATGTATACATGTATATATATACTCACACACTTACATACACACACAAATACATATATAAATATATATGTATACAATGTATATACACCAAGGTTCACAATATCGGTATCGGAATCGGTATCGGACTATTCCTATGAGTATTGGTATCGGCGATATCGGTAGTATCGGCGGTATCGTATCGGAGTATCAGACTTTGGTATCGGAAAACAAATAATTATTAATAAATTATTTATATTTATAAACATATATTTTATACATTTAGGCATAATTTTAAGTATTTCAGCGTTATTTCTTAGTAGTTTTGAAATTATATGAAATAGTAGTCACCCTTACCGATTGATTTTGTCGAATTGACCGGAACAAAGACCCCAATGTCAGTATTGATCAATATTTGGTATCGGTCGGTATCGGATCGGAACTTGCCAAACCGAATCGGTATCGGCCGTATCGGATCGGTATCGGCCGATACTTTAAACCATGATATACACACAAATACACATATATATATACAATCAAAAATCCATTTGAAATTTATTTTAAGAATCTGAAATGTTGACGATATATATCCAAGGTTCACAATATCGGTATCGGAATCGGTATCGGACTATTCCTATAAGTATTGGTATCGACGATATCGATAGTATCGGCGGTATCGTATCGGAGTATCGGACTTTGGTATCGGAAAACAAAGACCCCCAATATCGGTATCGGTCAATATTTGGTATCGGTCTGTATCGGATCGGAACATGCCAAACCGTATCGGTATCGGCCGTAGGTTGACTAAGGTTGACTATTTTGACTGAAAGTCAAAGTAGAGTCAACATCTGACCTAGATTGGACTAAGAGTTGACAAAGTCAACTGTAGGTCAACCCTTGACCTAGTTTGACCTTGTTTGACTTTGTTTGACTTAGCTTGACCTTGTTTGACTTTGTTTGACTTAGTACAACTTAGTTTGACCTAGATTGCATATCATTGTTATTAGTAACTGTCCGCTACTAATGTGTGTCCCATAATAAGACATAATATACGAATTTGTGCCTATTGGATAATGTGTGTCCATCTTTGCAGAATTATTTCCAAATGGATATGAATTACTACTTACGGAATCGTTCATGGATGTACAATCGTCGTCCTGATGATATGTGTAGTATGCGGGATGAATATATAGCGGGAGTAGAGCAGTTCCTACAGTTTGCTAAGGCATTCCCTCAGTACATGGACGGCACCAAAATTAAGTGTCCGTGTGTGAAATATCATATCGTGAAATATTATCCAGAAGTAGAAGTGACATATCATTTGTACTCGAGGGGTTTCACGCCTAATTACTATCAGTGGACCGCACACGGAGAACTTGTGTCTTTAGCATCAGAGCCGGAGCCTTACGTTGAGCCGTATATGCATGCGGGACCTAATTTTGTTTCAGATAATCATGCATACGACGACGGGTGCGTGAACATGGTTTTCGACGCTGCGGGGCCTAGTTTCGTTCATGATGCACCTGAGGAGGCACAGAACGCCGATGCTGTACAGTTCATGGAGTTGCTGGAGAATGCAAGGACTCTATTGTATCTGGTTGTGAGGATCATTCACAGTTGGAGGTGGTTACAAGACTGTTGAGCATTAAGTCAGATTTTAACATGTCGCAAGAATGCTACAACCGAGTGTTGGAGTTGATTATAGAGATCTTGCCGGCGGGTGCTAAGTTGCCTAAAGACTTCTACCGGTCTAAGAGGATGGTGAGATCGCTCTGGATGGGATACGAGAAAATCGATTCCTGTCGCAATGGGTGCACGCTGTACTACAAAGACGACAAGGATGCAGATGTGTGCAGATTTTGTGGTGCTGATCGCTATAAGACAACTAGTACAGGAAGGTCTACCGGTGCAAGAAGACCGACCGATTCAATGCACTACTTGCTTTTAACGCCGCGGTTGCAAAGATTATTTATGGTGAAAGAGACGGCTGAAAATATGAGTTGGCACATGCGAGAACAGATTGAAGGAGTGTTGGATCACCCATCCGATGGAGAAGCGTGGAAGCACTTTGATCGAGTGTATCCTGATTTTGCTTCAGATCCGCGTAATGTCAGGTTGGGACTATCTTCTGACGGTTTTACTCCTTTTGGTCTTTCGGGATCCCAGTATTCGTGCTGGCCTGTGATTGTCACTCCGTATAACCTACCGCCTCGGATGTGCATGAAAACTCAGTACATGTTTCTAACCGTTATAATTCCTGGTCCGAACAATCCCAAGAGGAACATTGACGTGTACTTACAGCCTTTGATAGATGAGTTGAATCAGTTATGGAAAGTAGACGCTAACACGTACGATGTTTCCATAAAGTAGAATTTTCAGATGAAGGCAACCCTTATGTGGACCATCAACGACTTTCCGGCCTATGGAATGTTATCTGGATGGAGCACTCATGGCCGTCTCTTATGTCCGTATTGCATGGACCGTAGTAAGGCTTTCTGCTTGAAACACGGAGGAAAACCGTACTTCTTTGATTGTCATCGGCAATTTCTGCCAAAAGATCATCCGTTCAGAAGGAACAGGAATGCATTTCGTGTCGGCGTTGTAGAGAAGGGTGATCCACCGCCAAGGTGGTGCGGAGCCACGATATAGGAGGAGGTTAAAGATTTTCCAAGTGCTATCGAAGATCCTACAACTGGGTACAAGTGCGATGGATTTGGTAGAGATCATAACTGGACAAAGAGGAGCATATTCTGGGATCTGCCATACTGGAGTACCAATCTGATCAGACATAATCTTGATGTCATGCATATTAAGAAGAATGTGTTTGATAACATAATTAATACTGTGATGGACGTAAAGGGAAAAACGAAAGACAATCCCAAGGCCAGGTTGGACTTAGAAGAAATATGCAAACGCCCTGTGTTGCATTTGATACAGCAGAATGGAAAACAGTTCCTGCCGAAGTCAATTTTCTCGCTGGACAAGGAGGATAAAGTGAGACTTTGTCGGTGGATCCAGGGCCTAAAATTTCCAGACGGATATGTGTCAAATCTGAGAAGATGTGTCGATCCGAAGGAAAACAAATTGACGGGTATGAAGAGCCACGACTGTCACGTATTCATGGAGAGGTTAATTCCGATTGCATTTCGGGAATTCTTACCGCAGGCAGTTTGGGATCCATTGACGGAGCTTAGCATATTCTCCAGGGATCTTTGTTCTAAGAAATTGCTCGTTGATCGTCTAGAAAAGCAAGAGAATGACATTGTGGTAATACTATGCAAGCTAGAGAGGGTATTTCCTCCTGGATTCTTCGACTCTATGGAGTATTTGCCGATTCATCTATCCTATGAGGCACGTATTGGTGGACCCGTCGAATATCGATGGATGTACCCGTTCGAGCGACATTTGAATCACCTAAAAAGAAAGGTGAAAAATAAGGCACGGGTCGAGGGTTCTATTTGTGAAGCCTATATTCTCGAGGAGATTACAAACTTTTGTTCGATGTATTTCAAGCCTCATGTTGCAACTAATAGAACGAGAGCTTCCAGAAACGATGACGGATATCATGAAAGTAATGATACAATACTGAAGGTATTCAATGCTCCAGGAAAGCCATCGGGTAAAATGAAGAAGAGATATCTGAACGATGATGAGCTAAGGGCTGCTCAGGTGTATGTATTACTCAACTGCAACGAGGAGGAAGTAGAGAAACTGGAGGAGTAAGTAAATAATACGTCTACATTATTTTAATAGTGTTGAGAATAATACTATTACATTAATTGTACGATATTGTTTTCAGCATATTTAATGATGATGTGAGGTCAGGTAGGCCACACATAACAGAAGAAGAACTAGAACAAGAAATGAGGTATTATTTTCCATCATGGTTGAGTGCATATGTAAGACTTGAGAACTCTGTAATTACCTTTCTGTATATGCACTTGATTTAGAATGAGCTTAATTGCTTTTTTTGTGGTATTTAGGTCGATCGTCCATACGCAAGACTTGAGAATGAGTCTATTAGAATGCTAGCCAAGGGACCAATTTATGCTGCAAAAATATGGCCAAGCTACTGTGTTAATGGGTTTAGGTTCAAGTCAACAACTTGCCCGATCAGAGACAACTTTGTGGATCTCGACTCCACCAAAAACAGCTGTTTGTGTATCAGATCTTCGAACTACAAAGATGTTGATGCGGGCAACGATTTCTATAGCGTGCTACGGGAGATCGTGGAGCTGACATATAGTTATGGAATAGAGTCTGCTAAGATTGTGTTATTCAGGTGTGATTGGTTCGATCCGATTGAAGGTCAGGGTTGGAAAGTAGACAAGCACGGTCTTGTTGATATAAACTATCAGCGTCGATATCAAGCCTATGAACCATTTGTCCTATCAAGTCAGGCTCAGCTCATGTACTTCACAAGTTATCCTAAACGGGGAACAACAAGGTCGGACTGGTGGGCAGTATGCAAGACCAAAGCTAGAAATACCTTTGAGGTTGACGATATAGCTTATCAACACGATGAACTACCTCTTGTAACAAATATTATAGAAGTAGACACGACGAAAGTTCCTCATTACACATCTAATTGTGTAGAAGAAGTAGAATATCTGAAGAGAAAGATGCAGATGAAAGTGAAGATGTAGAGGAGAAAGAAGAAGAAGAAGATGAGCTAAACGAACTAGATAAATTTTCAGAAGAGGATTAAAATCTGTGATGTCTATCATATAAATATGTATTTTTGTAATAATAAATCTGTGACACTTTAGTGACACTTTTATCTGTGACCATGATATTTTTCAAAAATCTGTGATGTCTATCATATAAATATGTATTTTTGTTTTATTGTCATATGTTATTATCAGGTATGACTAGACCAGGAGGACGACGCGGAGGATTATATATTAGCCAGTCCCGTCAGCCTCGGGCTGGGGATGGAGACGGCAGTTCCGTATCCTCATCCTCATCTCCGAGTACGCCATTGTACCGTTCTGTTCCCGGTCCATTACCGGGACAGGACAGTTCCAGCAGGTTGCCGACTCCTCCCTCGTCGTCCAGCCTTCCTGATCCCTCGTCCAGCATCCCTGATCCCCCGTCCAACATTCCTTCTGTCGACGGCTCTATGGGGGGAGCCGACGCCGAGCATATGGAGGTCGGCGATCAGACTGAACCTGCCCAGGCAGGACGTGAGAGCGACCCTCCATGCGCTCCCCCGGGCGAGACGCGTATGGAGATTTGGACGGACGGGCCTATGAAGTAAGTTAATTAATTAATATATATTTCTCAAATGATTATATGTAAATATATATTCATAAAAAAATTTTATTGTATAGATATCGGCCTTCTGTAGTACAGAGACAGCTGGGGCAATTTCTGAGGCAGAACTATGGTGGGCCTTGGCTCAACTACTCAGATGCTCCCGCAGATAGGAAGGCCTTTTGGTTCGCCCACTTCAAGGTAAAAAATTTGTTTATTTTTAAATTTTAATAATTATTTGTGTATATTATACAACTTTTGTATTTTACTTCTTGTAGAGGACCTATTTCTATCTACCACACCGGGCGACGAGGATCGAGGACCAATTTTCTGTCGTCGCAGCCAAGCTCATCTGTGATGCGATCGACGACCAGAAGCGTCGTGATCGCTCCGGACAGCCGATCCAGGGTTGGATTACGCCAGAGCAGTGGACTGCGATGAAGGCTAGATTCAGCGAGCGCAGGTACCAGGAGCGGTCTGAGAAGGCCAAGGTGGCGCGGTCGAGCGCCGGTAAGTGGTGTGGTGGCTCCATTCCGATGATGGAGCATTTTCGTTGTCTGGTACGTTTTCTATGACGGACATTAATTTATATATAGTTCGATATAGAATGTTTAATACTAATAATAGATAATATATTTTAACAGATAAAAAAGGGTGAGGACCCGAACATGGTGACCGTCTTCCTGGTCACACATCGGAGGGCTGGGGAGTTCATTGACGAGAGGGTGACGCAGGCATATGTACGTTCTATTCTTTATATTAATTTACTATAACTTAGAAAACATGAAAATAGATATCAATATAGACTTTAGCAAACACTTACACGTTAGCAAACATGTTCTAGGCCGAGTTTGTTCGGCTACAGCAGGAGGCGGCTGCTGTTGCTAGTGCGCCCGCAGAGGGAGGGGCTGGTAGTTCCTCCCAGCCGCCTACAGCTCCATCGCAGGACGAGCTCTGGATGACCGCCGTTGGCGGTCTTCAGAAGGGTACGTACTACGGTACGGGATCCTACGGCACGTATTTGGCTTCGGAATCATCCCGGGCCCCCTTTGTCAGTGCGCAGTCTCCGGCTTCGCAGGCGTCGTCACGAGTTGGGGATATCCTTCGTCAGATCGAGGAGCTGCGTCGTGAGTTGCAGCAGCAGATTTCTGATGCGGTCGAGCGACGATCCGACCCTCCGAACGTCACCGGACGATTTGATGCAGTCGAGCGCAGTATACAGGAGCTGATGACTCTGCATCAGGCTACAGCTGCCAGCTTGCAGACGCTCACCGAGTCTACGCAACGCACAGAGCGTAGACAGGTCGAGCTGGAGGGATCGCAGAGGAGCATGTCTGCCTCACTCACTCAGGTTTCGGCTTCGCTTGAGGCGAGTACTGAGAGGGTGGTGAGTACCCTTGCTGCGCATGGTGAGCGACTGCGAGAGCTGGAGCAGATACGTCCTCCCGTTCCATCGACGGCGCCAACTCCAGACATTGCACTACCTCCGGCACCGACTCCAGACATTGTACTGCCTCCTACTGCCCCTACAGTACAGCTCACCCAGCAGCAGTATGACTACATTCTATCCCAGTTGCGCGGTATGGGTCTGCAGTGATTTTATTGGTTTTTTTTATGACTTGTATGTATTGGCCCTATGGGCAAATTGTTTATTCATACAACTGTTGTTTATACACTTGGTGGAAGACTTTTTATCATCTTCCATTTTTATTTGACTCTATTGGATGTTTGT
This sequence comes from Iris pallida, assembly GCA_029216955.1. Lineage (NCBI taxonomy): Eukaryota > Viridiplantae > Streptophyta > Magnoliopsida > Asparagales > Iridaceae > Iris > Iris pallida. The sequence goes on along the minus strand of JANAVB010040818.1, from coordinate 4,151,174 downwards.
GAGGATTTGAGTCTGTGATATTTACTTTGCACTGCCTCCTGTTTTTATTGTGATATTTACTTTGTGATATCTGCGACGGGGATGACAAATATACCTACGCTTGGTTATAAGCGATGATCTGATATACAAAGGAGGTGCTGTCAAAATTTAAAAAAAATATATTGTGTATTTTTGTTATGATGTGTGTCTGTATTTACAGTGAATGTGAAATGCAGTGTTCGGAACCATCGACAGTTTCGATTACTGTTGTATGTGTTATCTTGGATAGAAATAGCAACAGTTCAGGGTGCACTTCTGAGATGTTCATTTTCACGTCCTTCACTTTCTCGGGACGTCGTAAAGGTTCCCGAGAAGGTGAAGGACGTGAAGAGGAAGCTCTAAGAAGTGCACCCTGAACTGTTGCTCTTTCTATCCAAGATAAAACATAGAACAGTAAGCGAAACTGTCGATGGTTCGAACACTGCACTTCACACACACTGTAAACACAGACACACAGCATAACAAAAATACGAATTATATTTTTTTAAATTTTTTTATAATATCTGCGACGTATAGCGACGTTCTGCGACGTACTGCGACGGAACGTAGAAGTCGCTATACGTCGCTAAACAGTGACATCACGTCACTAGACATTGCTAATATACGTCGCTACATCTGTCGGTAGCCGTCGCTAAGTTGCCCACGTGGCTGCCATGCCATGTCATCATATATAAAGTTTACAGCGTCGCAAGTGGTCGCTTTACGTCGCAACGTTGGCGACCTAGTGATACATCGCTATCTGTCGCTCAATTTAGCGACGTCTAGCGACAATGAACGCCGCGTCGCCAATAGCGACGTTCGGCGACTAAATTGCCATCTGCGACTTGCCTATAAGCGACGTCCGTTTTTCGTCGCTAAATACGTCGCAAATAGGTTTTAGCGACGTATTTTTTGTTTTTCGTCTGACAGCGGCGAGCAGGGTCGGGGTGCTGATGACGGCGAGGGTGGTACAGGGGCGGTGACAAACGATGATGGCGACTTCGTCGGCTGAGCGGCAGGGTTAGGTCTAGGATTGAGTCGTCGTATCGGGAGTGTCCGACACGGCTGGTTAGACGTCCGGGATTGCCGGACGGGACGGAATTATTGTATTTATAATAGGAGAAAATATAGTGGATGGGACGGGCATGGACACGGACACGATGCACGTTTGTGGATGGTAGAAGTTATGGATGAGTACCTCAACTTATATAGGAGGTGGAAATTCCTAGTTGGATAAGGACTTGTAATGGTTTAAACCCCGATGGATAATTCCATCTTTTTATTTAAATCGATTTAGAAATTAATCAATCAAATCCAAATCAATCTAGATAAACTTTCTTTAATTTAATGCCTATTTAAAATAAAATCTTTTCCATATTTAAATTATTAAAATAACTAAAATATTAAATAAAACAAAATCTTAAATATCATTTTCATAATTAAATAAATATAGTAATAATTAATTTCAAAAATTATGATAAATACTTAAATATTAAATCATAAAATAGCTTTTTTAAATAACAAAATATATTAATAAACAAATTTCCAATTTTGCAAAATATTTGGAATACATTTCATATAAACCTCAATTTCCAAATCACTACTTATTTTAAACGACGATCAAAATAACTCTTTTATACAAAATAAAAAATACTTATCACATTTGTTTGAACATGTACTTTCCTATATAAAATAATTTATAATATAAATGTTTTTCTAAAATATGTACCTCGACACATATTCGAACTCGTCGAGTAAATACGAAATGCAAATCTCGTACGCTACGCAAATACAACAATGCGAACTCGTATGCGACGTGCAGATACGAAGTACAAAAAAATAAAAAAATCGTAGTAGAAATTTAGGGGGTTTACACCAAAGGATACATACCCTTCCCTCTTCATCGATAGTGATGCAAAAAGATTTACGTCTCCCGTCATATGTCGCGAGTATCTACTATCGAGAATCCATTTGCTTTTTGTTGAAGAAGGAAGGTCCACCTACATCACGAGTAGATGTGACCTTTGGTACCCAAGTTCTTGTGCACTACCAGAATATGTCGAATTAGCGACGTTTACAAACGTCGCTAAACCCAGTTAAAACGTCGCTAAATTTTTTTAGCGATGTTTCAAGCGACGTTATTTAAACGACAGAAAAAAGCGTGTCGCTAATAGAAAAAATGTCGTAAAACGTCGCTATGGCGACGTTAATTAGCGATGTTGTTAACGTCGCTAATTCGCGACGTTATTTACGACGTTCTCACGTGGTCGCTAATTAGCAACGCTATTTGCGACGTTATTGTGTGGTCACCGTTTAGCGACACTTTAGCGACATTTTGGCGACGATGTGCTGACATCAGATTAGGTGCCACGTGGTGCCACATCAGCAATTTAGCGACATTTTTAGTGACATTCATTAACGTTGCTAAAGTTTAGCGACGCTTATTAACATCGCTAAAAACGTCGCTAAGTAAAAAAATATATAAAAAAATAGAATCCAGAATACAAATGGAGCTGGAGCTTGAGCCAAAATACAGAATCCAAAATACAAAATATAGAATCCAATCCCTGGGTTCGCCGACCCCCTCGGTGGAATACTCAACACCGGCACGCACAATACATTCCAGAATATACAAAAAATATAAAGAAAAAATAATATCCTCAACGAACAAAGTCAATAATATCCTCAACGAATAAAGTCAATATCCTCAAATACGTACAAAGTCAATATCCTCAAAGAACGAAGTCAATATCCCCAAATACGAACAAAGTAAAAAATATAAAGTACAAAGTCCGAAAATGCAAAAACAAAACTACTGATCGCCTGGAGCTGGAGCTGGACCCGGAGTTAGAGCCGGAGCTGAAGGAGGAGCGCCACCAGATGACTGTCGTCGCAATTCCAGGATCGTCTGATACTCCTCCGGTAACAACAGGTGGACGAGCATGTCCTTCCGTGCACCGCCGGATGTAGACGATGCTCCCGGTGTACCAGCAGACGGTCGCACCGTAGCCATCTCGCAGAACTGCTCTATCTGCTCGACCAACCGCTGCGTAGTCTCCTGCGTAGCGCGGGTCATCTGTCGCAGCGCCTCAGTCATCTCCTCAAGCCTCTCAAAGCATGAGATGAGCGCAGAATCATCTGTATGCGGCGCCACCATCCACTGCAGCATCTCGTCACGCAGAGCTGCGATCTGTGCATCGACACTCTGCTAGTGGATGAGCGACTCCTCAGTCTGTGTGGGGTCGGGCACACTAGTGGCGGTCGTAGAGGCCTGTGACGCAATGAAGGCACCATAGGAGCCCGTACCATAGTATGTACCCCTATGCATGCCACCAACGGCCCTCATCCACAGCTCGTCATCTGACTGAGCTACGGCGGCCGGGGGCTGCTGGGAAGTGCTAGCACCAGCTCCCTCTGACCATGTAGACCCGGCCTCCCTAAGCCTCAAAAATTCGGCCTAGAAATAACATCTATATAAATTCTCTGCGTAACTAAAAATTAATATTAATGAACTAGCATTAAGTAAAACTTCAAAAACTCGGCCGAAAAATAACAACTATATGAATTCTCTACGTAACTAAAAATTAATATTAATGAACTAGCATTAAGTAAAACTTACGTAGGTGTCCCGGGCCTTGTCGTCAACGAACCGCTCCCCCTTCGTGTGCGTGACGAGGAACAAGGTCACCATATTCGGGTCCTCTCCCGATTCAACCTGTTACGAAATCCATGATGGACCGTGACCCCCCACACCACTGCGACCCCGCCTGTCGTGCTCTTTTAGACTTTGCCGACTTTTTCTTGTAGGTTCCCTCCTCGAATCTCCTCTTCATTGCCGCCCAGTCGGCGGCATAGATCCAACCCTAAATAGGCTCTCCCCGGCGCTCGTGATCCTTTTGGTCGAGGATCGCGTCCCTAATGAGCTTGCTAGCAACGCTGGAAAAAATAGACTCGACAGCAACGGCACGGTGGGGAGGGAAGAAATAAGTCCGCTGAAAAAATTATAGAAGTACGTAAGTTATAACATAACATACTAAATGTTAAAAGGAAATAAACTTTTACGTACCGAGAAGTGCTCAAACCAGAAGGCCTTCTTGTCGGCCGGGACATCCCTCCAGTTGATCTAGGGCCCCCTGTAGTTCTGTCGCAGGAATGTACCTAGCGACCGGCGTACGGAGGAGGGATAATACCTGTAAAATGAAAATTAAAATTTATTAAACAAGTTTATAATAAATTTAAATAAATTAAATACAACAATTTTACTTACCGCCTGGTCCGAGTACAGGCCCAAATCTCCAACCTCAGATCCCCTCCGGACGACATGGAGGATCTGTCTCAAATAGGAGCTGCAGCCTGCCCCTGCCCCCATGCCCCCTGCCCCTACCCCTGCCCGCAGTCTGTCCCTTGGCCTCGGCCTCATCCTCGGCATGGGCCTCGCCATCGCCATCGCCATCGCCCTCGCCCTCGGCATGGGCCTCGGCCTTGGCCTGCTCCTCAGTAGTGGGGTCGGCCTCTGGAATACTCGACGGTACTGGCTGCGTAGAAGAAGAAGGTCCTAGCCTGGAACTGCTAGAGCCGGGTATGGAGACACTGCCGGCGACTAGACCGCTAGTGTATACTGGAGTACGGGGGGATGAGGAGTCGGTAGGAGGAGTGGTAGATGGAGTCTGTCGGCCTCGTCGACTCCCACCAGCACCGAAACTAAAGGATCCACGTTGAGCCATATCTGAAAAAATATAAAAATAAACCATACTACATCTGAAAAAACAAAAGTAAACCATACTACATCTGAAAAATAACAAAAGTAAACCATATTACATCTGAAAATTAAACATATTCAATCCTCTTCTGAAAAATTTATCTTGTTCTGATTCCTCTTCACTTCTATCAACTTCCTCTTCCTCTTCTGATACTTATACCTCTTCCAATTGATGAAACATGCCATGAGGAACTTTCATTGAGTCCACATCGACAATATTTGTAATAAGAGGCAGTTCGTCTTCCTGATAAGCTATTTCGTCGACATCGAAGGTATTTTGAGCTTTAGTCTTACAGACTGCCCAGCAATCTGATCTCCTGGCTCTTCGTTTTGGATAGTTGGCAAAGTAAACTAGCTGAGCCTGGCTTGCTAGAACAAACGGCTCATAAGTTTGATATCAACGACGATAATTTATGTCAACAATACCATGTTTGTCAACTCTCCAACCTCGACCTTGGATCGGATCGAACCAGTCACATCTGAACAAGACGATCTTACAAGGTTCTATAGCATAATTGTATGTCAGTTCCACAATCTCCCGTAAGACGCCAAAGAAGTCATTGCCTGGGTCGACGTCTTTGTAGTTTGAAGATTTTATGCACAAACAGCTATTCTTCGTAGAATCCAAATCCAAGAAGTCGTCTCTTATTCGAGCATTTGTTGACTTGAACCTGAAGCCATTTACGCAGTAACTTGGCCAGGTCTTCACTTGATAAATTGGTTCCTTGGCTAGAGTTTTAATATACTCATTCTCAAGGATTGCCTCTGGACGATCAACCTAAATACCAAATAAACGATGCTAACTTAATTATTTTGTGCAAGTATATACATACAAAAAAAGTAAATTATGAAGATATTCGTACATATGTCCTCAACCAAAAAGGAAAATAAAGTCCCATTTGTTGTTCTACTTCCTCCTCGGTTGCGTACGGATTGTTGGACGTTACCTCATCCTTAAACATGCTGAAAAGCAACGAAGCATAGGTTTATTAGTTATATTAAGAAGCAACGAAGCACGCAAAATAATTTTACTTACCCCTCTAGCTTGTCCACTTCTTCCTCGTCGCAGTTGAGCAATACATATAACATTGCAACGCTAACCTCGTCGTCATTTAGATATCTTTTTTTTCATTTTACCAGATGGTTTTCCGTAGGCAGTAAATACTTTCAGCTTTGCCTCAATACCAACTTTATAGCCGTCGTCATTTTTGGGAGCTCTTGTTCTGTTTGTAGCAATATGAGGCTGAAAATACATGGAACAGAAGTTTGAAATCTCCTCAAGGACATATGCTTCACAAATAGAACCCTCCACCCGTGCCTTATTTTTTACCTTCCTCTTGAGGTGGTTCAACTGTCGCTCGAACGGGTATATCCAACGATAACCGATAGGTCCAGCAACAAGAGCCTCATGGATAAGATGAATCGACAAATGCTCCATTGAGTCGAAGAATACAGGAGAAAAAAATCTCTCAAGTTTGCAAAGTGTTACCACAATGTCCTTCTCTTGCTTCTCTAAACGATCGACGAGCAACTTGCAAGAACAAAGATCTCTGAAGAATATGCTAAGCTCTGTTAATGGATCCCAGACTACCGACGGTAATAATTCCTAAAATTCAACAGGAATTAACCTCTCCATGAATACGTGGCAATCGCGGCTCTTCATTCCGGTCAGTTTACACTCCTTTATGTCGACACATCTTCTTAGATTGGAGACGTATCCGTCCAAAAATTTTAAGTCCTGGATCCATCTACAAAGTCCCACTTTATCCTCCTTGTCCAGCGAGTAGATTGCCTTAGGCCGCAAAATCTTTCCCTTCCCGTTGTCTATCATGTGCAATGTAGGGAGTCTGCATATTTCGGCTAAGTCCAATCTAGCCTTCTGATTGTCTTTTGTCTTTCCCTTGACGTCCATTACAGTATTAATTATGTTATCAAATACGTTCTTCTCGATATGCATGACGTCAAGGTTATGTCTAATCAGATTTGTGCTCCAATATGGTAGATCCCAGAATATACTCCTTTTGGTCCAGTTATGATCTTCGCCAAATCCCTCGCAACGGCTGCTCATTGTAGGATCTTCAATAGCACTTGGGATTTCTTTTACTTGCTCCCATGTGTCCTCTCCAGACCACATTGGCGGTAGATCGCCCTTCTCCATAGCTCCGGCACGGAAAGCAGTTCTGTTCCTACGGTACGGATGGTCTTTCGCCAAAAACTGCCGGTGACAATCAATTTCCTCCTTGTCTCAAACGAAAAGCCTTAATGCGGTCCATGAAATACGAACATGAAAGCCGACCATGAGTGCTCCATCCAGATAAAGCCGAAAAGTCGTTGATTGTCCACATTAGTGCTGCCCGCATCTAAAAATTCTGTTTTTTTCGAAACATCATACGTGTACGCCCCTGTTTTCCATAGCTGCTTCAGCTCATCTATCAATGGCTGTAAGTACATGTCGATGTTCTTCTTTGGGTTGTTCGAACCGGGAATAATAATAGTTAAGAACATGTAAGGTGTCTTCATGCACATCTAAGATGGTAGGTTGTACGGAGTGAGGATTATCGGCCAGCATAAATATTGGGAGCATAAAAGACCAAATGGGGTGAAACCATCAGAGCAGAGCCCCAACCTTACATTACGCACATCAGAAGCGAAATTAGGATATGCTCGATCGAAGTGCTTCCACGCTTCTCCATCAGATGGGTGATCCAACACTTCTTCGGTCTATTGTCGCTTGTGCCAACTCATATTTTCGGCAGTCTCTTTCACCATGAACAACCTCTGCAACCGCGGCATCAATGGCAAGTAGTGCATTGAAGCAGTCGGTCTTCTAGACTTGCCTGCAGTAGTTGGCTTGTAGCAATCAGCACCACAGAATCCGTACACTTCTGCATCCTTATGATCTTTGTAGTAAAGCATGCATCCGTTCTGACAGCAATCGATCTTGTCGTATCCCATCCAGAGGGATCTCACCATCCTCTTAGAGTGGTAGAAGTCTTTCGGTAACTTGGCACCCTCCGGCAGATATCTGTAATCAACTCGAGCACTCTATTGTAGCATTCTTACGACATGTTAAAGTCAGACTTTATGCTCAAGAGCCGAGTGATCACCTCTAACGGTGAATGGTCCTCACAGCCAGGGTACAAAGGAGTCCTTGCATTCTCCAGCAACTCCATGAACTTCGCGGCATCGGCATTCGGTGCCTCCTCAGCTGCGTCACGATTGTATGGATCAAAACTAGGCCCCGCAGCATCGAAGACCATGTTCACGTACTCGTTGTCGATACCAGTTCGGTTGTGGACATTCATATAAGGCTCCACATAAGGCTCCGCTTGGAATGCTAAAGGTACAAGCTCTCCATGTGCGGTCCATTGGTAGTAATTCGGAAGGAAACTCTTTGTGTATAAGTGATACCTCACATCCAATTCTGGTTGAAATTTCATGTTTCGACATTTTGCACACGGATACTTAATGTCCATGTCGTCCATGGATTGAGGAAATGCCTTCGCGAATTAGAGGAATTGTTCTACTCCGGCGATGTATTCATCTCGCACACGGCACCTGTCATCTCGAATGCGGTTGTACATCCACGAACGATCTATCAGATACATGGATATAGCCATTTCTAGATATCTGTAAGTATGAATAAACTTCAAAATTGAAATAAATATACTACATACATACATATATACTGTGAGCCCCCTCGGGGCTCCACCCCGAACAACAGACCCCCTAACCCTACGAACAGCAAGAAGGTCCTAACCCGACGTACGGCCATAACTCGGGACCATTCCTATGAGTATCGGGATCAAGTAAAATAGACGACGGTATTAACCAACCAACAAAACTACTTGTTACAAATATCGGCACTATCGGTAGTTTCGAATCGGAGTATCAGATTTTTCGGTGTCGGAAAACAAATAATTATTACTAAATTATCAAATTTTTCGGCACTATCGGTGCCCCTGACCCAGCCCCCCCTCCCGTACCCCTCTCCCCCCTATACCACCCCTAACCCTAACCCGAACCCTATCCCTAACCCCTTCCCCACCAGCCCCCCTTCCCTCCCCAGCCCCCCATCACCCCCTGCTTCCCTCCCCCACCAACCACCCCTAACCCTAACCATCCCCTCCCCCCAGCCCCCCTCCTCATCCCCAGCTGCCCTCACCCCCCCCTCCCGCCCTTCCCCTCCCCTACACACACCCCTACCCCGAACCCTAACCCTCCCCTCCCTCCAGCCCCCCCTCCTCACCCCCAGCCGCCCTCACCCCCCTGTCCCACCCTCCAGCCACCCCCAACCATTCTTCACCCCCCAACCACTCGTACCCCCCTGCCCCTCCCCCCGAGCCACCTGTACCCCTCAACCACCAACAACCAAAATAGAGAAAGAGAGAGAGGGAGTCACGTACCGGAGAGGGAGGAGAGTCGCCGAATAGAGTGAGAGTCGTCGGAGAGAGTGAGAGCACCGGAGAGAGTGAGAGTGAGAGCGCCGGAAGGAGAGAGTGAGAGAGTAAAATGGAGGGAAATAAATCGGGAGGGGGGATTTAATTTAATTAGAATTTAGCGACGTTCATCCTAACGTCACTAAATTTAGTCGCTATTAGCGACGTCATAGCGACGTTTCGCAATGACTAGCTCGTGTAACTAATATACGTCGTTGTCACGTCGCTATTTTCGTTGCTAGTAGCGACTATTAGCGATATTTCAATTAAACGTCGCTAATGTGCACAATTTAGCGACGTTTTACTAACGTCGCTAAATTTACGTCGCTAATGGAGCAGATTTTAGTAGTGGTGGGTCCTGAAATGTTAGTCTTCGGTACCCATGCATATAGATTAATATCAACTAATTTCCTAATTCTACACTGTGGTGAGATATGACCATGTAATCCATAGTATGTGCAAGTAGCATGCCTATTTGTATTGGGAGCAGGTTGATAGTGATGTCTATATGCAGCATGGTGATAGTTGTATGGAACAACAGGATAGTGATTATATGTAGCAGCAGGATGATGGTTATGTCTATGTGCAGCATGGTGATAGTTGGCAGGATAGTGACTATGTGTAGCAGCAGGATAATAGTTATGAGTAGATTGAGAATGATGTCTATGTGCATGTAGTTTATGTGCTGCATGGGAGTACGTGTACATATACGCATGGTTACGTGCTGCATGTGGGTGACATGTTTTACTATTATTAGTGGTCTTGTATTTTGTGTGTGTTTTATGACTGTTTGATTGGGTTTGAGGTTGAGCAACCTGTTTCTCCAATCTAATCTCTAATTTCTTAGAGGCAGTATTCATTTTATTATACTTAGCATTTAAACCAACAATCTTAGCAATAGAGACCTTGTGTTTGTTCTTTTCTTCAGCAAGCTCTTTATTGAGTGCTGAGATCTCACGTGTTTTCTTTTTAATAAGTGCTTCGGCATCATGTAGGCTTAACTTAAGCTTGAACACCTCATCAGTGACTTCCGTGGGTGGAGTGTCTCTAACATTATCAAGTAAGGAAGAAAGATTTTGAATCTCTATTTCATAGCCTTTGATTTTCTTCTTGACATGCTTATATTTACTAATGACTTTCTTGTGGTCATTTAGTAAATCATTAAACGCATCGCCAAGTTCATCAAAAGTAAAGTCATCGAGAGTTTTGCTAGTTACCTTCTCGGATGTTGCCATTAGACAGACATTAGCGGTGTCTTGAGGAGAGTTATTTTCTTCCTCGGAATCACTTGCTTTTCTTTCGTGCCAAATACTAGTGTTGGCATACTTTCTTGAAGAAGGCTTCTTGTAGGGCTTCTCATATCTGTTGCCTTTCTTTGCGAAGGGACAGTCCTTTCAAACGTGTCCAGTCTTTTTGCAGCCGTAGTACATTGGTTCTTCCTCGTCGTCTTCTTGTTGTTCCTTCTTTCTTCGATTGAAATGAAGAAACTTCTTGAAGTTGCGGACTAGAAGAGCTTGATCATCACCTTCAGAATTGTCGTCGTCATTCTCTTCAGGATCAGCCCTTCGACGATGAGCTTTTAGGGCAATCTCTTTTGCCTTTGGAGCAGGTTCGTCGAAGTCTTTGAGGTCGAGCTCATGGGTCATCAGCTTTCCCATCAAAGTTTCCATAGACATTTTGGTGAGATCATTGCCTTCTATAATAGCTGTTACCTTAGGATTCCAGATCTTCGGTAGCCTCCTAAGTAACTTGCGGATCTTCTCATGATTTGTATATTGTTTGCCAAGGGATGATAGAGGGTTGATGACGTCAAGGAACCTTGTGAACATTTGGGTGATCGTCTCATTCGGCTTCATCTTGAACATCTCGTATTCTTGAGTGAGACGACTAATTTTAGATTCTTTAACTTGAGTGGTTCCTTCATGCGTCACTTCTAGAAGCTTCCATACTTCGTGCGAGATGGTGCATATCGAGACCATGTTAAATTCATTCCTGTCTATTACACAGAAAAGAGCATTAATAGCTCTAGCATCTAGACTCGTATATTTCTTTTCCTCGTCAGAATATTTGTCGTTGGGGTTTTCAATGAGATCTCCATCGACAACTATTCTGGCGAGCTTTTTGTAACCATCGGTGACAATGATCCACAGGTCAAAGTCTAGAAACTTGAGATAGAAACTCATCCTAGTTTTCCAATAGGTATAGTTGGTTCCATTAAATAGGGGTGGCCTATGAGTGGACTGTCCTTCACCATTGTTGGAAAACTAGGTTGTGTGGTTGCCATGGATCAGCTCTAGAATGTTAGTCCTTGTTAAGAGAACAGAGCTCTGATACCAATTGAAGAACAGGTAGGCAACTCTAGAGGGAGGGTGAATAGAGTTTATAACAATAATAGCCAAATAAAAATTAAACTCTTTTCACCAACAGTAAATAATCAGAGTAAATACGAAAATAGAAAGATCAAGAGAGCATACGCAAACACAATCGTTTTTAACCTGGTTTTCCTCGTGGAGGACTAGTCCAGACTTGAGAACTCTAGCTCAGGATTAAATCTACTATTTGTGAAATAGTAGTTACACCCCGTACCTTTTCTTCAGAAGAGCACATCAACTTCTTACAAAGATCGCTGTGGCGATGCTTGGAATTTTTCAAGCGACTTTCTTGACTCTTGCACAAACTCTTAACTGAATAGCATTGAGCACTTTGAGGCTTAGGAAGCTTGTGGCTAGTAGATGAGAAGGTTAAGGCTTATATGAGGCTTATAGAGAAGAGAAGAAAAGATTGGATGATTGAAAATGAGATAATTCAAGGCCTATTTATACTAGTTGGAATAGGTAGAATTCGGCCAAAATTCTGTGTCAAGAATTCAAATTTTTGGCCATTGGATAATTTGTATACAGCAAACCCTAAAAAATTAGGGTCCTGTAATTTAGGGGACAGAGTTCGGCCCGAATTCTGTGTGGAGGCAGAGTTCGGCCCGAACTCTGTCTTCATAGGACAGAATTGCTCAACTGGGCTTTTGTGGGCTAGTTTGGTTTGGTGGAGATTTTGGTTTTATTTGGTGATAAGGTATAGGCTCAAACTACTCAGTGCTACTCAGTTTATATTTAGCTAGACTCAATAAATATAAAAATACAGACTCAAACACCGAGTATGCTGCAAGAGAGAGCCAACGTCCGTCTTATACCGAGTTCTGTCTTGATGTGTCATATTGAATTATGACAAGTATTATATTGCCAATTTTATGAATATTTGGTTGACTGTGATTTGGGTCAACACATCTTGCCGATCGACGCGGTATCATATTGAGTTGTCACTTTCTCGTCGGAGAAGAAAGTCGTCTCCAACAGAGTCGTCATTTTGTTTGCAAAAACAAAAGTTTGATTTACAAACTAAGAAGAAGAAAAGTACAATGAGTACACTTGAATTCTGGGGAAGTACAACTGTAGAAATCTGATCAGAAGACGATCACTTTATCCCTTGGACGATGTGATATTGAAGACACAAGCCTCTGGAGAATGTAGCAACACTTTGTCAGTAGATTATGATCATTAGTGATACTTTATAACTGATTTGAAACTCTATTTATAGAGTTCTGAAATAACTGTTTCTGAGTTGCGCGCACTATGTATTGTGCGCCACCTATCTAGTTGTGCGAACGGTTATTTGAACTGCTGGGGACGCGTGTCATCCTATGAGTGAGATGCGCATAGTCGTGGGTAGTGTAGTGGACACGTTCTTCTAAATTAGTCATGCATGCCACGTCATTCTACTTCTGGATAAAAATTGGTTAAGTAGCGCCAGTTTGATAGGTTGCGTCGGGCACAACCTGATGACTAGCACCCCTTACTGTTCAGTCTTCATTAACTACTTCGTGCCACTTGATGACTGGCGCAAGACAGCTGTCTGCATTTATTAAAATTGATATAGTCTTCTCGAGCGCCGCACTTCCCGGAATTCGAAGAGATATTCTCTGACTGTCGTGATGTCAGTAATCATGACTTACGTTATAGTTTCTCGAGGAAGCTAGACACGTGGGACTCGAGCACCCTGACTTTGGCGCAACCTGAGTATCGCGTAACCTAGTGACCAGGCACTATCTAATACTGGCGCCTTTTTAAGTGTGGTGCTCATTTATTTTTGAGCTCATACAGGGATACCAAATTCCACTACGAGAACTTGGCAAAAATTAATTTTATTAAGATTTGTTTACAAGTATTTTCCAAAAATACATTAATAGGGAGAGAGGGGGGAGATGGAAAATGTGACCCCTTCATAGAATCCTAGCATCCCTCCAAGATATCTAAGAGAGAGAGAGAGAGAGTCTAGCATGGAAAATGTGACCCCTACATAGAATCTTTGTATCCCTCTAAGATATCTAAAAGAGAGAGAGAGGGGGGGGAGAAAGAAAGAGAGAGTCTGGCAAGGAAAATATGACCCCTATAGAGAATCTTAGCATCCCTCCAAGATATCTAAGAGAAAGCCTTGAAATAGTTAGTATTGCGTGGAAAATGTGTGCTCTTCCTTATAATCTTAGCATCCCTCAAAGGTATCTTTTTGTAGCGAAAAGGAGAAAGTGTTTTTTTTTCTTTAAAGATACAACAAAACCTCACCATCCATCTTCCCTTCAATTACTATATATATATATATATATATATATATATATATATATATATATATATATATATATAATATATATATATATATATATATATATATATATATTTAAAACAATGCACATGGGCCTATGGTGCAAAAGAAGGTACGATGCAACCGTAAGAAAATTGACAAAGAAATTTGTTTGATCTTTAGGTGACCTAATCTCTTAGCCCAAAGATGCCTCTTGGAAGACAAAAAAACACCTATAATTAATGAGTTTCCTTTAACACCTCTAAGAATATCTTAGCACTTAGTTAATTCGTACATCACATAATAGAAATATGAAACCACTTGAATTGATTCATCGAACTAATTCAAAGTAATATCTTGCATCAACTTATTACACTCTACCAATACTCAAATTGTATATCATCATGCCATTTAACAAAAAATGTTCGTCTCTACCTTGGATAGATAAGGGCGTTAGAAGTCAATAAACAAATATACTAGGTTACATGTTTCACTTATCTAGGGTGTTGAAGACCTGAGCTTTGAGCGAGAACACCCCCTTTTCTGGCTTGATTTTCTATGGAAAACAGAGCTTGAGCTAAATACTAGCCTAAAATTAAGCTCAAGCTTGTCTCACTATAATATTTGTGAGCTCGTGCTCGGCCCGTGAGTTATTTATTTAAATTAGGAAGTTTTGTGATCTTGAATTGTCGACAAGCTTAAGCCCAAAATGAACTATTTTATGAGCTGATGGGCTTTGTCCAAACGAAACATGTGTCCTAGTAAGCTTATACCAAATTGAAACTTCATAACTACGTTGGAAATTATCTATTAATGTTATCATTATATATATATATATATATATATATATATATATATATATATATATATATATATATATATATATATATATATATATATATATATATATATATATATATATAAAAGGAGCAAAATACCCAAGTGGTCGGGAGTTCGAGTCTCAGTGAAGACGAGTTTGCCACAAGTACCCATTGCTTCAAAAAAAATATATATATATATATAAAAGGAGCAAAATACCTCTAAACTCAGGCTTGGGCTAGTTATCTAGTGAGCATAAGCTCGATCATGACATTACTTTTACTATAATAGTTGTATATGTCCTAGATGTGGTGAATTACTTATAAAAGAGAGCAATTGACATGGATATTACCTTTGTGGGCCTAGCTCTATTATGGAAAGTCCTAGACAAAGGCTAACAAATCAATTCTAGTTAAACGTGAGAAAAAGCCCTATTGGGGGATAGGAATGAACTATCAGAGGTAATCATTAACGTGATAGGAAATTTATTTTATATGGGGAAGATATAAAGTGTAACAACTCATAATCACAACAAATTGATGGGTCTCAAAGAGGATGATTTGTCAGAGGTAAATATTAACATGACAAGATTGAACACTCGCTGGGAATTAAATAAATATTTATCGGAAATAAGATGCTTCCAATTTCTTGATAAAGGTAAAAAAAAATATTGGAAATGAGATTCTAACCTATGAGATTCTAACCCGTGAACAACAGTGCCGCATACAACACCATTAGCTTCCCATGAAGTCTTTAAGTATATTTTGCTAGCGCCGCAGATGACATCAACAGTAGTATTGCAAATGGCAACAACAACTTATAGAGATGCATTTGAAGCCACATAAGTGACAGAGGCCGAAGCCTGATTAGTCTTTAACAAGTCTATTTTGTGCTTGCATACTGAGTTTGGGCTTACACAATCCTGGGAGAGCGTCTGCTCAAATTTCTGTTGGTTATACTCAATGACAAATGCCTCGGCAATGGTTTCCATGATCTTGATGTCGGATTGCGACACAACCGTCTCGTTAGTGGAGAAAGAAGTCCCTAGAAAAGTCGTTATTTATTTTTTGATAAAATGTATGAAATGAAGGAAAACTTGTATTTATTTATATATATATTATTACAACTCCTCAACATAAGCTTACAAAGTAGTATCTACGACAATTACAGAATTCTGAAAAAGTATGGTAATGTAGTCTTGATTAGCGTATGATCACTTTGCTCCATTGACGATCCGAAACCAAGATATGCTTCTTTTGACAACGACAAATTCTTCTTGGATGTTTCGAAATTTGGAAACGTCGATTGCACAGAAGATATGGGATGCTCTCTCTTTCTCTGCTCTCAAGTGTGTATGCTAAAGCATTCAATTGTCGAACATATAATAGAAGGATGTCTATTTATAACTTTTAGAGGGAATTGCCCTCTATAACTCCTAAAAAGCAGTTTTTATAGTCTTCCGCAGAGCTACTTCACAAGCTCCCCGACGTGTATATCGGATAAAGCATTGATAGTGGGAAGTGGCCCATATTCTTATCCACTTTCCATAAAAAAAATAAGGCCATGATCTATCATCTCCACTTCACGAGAAACAAGAACCTGATGTCCTGATAATGTGGTATAAACAACCAACAAAGAACGTGGGTTGTTACACCGAATTAACCGTTCGGTCGGTTTGTAGTTTAGCGACACAAAAACGCTCAATAGCTCAGCACCACTAACGTATTCTGCAGCTCAACGGCGTGAAGACAATGACTGCCTTTTCAGTTACGCGGAACTAGTCATTTCATACTTAAAATCTTTCTTTTTCAAGTAATATGAAATACGTACAACAAAGTAAATGTATACTAGTTGCTTATGGAAGAGAGGGAACTATGAACATCAAACGCATTCGGATGAGTACATATATAAATTCTCATATAATCTAATGGATGTCATAAAAGGTACATGAGCGCGGGTCATCAAATAGATTCTTTGATTGTAGGTCTCAAAGTTTTTTTTGCGAGTCAACCCAACACCAACACAAGATCGTGTATATATTAGTAAGAGCCGGGATGTTCCAACTCGGACTGCCAGCACCGTCTCTGTCCGTTCATTCACCTTCCGATCCTTCCTCCTCCCCCCTCTCCCTCCCTTCGACAAAATTCATTGCATCTCCGCGCCTATAAATTGAATGACTTCCAAACGCTCTTCCTCCGATCCGTCCACCAAAAAGCCCCCTCCCCCAAACCCTAACCCTAGCACAACTCCAACAAAGAAGAAACACAAGAAGAAGAAGAGATCAAAATCCCACAACCAAGAAAACCATAGCCCTAGCCACAGCACCCCTAAGAAGATGTCTCCTCCCATGATGGCCTCCTCCCCAGCGGCGTCGAGGAAGCGCAAGGCCCGCGAGCACGACGAAGCCGACTCCCTCACCATCCTGGAGGCGATCATCGAGTTCCAGTCGAGAAACCGCGGCGCCAACCCCACCCCGACCAACATGATGCCGCTCTACGAGTCCGTCAAGGACACGCTTCACGTCGACTACACCCAGGACCAGCTCTACAACCGCATCCGCCAACTCCGCCAGAAGTACTACCGCCAGCTCGACAACCCCGCCACCGCCCCCGCCCCCGCCGAACGAGCCTTCTTTGACCTCTCCCTCCGCGCCTGGGGCGACTCCAAGAAGCGAACCGTCGCCACCCCCACATCCAACGGCGCCAAGCCCAATCCCAAGGCGGAGAAGTCGAAGGAGAAGGAGAAGGAGAAGTTGGCTGCTGCCGAGGAAGATGACGGCATCGTCGGGGACGAGGAGATGGAGGACGCGGAGAACAACGGCGAGGCTGAGGACTCGTTCAAGTACCTGAACCACCAGGCGAAGGAGTACTGGCGAGCGATGGGGCTGACCGCGGAGAGCCTCGAGATGGGGCTGAAGTCGATGGACAGGGTGAAGGCAAAGCTGCTGGAGAAGAAGTGGGTCCAGCACGGGGACGCCGGGCTGAAGATCCAGGCGAAGCAGTCCGAGATCGAGAGGGACCTCTTTCTCGCTCTGCATGCTACTACTCGTAAGGGTACGAATTGAAAATAAAATAAAATCCATAAGCTTTATTATTGCGAGGTGGGGATGATTTGGGTTTGGCAAAATTTCTGTGAATTCTGAGGTGCCTGTGGTTCTTAGGTGAAGGCATGACAATAGCTAGAATGTCTTGGATAATCTATCTTTTATATCTTTCGTTAGTTACCTTTCTTCTGTTCAAGTTATGGTAGTACCATGTTATTTGAAGGCTTCATTATAATGTTATCAGAAGAATTTATGCAATTTTACCCAATTAAAGATGGCTTTTAGTATATTTTTCCCTTCCGTCTTTCATATCTATCTGCGTGAATGTTGATTAATTGCACCATCATTGTTTTAAATGTCGTATGGTATGTCCGGAATGTCAGCCCACGTGTTGATTTTGGGAGGAACAACACCACAATGTATCTTTTAGCGCTAATGTTGTTTTGGAATATGTTGGCCAATATATCGGGCTTGAGATGCAATATTGGTCGATATTTCATATGTTAAAAAAAGTTGCCCGAGTTTTACAAAAGTTGGCTTAATGGATTACCATAATAGGCAAGCATGGGCTGTTAATCCATTATATAATTATAACCCGAAGTTTCCAAATTGGAAGAACATAGACTCTAGCATCTTGGTCTTTTCTCTTTCATCTCAAGAAAGTGACCTAGATGACTCCAACGGCCAAAGACATCTCTGACGAACATGTGTATTGTCTTCTCCTATATTGTATAGACACAAGTATATGCTTAGTATAAGTAGGGTTAGTCGCTCTCTTTGCTACTCCGAAGGGAACCCTTCCCTCTCCTTATCTGGATACGGTAATGTCCCTTTTGGACGTCGCTCTTTCTTTAGTAGCCGCTTGCAAGCTTGCAACACCTACACAACGCGATAAAGACACGACGACAGTGGACGATTACTACTTTGGTTTGTCCCAAGCTTATTAAGATGGTGCAAGGCAGTGAAGACCTAAAGCCCGGCAGGGCCCTCAAGACTAAAATTAGGGACGTGTAGTAAGTTGAGGCAAACTTGTGGTATAATGTTACGTCGTTGTCTCCCCCTGATTGGTAGGATAAATATATAACATGTTAACTTGGGTATAATATGTATGCTATTAACCCATGATATAACTCCTAAATTTCGAAAACCAAAGAGTAGAAACCCTAGCATCCAGTTTTTTGTCTTGAGACTGCCAAAATTTTGGCAGTCCTAATACAAAGAAGTTTCTATTAGGACTTCCAAAATTTTGGTATTTCTAACAATAGTCAGGATTGATTCATCATTCCCAATGGACTTGTGTCTATTTCTAAAGTTCGAAATTCCTAAATTGGGTTCAAAAATTTAAAAGCATCCATTGGGGACCCAATAACCTAAAATCTACTAAATTATGTTTAAAAATACATGAAATAAACATAAAAATCTACGAATAAAAAAAAGTTTCCTAGATTTGGAAAAAACATAGAAGGATAAGAGAAAGTGGAAGTGTGTGCCATCTCCAATTAGGGTTGGAAGAGCAACCAAAAGAGGGAAGAAGAAAGTAGGAGGAAGAGAGGGTGTCTGTTGTGTTAGAGAAGAGGGAGAGAATGGTGTTGCTCCTATGGTAGTCAAAGGCGCGCCCAAGGTGCGTCTCGCAGTAAGACGCAACAGCTGCACCTCGCACCTCACTAGGCAAGGCGCCTTTCTCCAGGCGCACACAAGACGCTTATAAGGTGCGCCTTTCAGCAAGACGCAACCAAAAAAAGGCGCGCATTATGTTTCTTTTCTTTTCTTTTTTATTTTTTCAAAAAACTTTGAGGCAGGGAGATAGTTTTTACCTCGTACAATTGGGAGGGCGGTAACCCTTTCAATGGTTGCTAAAGTTTTTTGTTAGTTTTGTTTATTGCTACTGTGCTACTTCACTTTGTTATGTTTTAACATATTTTTGTTGGTTTTAATATATTATTTGATTTTATTTCTTACATTACTAATTTATTTATTATTTATGTATATTATTATTATTATTATTTTATTTTTACGCCTCGCTTCGCTCGGACGTGTGCCTTAACTGCGCCTTGCTCCTTGGGTGATATGCACTCTTTACGCCTTGAGTGCGCTTGCGCCTTTGACTACCTTGGTTGCTCCCTAGCATATGTTATTTTAACCTCTAACAAATTTATAACTTGTTTGTGTGATGCCCTCTAAAAATGGTTGTTGAGTATTTAGTAAGACCCTTATATAGTTATTTATTATCTTTTTTATGAGGATAAATTGGTATATTTTCTTCTAGTTATAAACTTAATCTATAGATAAATATATTCTTTATTCTATTCCGTCAATGCCTTTAATAATAAGAGTGTCCAATAAAATTGATCAGTAGTTATGTATATATTTACTATTTAGGACATCTACAACGATGCACATATTTTTTATAATACTTAGATAGAAGGTATATATTCAATGAGCTTGTTCTAATTTATTCCAGAGATCTTGTTGTCATCCTATATCGGACTTTCCAAACTCTAATCCGACATACGGTTTTTATTACCTTGATTGCCGTATATTTATTTGCACATGCAATCATCCAAGAAGCATTGTTTTAGCATTTTGTAGATAGTCAGCTTGAATTAAATGCTTATTTGGTTATTTAGTAAACAAAGTATATCAAATTTCAAGGAAGTTAGGAACTATGAAGTAATAATTATGAACTGGTCCGCTTGTTTATTTCATCCATGTAGGAGAATCATGAGGGTTACTGGTTCTTGTTTCGTAATTACGGATATTGGATGAAAAGGTGTACTAATTCTCAACATTTAAGTGCACAAGAATGTAAGATATACAGATATCATGCATGACTTAGCCATGACTTACGTACTGTTTATGAGAATTAAATTTATTTGTGGGATGTTAGGTTATATAATTCAGAGACAGGACTTCCTGTAATTAACTCTAAACTTGTACATCCGGTTTATGTTATTCTAAAGTTAATTTGATCATTGCAGTATCTTTATGACATACTTAATTTTATCAAACCAAACCTATAGCAAGACGACCTAACTGGTTAAACCCTAATTTTTGTAATTTGAGAACATACATAAGATTAACTTTATTTAGGTAATAGTTTAAACGTGGGAAAATGTAATCATGAAAGTTATGAAGAGGAGCCAGGAAGATCTGGGACTGGGAAATGTGCAACGAGATGGATATGAAAGTTTACTATATTAAAAAGGGGGAGGGGGACAACAAATTAACTGTAATAAAACATGACTGGATCAAAAGATGAATAAGATAGGATGGATAAGAACATCTTGATATATATTACACAATATAGAATACATTTATATCTACAAGAACTAAACATCTCAAAGGTGGAAACTTGTTCAATGGTTTCGGTATTGACAAAATATGTTGTAGGTTAGCTAATAAAAGAAGTTAGATGTAAATAGGTCATCTAGGAGTTGATTAGGAATTACCTTTCTTAACTTTTTCTGTTTTAGTTATGGTATTATTGTGTTATGAGATGAGTATATGCAAGTGTGCCCAGTTAATCTAGAAAAAGTATGCCCAGGCATTTTTATTGGCTTTTAGCATATTCAACGCTTCAAGTGTTCACATCCGAATGTGGTATTGTTTGATTACCATATTTCTATTTTCCTTACGAAGAATGTACATTACGGAGATCAGAGCCGTATCTGTGTCACGTCATGTCGGACGCATATCGGAAGCAACACAAACACACTTAAGTAAACTCGAACAGGCCAAAATCGATGCCCTGTCGATATCTCCCTGTCCTTATCATGTCATGTCGGATACGTATTGGAGGCAACACAAGCACTCTCAAGTATATTATGATATGCCAAAACAAATGCCACGTCGTTTTGTGTCTGGGTAATCTGGATATTTGCACTTGCATTTATCCAGGAAGCATTCTTTTAACATTTTGTAGATAGCCAATTTGATATAAATACTTTCTTTGCTATTTACTGAGCAAATAACGCGTACCAAATTTTTAGGGACTGATAGTTATGAACTGTTCTGCTTTTTTTACATTTCATCCACGGATTTGCTGAGTACTCAATATGAGTATCATAAGAGTTATTGGTTCTTGCTTCATATTATGGATGGACGATTGTGCATCTTCTTAACATTTGAAGGGAGATATATCATACATTATTTAGCTGTTGCTTACCATTGTTCTGCTAACTTAATTTATATTGGTTTATTTGAAGTTTTAGATTGTGGCATGTCAAATTATGTAATTGAGAGACAGAATTTCCTTGTAGTTAACTTCAAACTTAAAAATCAGTTCACATTGTCTGTAATTTAGTTTGATATTTTCAAGATCTTTTTGACAATTAAGTAATATAATATTAAAAAATGTCAATTATGGCAACCTGACTAATGAAGTTTTGAATTCTAGATTGAGAATATATGGATGGTGGTTGTTTTTTTCGAAATATAATTAAGAAAGTTATGGACAATGTGGAAGAGTGCAAAGATATATTTGAAAGTTTAGTATATAAGAAAGGGGAGGGAAGATAGCAAGTCAGCCGGAAGGGAAAAAGTGGACCAATAGAATTTTTAATAAGATATTGTCGGAGTGGTCAAGTTTTAGTTTGTTGTTTACTCGTAGTTAGAAAAAAAAGGGATTAGAGAAGGCAGAGTTTATGAAACTGGAAAGGCTTTATGACAATGCCTTACTCAAAATAGGACTTATCTATTGTTTCCGGTTTGGCAACGATAAAATATCTTGTTGTATGTTTAGCTACCTGCAGAAACTTGAGGAGATGATTAGGAATTACCTTGCTGAGATGGATATGGAAGTTTCACATATTTTTCTAGGGGAAAGAGAGGACATCAGATTGGCTATAATAAGGATTCTAACATTTTTGTGTAACATGGGCTTTATTTAGTAGGAAGTATGCAGTGATTAGCCATCGTCGAAATGAATAAGGGTTGTTTTTTTAATTAAAAGTGGAAAGGTTTTATGAGAATGTGGACATGCCAAAAGACAACAGAACGGTACACAATTGTTCTTTTACAAATAAATATAATGGCTACAATATTGGTCTTCATGCTGGGCATATTTGGCAGGTAAATCTAAATGGAATGTGCAAAACTCTAGCTTCCCAGTATAGTTTACAAATTTATATCTAAGTCAACTAGAGGGCTCAAAGCCATAAACTTATTTAATCCTTTTGGTGTCTGTGAAACATTTTGTTGTATATTTAGCAAGCAGCAGAAACTAAATTGAATATGTCATTTCAGGACTTGATTAGGAGTTGCGTTGCTTGGTACACAAAGTTTGAAGTCAAATTCTTGGAGTGTATAGGAAATCCAAATGAAAGATTGGTATAAGACAAGGTTAATACTGAGCAACAATTAAGATACCCCAGTTACAACCTGAAGTGAGATGTAAGCATTTTTCGTATGCTGCTTACTATTGATTAGTCCTATGAAATGGTAAGAATTTGGTAAAAAGGGAATGCATTCTCGTTATGGCATTTATATCCATATAGCTGAATAAAAAAGGATTAATATAATAGTGACGGTAGCAGTTGGAATAAGACTTGTACGTATGCACGTGCAAATACACATGCATCAAAGAAAAAAAATCATTATTAAACAGCATGCATGCCATGCATGAGTTTGAAATAAAATAATTAATCTTTTTTGCATCTTTTTTTTTTTTTTTTTGACGATGGTCGACGGCTTCACCAACACTATGATGGCTTCAAACCTTTTTAAGTTAAATAGTAAAGATATTGACGACGGTCCATGGTTTCACCAAAACTATGGTGGCTTCAAACCTGTCGTAGTTAAATAATAAAGATAAAGATATTCGGATAATGGCTCATTGTCTGGCTCTTTATGATTGCACATGTTTACACGAATTTCTCATGGCCGGACTTTTTTATGTTAGTGCATCTCAAATCTATAATTGTGTGACCTAGTTTGGTTAAAAGTTAAAACTACAAATACAGAAACTAAAAACTAAAAAAAATCCTTCATTCCAATATTTATTTAATAGTTTTGGCGAATAAACGAGTCTATAATAGCTATATTAAGGCTATTAAGAATCTGTATGATGGAGTTAGGATGACCACATGAATCATTAGAGAAGATAACAAACTTTATTTCCTATCACCCTTAGCTTACATCAAAGGATCAACATTAAGTGTTAAACCTTTTTTTCGTTAGTGATGGATGAAAATAGTAGACATTCAAGTGGAGGTTTAATGGTCTACGACGCTTTGCCAATAACATTGTTCCGGTCATTGAGATTAGAGAGAGGACCGTTGCTAAACCAGAAGTATGGAGATTCTTTTTCGGAATCTAAGGGTTTTTATATTAGTAGGAAGAAAACATAGTATATGTGATGTAACCTGATGTCAAAGATAAATGAGAGGAGTACTTATATTTGGAAAGAAATACCTAGTAGGGATAATTCTTGGTATTTAGGATCAATCATTTCATGATAGAGAGTTTGAGAAAGATGTGCATATAATTCAAACATAATGATTGAAACAGAGGAGCGCTTAGAGTATTTTGCAATGATTGGAGTTGGATATCTCATTGCAGTTGAAAGGAAATTTTATCATTGCACTTGAAAGGAAAATTTTATAAGATAGCTATAAACCAAGCATGCTTTATGAATAGTGTTATTGGAGTGTTGGACAATTAAGAAACAACTCCGTAGATGGAATGAGAATGCTAAGATAGGTGAGTGGAAATATAAAAAGATATGTAAAGAAATGAGTGTATTAGTGGAAAGTTGGCGGTGCCACCAATGTGGACATGGACAATTCAAATAGATGCATGGGGTAAGCAACCATAAGATAGTAGTTAAAGGAGCCCCTAGGGCTAGGGGTAGGCCTAAACGAACATGGACTGTGAAGATTGATATGATTTCTGTTAGTGTTATGAAGGACATGACCCTGAAGAAAAGGATCCAAACATTCAAATAGCCGACCTAAAAAATATTAGATATAGGCTTTATTGTTGGTTTCGGGGGTTGACAAATATGTTATTGTATGCTAGCCGAAGAAAGTAGATGTAAAATATGTCATTGGGAAGTTGCTTAGGAATTCTCTTTCTTTAGTCAACTTTCTTGTGTTTTAGTCATGGTAGTATCAAGGTTCTAAATGGCGGTAGGCGGGTACACGACAGAAAGATCCGCCTACCGTCTAGACGGTTGGTACATTTTGGATATTTTTTACTATTTTACTATTGTTTTTGTATAATATGCATATTTTAAGGGTGTTCCATGCATAACTTGTAGAACGAAGATTTATGAAGTTTCAGTTTTGTAAAAGTGAACCATAAGCCCATAATGCTCGCAAAACCTTTTTGCCAAAATATCTTGTTAGGTATTGCTTCGCCTAGACGTCTGTCTATGCCGTCTCACCTCCGTCTACACCACCAAACCTCTGTCGGCCGCCTACTTCACCGCCTACCGCAAAAGCGGTGTAGAGAGAGACCGCCTACCGCCTAGCTGCCGCAACCGCCATTAGAACAATGGGTAGTATTAATGTTGTGAAGGCGTGCCTACCTGCAGAGGTGAGCGCAAAGGTGACGCGGCACCTTTAATGAGGCGTGTATCTCTCGTGCTTAAGCATATATGCCATTTAGGCTATTAAGATAGTTAATCTGTGCCCAACTTCAATGTCTAATCAGATTCTAGTTTTGTCTCTTTTCTTGTGCTGTTAAAACTTATTAAAGTCTGCTATGCGAGTTGTTATGACTAATACTCTGGTTTTTGAGTCAGAGTATTATAAATTGCTAGGTGCGCCTACACGCAAAGGCCAGACAGTGCCTTTAATGAGTCGTGCACCTCTCGCACTTAAGCGCATGCCTTTTAGGCTATTAAGACGCAATTAATCTGCGACCAACTTCATTGTTTTCCCAGGTTGTGTTTTAGCCCCTTTTTGTCCACTGCTATGACTTATTAAAGTCTGTTTTGAGCTGTTATGGGTAACATTCTGGCTTTTCAGTCAAAGTGTCATGAATTGCTATTCACTTGACAAAAGGGATAAAATATATGTTTATATATTTATTTATTTAGATATGACTTGCTTCATTCATGCAAGCGATTTCTTTTGACTTGGAAAATACATGGTTTTTAGCGTCGAGTATGCCTTTCACCTCTATGGGTATTATTATTTTATGGGAAGACTTTATATAAGTATGTGCAATTAATGTAAGAAAAACATGCCTAATCAAATATGCCTTTTAGTGGATTAATCCCTTCACTATTCGCATTCACTCGTTGTTTGATTACCATATATGTATGTTCCTAAGAGTATGGACACTCCGAAATTGTGCCGTGTTCAGGCCGCATATTGAGGGGTGTATTTCGAACACAAGACACACTCCAAAGTGTACCAGGACATACCAAACTTTATGCCATGTCCTTGTCACCGTGTCTGTCTCGTGTCGTAATTGTATCTGTGCAAGAGTTTGCAGTTTTGCACATGCATTCGTCCGTGAAGCATGGTTTAACATTCTGTACTTAGTCAGTTTGGTTTAAGTACTTGTTTTACTGAGCTACTAATGTTTATCAAGTTCCTAGGAACTTATAGTTATGAACTGTTCTGCTTTTTCACATTTCATGCACGGATATGCTGAGTACTCAGGAGGATCATAAGGGTTACTGCTTCACTGCTTCTTTCGTTATTATGGATGGACGTGTATAGATTCTCAACATTTAAGAGAAGAATGTAAGATCCACGGATTTGTATCATACTTGAGTTAGCTGTGGGTTACCATTGCTTATGAGAAACTAATTTATTTTAATTTAATTGTTGTCTTAGAATGGGGAGATACCAAATTTTGTCAGTCAGAGTTAGGATTTCCCTTGTAGTTAACTTTAAAACCTATAAAATGATTAATGTAGTTTGATATTTATATATATATATATATATATAAGAAAAATATATATATATATATATTTTTCTTATATATATATATATATATATATATATATATATATATATATATATATATTTCTTATATATATATATATATATATATATATATATATATATATATATATATATATATTAGATTTGTTAGATGTAAATTTCATTAGGTTTAGAACTGTGGATCACATTATAAAATGGAATATAATTCAATTTTGAATTGGACTATAATATATTCAATTTTATTGGAGATTGGACTTGGCTTGATTTTAAGTTTAGCTTTACTTGATTGAAAAAAAAACTGACAGAAAAGTCTGTGAGCTTTTTAGTAGTATGAAAAATCAAAGGACTATCTTTAAATGGTATTAAAACAGGACAACATTTGAAAAAAAATGGTTTATTGAAGGGCGAGAATATAATTTCTTATGTTCGCAGGAGGTCCACGTCTAATTAATTCCTTAATTAGATTAATTAACTATTGATATGTTTACTTGGACTCTCCTATCCAAATCTATTGATCTATACTACTGTACAAATAGCCTAAACTAATAGTTAATAATAAATAAATAAAAGATTTAGAATTTATAATAAAAATATAATAATAAATTGAGGTATGAAACTTATTTTCAACTTTACCTCCTAATCATTAACTCAAAACAAAAGCTCACAGAATATTGTTTGGAGATAAAAATGCCTTGCACACGCTATGCGTGTGCCCCGACACTATATCTATTCTACTATATAATAGGAAAACTTAGATGGTGAAACTTTTGAATTCCGAAAATACCCTTACATACTTATATTAATTAAAAATAGTTCATTAATTTTAATAAGGACAACTTAGTAATTAGGAAGACTACCCTTTGGTCTTCCTAAAGAGTCTTTCTAAACTAATTAAGAAATGTTAAAATACGTACAAGGCACGTGCACATATGCTAGTATATATATATATATATATATATATATATATATATATATATATATATATATATATATATATAAACAAATCTCAAGTATGATAGCCTGAGTAATAAGAAATTGAATATATGGATATGATTATCTTTTGGTTAAATGGTGGGAAAACCGATTGGACCAAAAGAATTTTGAATAAGATATAGTCTGGATTTAGTATGTGGTTCACCCATGGTAAAATAGGAAAAAGGATAAGGTAAGGGAGAGAATACAAAACTGGGAAGGTTTTTTGACAATGCTGAAGAAAGCAGAAATAGGATGAATAGTTTCCAATGGGATGCAAATATATCAATTGTTTTGATCACAGAAAGCATGAAAGTTATTAATACAGATTACATCCCCCCCCACCCCCCCCCCCCCCCCCCCCCCCCCCCCCCCCCCCCCAACCAACCCACCCACACCCACACCCACACACACCCACACAGAGTTTTATATTTCTGAATCTTATGTTATACATTTGGCAGGGGGAATGTGAAGGGAAAACTGCAAAACTCTTATTTCATAATTGTATTATATATTTTTATTTAAGACAACTAGACATCTCAACATATCTAATTGTTTGGTGCTGATTGTAAATATCGTTGTATATTTAGCTAGCAGCAGAAACTTGCTTTAAGTAGTTCACTGAGGAGTTTGATTAGGGGTTACCTTCCTCAGATGGATATGAAGTTTGATATATTTTTGAAGGGGTAAGACTGAGAGGAAATCAGATTGGTTGAAAGGATTCTAACATTTTTGAATAAGATGTTTGGGTAAGTAGTAGTGATTAGCCATGGTAACAGTTATGGATGGTTAAGATCACAGGATAAATATAATGGCTACTATATTGTTATTCATGCTGGGCGAATTTTGCAGGTGAATCTAAACTGAAGATGACATTATAGTACAGATATTTATATCCAAAGCAGCTAGACGGCTCGAAATAATAAACATTTAATGGTTTTGGCATCTGACAAAATATCGTGTTATATGTTTAGCTAGCTGAGGAAACTAGATGTAAATATGTCATTGAGGAGTTGATTATGAATTTCATTGCTGGTCGCTAAAGTTTGAAGTGAAATCTCAGAGTGCATAAGAAATCAAAGACGAGTAAGGTTAATATTATATGTGATTGTGTTGGAATTCTTTGAGTTACACCACATTGTTTCAAAATTTGTTAATTCTTGACATTGATTCTCTGTTCAGATATGTGTTAAGAATGATATGCGATTTTATAATAACTGCTAAGTTTGTTTCTTGACATTGATTATGTTTGTTGACTATTAGCGATTGTTATTGGTAATTCTCAAGTCTTGTGCAGCTTTTATAAGCGGATGTATGCCAGAACTGCATTATATAATTATGGGTGTTTGGTGGAGGATTGCTACTCTGTACCTTTGTGGTTAAATTTGTTTATGGTTCTCTCTTAGAATTGTTGGCACTTGGCTATTGGTAATTTACTTCAATCATATATAAGGTATCTATATCAATATTGTGTTATGTTTTAAGCATTATGTTCCTTATTTGCCTATATAAGTTGAATTTGAGACTCGTGGTGGAGAACTGTGATGGCAAGTAAGATTGTGTGTCAGTGTGTGCTTATTAAAATTGTTGACATTTCTAGAAAATTGTTAGTTCCTGAAAGGTAATTTGGAGTCTTATTACATGATTATTTGAGATGAAATCAGAAGCAAAGTTCAAATTACCTTGTTATGATGCTCAATTTGGTTCATCTTCAAGATTATAGGTGAAAGTTTGTTGTTATGGCCTACGAGATTTCTTATGAATGCCTCTCCTAGGACTTGGAATATTATATATTACATGCTGTTGCTTCTGTAATGTTCTGTTTGTGCCTCTTGGCATTTCACTTTGTGATTGCTCATCTGTACATAATTTAGCCATGTCAAATCTACCATTACGAGAGGACCTAGTTTAGGTAAATCTAGAGTGTAAGTAATGTACTGAACCCCTCCTCTGGGACTCGCAAGTCTTTGCTGCTGCTGCTGTATATTATGATGGTTCTTGGCCTGGCCTTCACAAATTGTTGTATAGATATAAAAGGCTGCTGTGTTTGTTGTGCCCATGGTGGGCTCTTGAGCATCTCTGAATGCATGTATGGTGTTACAAGTTAAACAAACATATTGGCGGTGTTTGGTTATGAAGACTTCGTGGTTGGCAGAGAATGGATACCAAGTTCTTGAAGAAGAATCAACCTATGCGGCACCGCAGAATGTAAGGGTCGCCTAGGAACCGTTCTCTGCCTGCTCGTAGAGAGCAACTATGCTCCCCAAAGCCAGAACATAAAGGGAGAACAATCGAGCAATTTCACTCAGCACGCGACATGGCTCCCTGAGTAAACGAAGCTAGGGAAGAAGCAGCCTCCTCCGAGGTGCAGAGCTTGACTCATTCAGTTCAGTGGCAATCCTTGCACACTCTGCTGCACCTTCAGCTACAAACGTTTCTCAAGGTCTTGATTCACTGGTACATTGCAGTCTGTCACCCTCACTTTTCCAAGATAGGGGTAAAATGGTAATTTTTCATTTTAGAATATTTTTTGGGAATTTTATTTCATGGATATTAATATTTAATAATTATAGGAGTCGGGTTCGAATTTTATCGCATTTCGACTTAATTCGGGACTCCAGGGAATTTCGACTTGAGTTGTGTTTAACACATTAATTAGCCATGGTCCACCAAACTTAACATTTAGGTCTAAGAGTTTGGACTAGTCCCCCATGAGTGTTTAGGCCTAATTAGGATTTTTATTTGGTCTAAACTAACTCCCAAAACCAAATTAGGAAGCTAACTTAACATAGAAGTAAAGAGAGGGGCAAACTTGTAAATAGCAAGTGCCCCAAACCCCCTTATTAGGGCTGGCCACTTCTTCCCTCTTTCCTTCTTCCCACTTTAAATTTTCTTCTTCTTCTTCTCCAAGTTCTTTCCAAAAGGAAGAAGAGAAATCCTTGGATTTCATCTCCACGTAAAGCTTTTCTTTCCGTTTTTCTTCCATCGATCTCTCCCTCTACCCCAAGTGGTGCTTCTCCAAGCTTTTGGGAGCAAGAAGTGGAAGGGTGTGTCCTAAACAATTTGTTTTGTGTCGGAGCCGTGTCGGAGGATTTTAATTGGGATCCATCTCCCGATAGGTACAACCTATCCTCTAATCTATTCTTTTCATCATATAAATTAGTTTGGACCCCGTAGGATTGATCCCCGTGTTTGTGTCCCTATTTGTGTCCGTTTCGTGTCCATTTGGAGGTCATAGGAGTGTCCTTTGTGTTGTGGTTGTGTCCTAGTGAAAAAAATTATATTTGGACACTTGTATTTAATATTTATATTGTCTAAATGATTTATTAGAGATTAATTCCAGATTTTCTATTGTTTAGAGATTGTTTTGTAAGCCCCCTGAATTTTAGGGCTATTTTAAATTTTCTAAATGAATTATTTTCGATAAGTATTTTATATTAATTTAAATACGTATTTTGTAGCGTATTTCGTATTCTCTTGGTTTCCGGAATGCTTTAAAAAAATTTCTAACTTATAGATTTTTCCTTGGTCGGCATACCGCCAGTATACCCGTGTATACCGACGGCATACCGCCCGGACATGTTTCCTACACTTTAGATATTTTCGGTTTCTGATATTTTCGTGAATAGTGTTTTGGATATTTTCGTGAATAGTGTTTAGATATTTTCGTGAATAGTGTTTAAGATATTTTCGTGAATAGTATAGATACACCCTATTACCCATTGGATATTTGGTTTTGTTTTTATGGCCATGATTGACCTAGACTTTCACATGGATCACGATCCGACGGCTAAGATTAAATCCCTCTTCTATATATACCCTTTCACTTTCTCTCTCCTCTCTCTTTTCATTCTCTTCACTCTCTTTTCATTTCTTCTTCCTTTCTCTTCCCTTGGAGCTTTTCAGGAGCTTGGCCTTGAGGTCTAGAGTGTGGTTTCGTACCCCTCTTGGTGGTGGAGTAGAAGATTAGGCTTGGAGCTTAACCTAGGCAAGTGCATCTTGCTCAAAAGTGACATGACCAAACTTTATTCTTGTTTTCCATAGAAACTAAAGTTTTATTGGCCTATAATTTGCTTCTTTCAATTGTTAACATGTTTAGTATATAGCACTTTTGGTTTTGATCGACAGTATTACGTAGATCTGAGTTTCTAAATATGATTTTCGAGTATTTTGAGGTTTTGATCTATCAAATGTTTTGATTTGTGAAAACTAATACTTCCATGTTGTAGGAAATTCAATTCTATTCAATTTTGATTTTTGAAAGTCCGAATTTCGATTTAAAACGAAGTTTTTATGGCCGAAACAAGTTTTAAGTTCAAAAATCAACTTTCTGCGACGGTTCGGAAAATCCGTCGGAAATCCGCGGAAATTCGTCGGAAAATCCGAACTTTCACCACAAAACTTGCTGTGACGGAACGGAAAATCCGCCGGTAATCCGCGGTAATCCGCCGGATAATCCGGTTAGGCTGTTTTGAATTTTCTTTATATATTTTAAGTGTTGTAAAAATTCTGAAAAAATTGTATTTAAATACTATGTTAATTTAGCTAATTTATTATAATTTTTTCAGCATTTATTAAGTACTTTTGGTATTTTATAAAAATAGAAAAACAGAACCCATTTTCAGGATACATATGTTTGTTGATTTTTAATAAATATCTATGAGGGTTTATAAATTCCAGAAAAATTAGTATAAATTTCTATAATTAACAAGGATCATTTTGGTACTTTATTTCATGAAAAATTGAGCTTTTTGTCTATCTCAAAAATTGTTGGAACACAATATACAGTTTGATTTATTTATTGAATAGTTATGACTTGCAATATTTTGTGTTGTTTTGAATTATTGTAGTATTGGACCACCCCCTACACTAGTGTAAAGACCCTAGAAAGTTAGTTTGGATATAGTGTCGCCCCACATTGGACTTGGAATTGACCGGAGTTGACCAGTTGACCAAAGTCAACTATAAGTCAACCTCTAACCCAGTTTGTCTTAGTTTGCCCTAGTTGACCTAGACATTATAGTATGTCTTTTCACCCTGATTAGCTATTGTATTATCTCATCTTTAGGACTGTGGCTTCACTCCGAGCCTTGATTCATATTGACAGTAGGATCCCAGGCAAGTACATCTACAAACTTATTTACTGCCTTTTAATGCTAGAACATGTATTAACCCTGTTAAAATACTGATCTTTGAGATAGCAAGTTAAATCTTCACATGTTGTATTACTTTCAGTACCTGCCATGCTTAGGACAGTTCTTATATCTTCACATGCTTCTTACTGGTTCTCAGTACATGTTTCACTATACTATATACTGCTCCGAGTATTCACATGTTTTATACTGCTCCCAGTATCTCTCACATGCTTTATATCGTTCTCGTATCTCCCACATGTTTTTACTGTTCTCCTATCTCACATGTTTAAATAACCGGTTAAGGGAAAACTGTTAGTAGTGTACGTGAACATGACCCCCTTCTCCGTATGTACTTACCGCGCTCGGTGATATTTTATATGTGACCTTGCCGTATGTTCTGATCTCGCGTTTGTGTATGGATATACACCGATGCCGTTCGTGCACGTATGTGCATACCAGAAAAATTTGATATGTACCGCTGTACATCCTATTCACCTATTGACCGATTCACGTACATACTACGGTTTTAAACTTTTAAACTATATGTGGTCCTTTCTAAAAGAACCAATTAAACCATGAGATGCCATGTTCCCTATGTTACTATGATACCGTGATCCCAGTTGTACCATGAGGCCATGTTTCCAGTATTTCCTGTTTTATAGACTTATCACACCATGTTTCTTGTTGTACATCTCTTTCATTATATGTTCAGTACTTTAGTTGTAGAGGTTGTACTTGCTCCCGTCCTGACAGGATAACGTTGTAGATTTACTTTCTGAGGAGGAAATGCTATGTGATTCATATTATGGCACTGCTTTTGAGGACCTGGTCTTAGCTCCAAAAGAGGCCCCAGCGTGGAACCTTGCTTAGTTATCTTTTTTGTGTTTTGAGACTTAGACTTTGTCTGTACTTATATTTGGATACTGGACTTTGTCTCCAGTTAGATACTTTGGAAGTGTATTATTAAGTCTGTACTTGTTTACCTTCGCTTATAGATGCTGTGTTGTGATGAACCTTTAAATGTGATTTTAGAACTGTTAGCAGCTTAGATCCTTTATTGTCTATTCTTAGAACAACTTACTACGCTTTAACAAGCGTAGGCTGGACATGGCTCGGCCCGGCCCAACAATTTGGGTAGCGGGTCGTGACATATTTTTAGTGGTGCCCCCATGCAGGTCCAGACTTAAGTTGTTTGGTTACGTTATTGTACCAAACATGCCTGCAATTAGGATCTAGGACAACTTGTTAACACTAGGGATAAACATTTAGAACACCTAGAGGATATCTAGGATTGCAACATAGGAGAACTCGTCACAGCATAGGACCGTTAACTGTATTTAGTCTCTTACTTGAATTCAGTGGGTCAATTTTGACCAGGATAGTACCCCTTGGGATGACCCCTGAGGATCTTACTCTAATCTTATCTCGAAATCTGTTTTCACCTATTTTATTTGCTCTCCTCTAAATTCGTTGTTGAATTTAATTCCTGATTTTCGTTGTTGACTTTGATCTTGCATCGTGATAAATTTTGTGGATTGAATTATGATATATCCTGATAAGGTAAATGTCTGCTTTATTTTATGGAGTTTAGAATTTATCGCAGTCATATTAGCTGGTATGACAAAAACATAGAGCCTAATTTTGGATATACTATCCTATTCATAGAATTTAGATTTTCTTGCAGCCATACCGGTTGGCGTGGCGAGGATTCTAGATAACATGATTAGAAGATGTATACCTTAGTTTTGACTCTATCGTTTGTTGCATCTAAGCTTACTGGTGTGGCGAAAATTCTGGCAACATGATTTCAGGAAGACGTGTATGGTTATCAGATCGTATCTTAACTTGGTTTACTTTGTTATAACCGAATGAGCAGGAATAAATCCTTATTATCATTCTTTTCCGTCTTGATTAACTCTGTTCTATCTACATCTACAACTAGGATTATAGGTTCTCTAGGACTCTCCAACAGAATTGCTTTCATGTTATCTTTTTGGACATAATTATTTTTGCGTTCCATCTTTCCTATAACTTGACTAAATCCTTCTTCGTTAACCTCTTGGGTAATTCTTCTCGTTATGCATCTCGTTGTCTTCGTACCATTCTTGGAGATATTCCAATAAACTTTCCTGCCTTGCTTGACCTTTAACTTGTTTGGACACTGTTATGGATTGCTTGACACAGTCTTAGGCCTTGTTACCTTCTATTTGATAGATGACCGAAATAGCCAAACCTTGTTAACTGATTCTGTAGTATAACTATAAATGTATTGTGTAATTGTGATAAATACTTTTCCTAGGGATTGGTTAGATTAAGCTTATAGGACAAGTATGGGTGGCTGACTGTAGCAGACTTGGAAACTATTAAGAACGATTGTATTGATAGTATGACTTGATGATAGGGTATCTAAGATAGAATAATGAGATATTATATTGTTGTGACTATGGATTAAGGATTAGAATCTTGTGCTTAGCAGTTTGAGGATTTAGCATTTGTAGAATTTTGGTTGGTTATCTATAGTTGATTACATGTGATTAGAGGGTATATCGATATGTGGAATGATATAGAATAAGTTAGAATGGGATATAATATTGCGTACGAGATCGAAAAAAATATCAGTTAAAAAGACAAGGAACAAGACAAAGACATATGTACTTTGGTAATTAATAAATCAGGAGTTTTAAAATCGAGGATTTATATTTTGAGGACTTGTTGAGTAAAATGAAGAAGGCTCTACGCCAAGGATAGAAATTGAACGTATGATTTCAAGGAGAAACTATAGGAAAAGATTGACGACAAATAATGCAAAGGGCCTGTGGATTGATAGAATATGGATACTTAGGATACGATAAGGAAATCCAGTATTTACAATTGAGGTTAAAAATATGGTTGATGATCAAGCATTGTAGGTTTATAAACATACCCAGAGAATGACCTATAGTTTAGGGTATACATAAATGTTTCATGTTAGTATGAAAGATTCTAAAGGATATATGACGTAGTTTATGATAGAAGGACTTTGTTGAACCTAAACCAAAAAGATTGTAAGGAGAAACAGAAGAGATGATTACAAGGGTAGCAGTTTGAGTATCGTAGCCAGAGTAGCTACATGTTATAGTTTGATCTATTGGATGATTTTTTATTTCGAGAACGAAATTCTTGTAAGGTGGGTAGGATGTAAGCCCCCTGAATTTTAGGGCTATTTTAAATTTTCTAAATAAATTATTTTCGATAAGTATTTTATATTAATTTAAATACGTATTTTGTAGCGTATTTCGTATTCTCTTGGTTTCCGGAATGCTTTAAAAGTTTTCCTAACTTATAGATTTTTTCTTGGCCGGCATACTGCCAGTATACCGGTGTATACCGACGGCATACCGCCCGGACATGTTTCCTACACTTTAGATATTTTAGGTTTCTGATATTTTCGTGAATAGTGTTTCGGATATTTTCGTGAATAGTGTTTAGATATTTTCGTGAATAGTGTTTAAGATATTTTCGTGAATAGTATAGATACACCCTATTACCCATTGGATATTTGGTTTTGTTTGAATGGCCATGATTGACCTAGACTTTCACATGGATCACGATCCGACGGCTAAAATTAAATCCCCCTTCTATATATACCCTTTCACTTTCTCTCTCCTCTCTCTTTTCATTCTCTTCACTCTCTTTTCATTTCTTCTTCCTTTCTCTTCCCTTGGAGCTTGCCAGGAGCTTGGCCTTGAGGTCTAGAGTGTGGTTTCGTACCCCTCTTGGTGGTGGAGTAGAAGATTAGGCTTGGAGCTTAACCTAGGCAAGTGCATCTTGCTCAAAAGTGACATGACCATACTTTATTCTTGTTTTTCATAGAAACTAAAGTTTTATTGGCCTATAATTTGCTTCTTTAAATTGTTAACATGTTTAGTATATAGCACTTTTGGTTTTGATCGACAGTATTACGTAGATCTGAGTTTCTAGATATGATTTTCGAGTATTTTGAGGTTTGGATCTATCAAATGTTTTGATTTGTGAAAACTAATACTTCCATGTTGTAGGAAATTCAATTCTATTCAATTTTGACTTTTGAAAGTCCGAATTTCGATTTAAAACGAAGTTTTTATGGCCGAAACAAGTTTTGAGTTCAAAAATCAACTTTCTGCGACGGTTCGGAAAATCCGTCGGAAATCCGCGGAAATCCGTCGAAAAATCCGAACTTTCACCACAAAACTTGCTGTGACGGAACGAAAAATCCGCCGGTAATCCGCGGTAATCCGCCGGATAATCCGGTTAGGCTGTTTTGAATTTTTTATATATTTTAAGTATTGTAAAAATTCTGGAAAAATTGTATTTAAATACTATGTTAATTTAGCTAATTTATTATAATTTTTTCAGCATTTATTAAGTACTTTTGGTATTTTATAAAAATAGGAAAACAGAACCCATTTTTAGGATACATATGTTTGTTGATTTTTAATAAATATCTATGAGGGTTTATAAATTCCAAAAAAATTAGTATAAATTTCTATAATTAACAAGGATCATTTTGGTACTTTATTTCATGAAAAATTGAGCTTTTTGTCTATCTCAAAAATTGTTGGAACACAATGTACAGTTTGATTTATTTATTGAATAGTTACGACTTGCAATATTTTGTGTTGTTTTGAATTATTGTAGTATTGGACCACCCCCTACACTAGTGTAACGACCCTAGAAAGTTAGTTTGGATATAGTGTCGCCCCACATTGGACTTGGAATTGACCGGAGTTGACCAGTTGACCAAAGTCAACTATAAGTCAACCTCTAACCCAGTTTGTCTTAGTTTGTCCTAGTTGACCTAGACATTATAGTATGTCTTTTCACCCTGATTAGCTATTGTATTATCTCATCTTTAGGACTGTGGCTTCACTCCGAGCCTTGATTCATATTGACAGCAGGATCCCAGGCAAGTACATCTACAAACTTATTTACTGTCTTTTAATGCTAGAACATGTATTAACCCTGTTAAAATACTGATCTTTGAGATAGCAAGTTAAATCTTCACATGTTGTATTACTTTCAGTACCTGCCATGCTTAGGACAGTTCTTATATCTTCACATGCTTCTTACTAGTTCTCAGTACATGTTTCACTATACTATATACTGCTCCGAGTATTCACATGTTTTATACTGCTCCCAGTATCTCTCACATGCTTTATATCGTTCTCGTATCTCCCACATGTTTTTACTGTTCTCGTATCTCTCACATGTTTAAATAACGGGTTAAGGGGAAACTGTTAGTAGTGTACGTGAACATGACCCCCTTCTCCGTATGTACTTACCGCGCTCGGTGACATTCTATATGTGACCTTGCCGTATGTTCTGATCTCGCGTTTGTGTATGGATATACACCGATGCCGTTCGTGCACATATGTGCATACCAAAAAAATTTGATATGTACCGCTGTACATCCTATTCACCTATTGACCGATTCACGTACATACTACGGTTTTAAACTTTTAAACTATATGTGGTCCTTTCTAAAAGAACCAATTAAACCATGAGATGCCATGTTCCCTATGTTACTATGATACCGTGATCCCAGTTGTACCATGAGGCCATGTTTCCAGTATTTCCTGTTTTATAGACTTATCACACCATGTTTCTTGTTGTACATCTCTTTCATTATATGTTCAGTACTTTAGTTGTAGAGGTTGTACTTGCTCCTGTCCTGACAGGATAACGTTGTAGGTTTACTTTCTGAGAAGGAAATACTATGTGATTCATATTATGGCACTGCTTTTGAGGACCTGGCCTTAGCTCCAGAAGAGACCCCAGCGGGGAACCTTGCTTAGTTATCTTTTTTGTGTTTTGAGACTTAGACTTTGTCTGTACTTATATTTGGATACTGGACCTTGTCTCCAGTTAGATACTTTGGAAGTGTATTATTAAGTCTGTACTTGTTTACCTTCGCTTATAGATACTGTGTTGTGATGAACCTTTAAATGTGATTTTAGAACTGTTAGCAGCTTAGATCCTTTATTGTCTATTCTTAGAACAGCTTACTACGTTTAACAAGCGTAGGCTGGACATGGCTCGGCCCGGCCCAACAATTTGGGTAGCGGGTCGTGACATGTTTCCAATGTATCATATCGTATCATATTGGTTTATCTATATATTGTATATATAATTGATTTTATATATGTTAGTCTCTCTCTCTCTCTCTCTATATATATATATATATATATATATATATATATATATATATATATATATATATATATATTGGAAAAAGGTAAATTTTATTCCAAATGAAAAGTCATAATCATACAACATATAATCTGAGTGGGACTCCCACTCAACACTCATCCATTCACCATAGCGTTCACATCAAACTCAATATTATGGAGAATGCCAACCGGAGGAGTGACTAAGCCCTCAAATATCCGACGATTTCGCTCCCGCCAAACATGCCAAACGCAGCCGCCAGACGAACTCTAGCTGTACGGAACCAGTCCTGACCTCGACCCCTGCTATCTCGTATCACTAGGATGATGTTCCCAATGTATTTACCAGAGACGCCCACTCCCAATACCCGACTCTGCTCCGACCATATCTGCCATGCCAAAGTGCACTCGAAAAAGATATGTTTAATAGACTCAGGCTCCAAACAGCAAAGCACACATTTTGGGTCTGGCACTGGCACTCCAAAGGAACTCAGGCGGTCCCTCGTCAAAAGGCGACCCAGCAGAAGCTTGTAAACACACAACTGCATCTTTCTGGCCAGACCCTTACACCAGACGAACTCGTAATCAGAGCTCAGAGGAAAAGTATGCCGGATAAGATTATAGCAACTACGGAACTGGAACTCCCCCGAGCCCGAAGCTGCTCCAGGTGGCTCCCAGATCCACCGATCCGCAGGCAAAGCCGGATCGATGACTGTAGACATAATGAACCCTCCCAGCTCCTCAGTGTACCGATAAGATTCCGGCCTCCACTCTCCATCTCGTAAGATCCGACTACACGTCAGACCTCGCCTATCCTCCGTATGAGTCGGGGAACCCCTAATGTCTAGCAACGAACGCCGATCAATCCAAGGGTCCCTCCAAAGGTCCGTGCCCGACCCATCCTTCATGACCCTCCGGATAGCAGACTTGAGCACACCCCTGTGTCTCAGGACAGTCTTGAACGTAACAGAATGGTTGTTATCAGGAGAACACGTCCAAAATTGCCCTGCTTTACATATCTGCTGTGCATCTAGTCCGTCCAAAGAGACCCTCCGCTAACAAATCTCCAGGCCAGCTTGAGCGCAGAGGCCTCCCTGATATCCAGCAACGGCCTGAGCCCCACTCATCCCTCCTTCCTGGGACGACAGAGCTGCTCCCACGAGATCGCATGCATACCCCCCTCCAAAGGAAATCAGCACAAAGACGCTCCACTCGCCGAATAGTGGCCACCGGAAGAAGGATGGACTGTAGCCAAAACTGGGCCACAGCTGAGATCACAGATCTGATCAGCTCTATGCGTTCGCCAAAAGACAGACCGGCGGCTTGCCAGCCTTCAACTCTCCGCTGGACATACTCTACTAGTCCCTGGCAATCCTGATCCCGCGCATAATTGACTGTGAGGGGCACTCCTAAATAACGCACTGGAAGATCACT
This sequence comes from Iris pallida, assembly GCA_029216955.1. NCBI lineage: Eukaryota > Viridiplantae > Streptophyta > Magnoliopsida > Asparagales > Iridaceae > Iris > Iris pallida. Next base: position 4,110,841 of record JANAVB010040818.1, on the reverse strand, counting down.
CCTCGCGATACCCAGGACATCCGCCCGCTCCTCCTTCTGGGAGCACCGGGAACTGAAGTAGACCCGACTCTTATCCCTGTTCAGCTGGAGACCCGAGAAGGACTTCAAATCTTCCATAATACCCGCAAGCGTCTGCAACCCCATCATCGAAGGCTGGATGAAGACCAGTAGATCATCAGCATAGATAAGATGGGTAACTGGAGGGTCCATCCTACGAAACAAAGGCACCAGCCGTCCACGGTGCACTGCCAGGTCCATCAGACAAGTAAAGTATTCCATCACAAGCGTGAACAGGTAGGGGGACAATGGGTCACCTTGCCTCAGCCCACGGTTGCTCTGGAAGTACCCGTAAGGAATGCCCTGGATGAGAACTGAAAAAGTAGGGGACGTGATGCACTCCCTGATCAACGCAACCCAGTGATCCGCGAAACCCATGGCAGACATCAGATGACATAGTCACGATTGACCATATCATACGCCTTCCTCAGGTCCAGTTTAACACAAGCTTTCTCCCCACCAGGTCTGCTGAATCCCCTCACCATCTCATGTGCCAGGAGGCCATGCTCTGCAATCGACCTCCCCTTGATGAACGCAGCCTGGTTTGGAGAAACCAAGTCCTGCATGATTCTCTTCATCCATCGGCACATAAGGTGTGTAATTATCTTGTAAAGATAATTACAACATGCAATAGGTCTGAAATCCGCCAATGCTGTCGCGTCCTCCTTCTTAGGCACCAAGGTCAGGAAAGTGTGGTTCAGCTCCTTCAAAAGCTTCCCTTTAGTGAAGAACTTCTGGACCACCTCCACGACCTGAAGCTTCAGAATATCCCAATGGCGCTTGAAGAAACCACTGCTGAAGCCATCTGGACCAGGAGCCTTGTTGGGGTCCGCCCCCTTGACAATAGATTCTACCTCCTCCAAAGTGACAGGAGCAAGAAGGATGCTATTCCCAAATGGAGTCACCAACCGCTTCGTAACAACCTCTAGGAACACGGACAGGTAGTCAGTCTGGAAATATAAATCAGAATAGTACCTGACAGCCTCGCCCTGTATCTCAGCCGGCGTCCCCACCAGAGTGCCATCCGCATCAAGAAGCTGAGATATGTGATTCTGATTCTGTCTAGTCCGGATAGCGTCGTAAAAGAACTTGGAACACCGGTCTCCATCCTTCAGCCAGGAACATTTGGCTCGCTGGGCCGAGCTAATTTTCTTCTGCAGCCTCAGAATGTTGACTTCTCCAATCAGCTCCTTTTCCCTAGCCGCCAGATCTCCATTAAGCATGTCGGCTTGCAGATCCTGCTGCAAGGATCTCAACTCAGCCTCCTTATCTTCTAGTGTAGTCTTGGACAACCCCTGCACCCAACTCCTGAGAGCCCTCTTCGTGGCCTTGAGTCGACGAACCAATCGAAATTGAGCCGTCCCCTCCTGGCCACTAGACAAGCCCTCTGCGACAGCCTCCAGGTAGCCTTCCGAGAGATACCAACTGTTGTTATACCTGAACGGACGGGACTTCCCAAGTGATCGAGCAGAGAAGCCAACCCTGATGGGGGAGTGATCGCTCGTCCCAGCTGCCAGACCCTCAGCCGAATAGTTAGGGAAGTGACGGAACCACTCCCCGTTGCCCAGAGCACGATCAAGCTGACAAGCAATCCTGTTGTGAGTTGCTTTGTTGTGCCAAGTCCAGATGAAGCCTGATCGAGACAGCTCCCGCATCCCTGCCAGCAGGAGGCATCTCTGAAAATCATAAAGGATAGAATCTGGAACCGGACGACCACCCAGCTTCTCCCCGTGATGCATAAGAGCGTTGAAGTCCCCGATCAAGAGCAGAGGGAGACCCGACGACTCAGCAACATCGGAGACACGCGAGATGTCCCTCCAAAGTGACTCCCTTCTCCTTCTGTCATTGTAGCCGTAGACCGTCCCCAGTAAGAACCGGAAGCCACCCTTGTTCACGAAGGAGATGGCAATCAACTGCTCCATCATCAATATCAAGTCACCATCCCAACTCTTCGAGTTCCAGCGAACCCAAATCCTGGCCATGTCACAAAGGGCCAGGTTGTGCAGCTGGGCCCAAGGAGAAGGGGTCCGTCGAGTAAGGGTCTTCTCCCCTTTAATCTTGGATTCTAAAATAACAGAAATGTCACACTTCTCTCTAAGGAGCACTCCACATATCTCTCTCCACCTCCCTAGCGAACACGCCCCCCTCACATTCCAGGCGATAATAGCCATTAATTAATGAGAGGTGGGGGCCCCCTGAGAAACTCCCGGAACGACACCTGGGGAAGGTGCCGCATCCGTCGCTAAAGGATCCTCATCCATGCCAGTCGGAACCGTCTGAAGGGGAGCGGCCGGAGATAACACCAATGCCCAGGCAGGGTTGTCAACACACACCGCCCCCTCCCTGTCTGTGGTACGTCCCTCCATCATGGAGGGCCCATCACGCAGCAGGCCGACCGCACGTCTCTTCCTATAGTAAACCTGTCCTCCAGTCGAACCGCCCTCTCCACGTGCCTCAGTCTCCGTCGCCACCATGCTTCTGGTAACTATACTACTCGGCCCCTGGCCAGGGGATACCACCCCACCCGTAGGAGCAAGTTGGGTAGATACAACGAGGCTCAAATCGACATCACTCCCCTGATTAGTAACCTCCTCCTCCACGACCACCGCTCCACTATCATCTCTGAAATCCATATCACATGGGGCATCGGGGACATCACGAGGAGGGATACAAGGCTCCACCGGAGTGCCAGCCTCTAAGCAAGCACTAGCCAGAGGGAATGGGTATTGATATGAGTTTGTGACTTATATATATATGTATATAGATGTGATATTGTGTCTCATTTATGTGTTTGGGTAGTGGGGGAATTCGGCCAAGGGAATGGGTATTGATATGTGTATTGATATGTTGAGAGAGTGATAGAGAGTTGTGAGGAATTAGAGAGTTTGAGACTAGAGGGTTTGAGAGAGGGACTTGGGAGTGATAGAGGGAGTGGATAGGAGTGATAGGAAGGGAAGGGAAGGAGCTGTGAACAGCAGCAGTAGCAGGGCAGTACACCCCCTTGGTAGCCCTCCAAAACAGTCCCCATAGCCCCTCCAAAACAGTCCTTAAAACACCCCTTAACCTGCCCCATTTGGTAGCCCATAGCAACCACTAAAATACCCCATATGGCTGTCCTAACAGTCTCCTAAACAGCCCCAATTAGCAACCCCAAACCTGCCATTGGCTATCCCATATTCCAGCCTAAACACCCCACCATTTCAGCCTCATGACAGCCCTTGTTAGCCCCCAAAAATCAGCCCCTTAGGCACCCTCAAACCTGTCCAAAACCATCCCTAAACACAGCCATTAGCTGTCCCATTTCAGTCCTTAAACACCTCCTGAATTCAGCCCCTTAACCACCCCAAATCAGCCCATAGTTCACCCCTTGGTAGCCTACAAGTCCCCACTATTTCAGCCTACAAACATAGCCCAAAACCAGTCCAAAACTTGTCTTTATTAGCCCCAAATCAGCCTTCAACTTGACACCCCAAACCACTATACAAGCAGTCCAACTTCCTGTCCAAAACAGTCCATTTCAGTCCACTATTTCAGCCTATGGGTGTGTGTGTTTGTGAGATATGTGTGAGTGTGTTAGGAGCTATGTGTGTGTGTCTAGATATGGGTATATAGGTGAGTATATATATATATATGTAGCTATATACCATATGTGTGTGAGCCTATAGAAGCTAGCTAGTAGCCTATAGGTGTTAGCCTATTGTGAACCTATAGGTAGAGCCTATATGTGACCATGTGTGAGTGAGAGAGTGAGTGAGTTGGTGTGTATGTGAGTGTTTGGGTACATGTGAGAATGGTACAAGGGTAAAGGTAAGGTAATGGGTAAATGACCAACATGTGTTCTAAGATGGGTTAAATATCTAGGAAACCTATGTATCTTGGTAGGTAACCCTTAGATAGGATAGTATCTAGCTACCCTAGGAAGCCGGGAGTGGAATTCCTAAGGGAAGGCCACTTGGCGTAAATATTAGAGTGGTTTAAGGGTATGTATATTAAAGGGTAATCGGGTAAATTCAAGATACGGGATTCGGGTATTCGGATTGACTTGAAACTTAGGTGACTTGTTAGGTACACCCTACAAATGTCATATTTGAACCGATTTTGGCTCGGTTGACCCAGAGTTGACTTTTTACCCAAAAGTCAACTTCAAGTCAACACTTGACTTAGAATTGACCAAAACCAAATCAGAGTTGACTAGTTGACTGAAAATCAACTGTTAGTCAACATTTGACTTGTTTGACCTAGGGTTGACCTAGGATTGACCCAGGGTTGACCAGAGTTGACTTTTTGATCAAAAGTCAACTGTAAGTCAACCCTTGACCTAGTTTGACTTGGATTGACTTCCTGTGACTTTGTTTGACCTTGGTTGTCCTAGTGTGACCCAGTTTGGCTTAGTATGACCTAGTGTGACCTAGTTTAGCTTGGTGTGACTCAGTTTAACCCAGTTTTGACTTAGACTTGCATATCATGACTAGATTAGCTTTTCTTTCATTATTAAATCCTGTTTGGACTCATGGCATCTCATCTATAGGTCTGTGATTACTCTGAGCATCTGTTCACCTTATCAGCTCAGGACCACAGGCGAGTACATTCACTGATAGTTTTCATTGTCTTGATATCTGCTATATCCGATTCAGTTGTAGTGTCTTACTTGATTCCTAACACGATGGTTCACGGACTAGTATATGTCGGATCCTGTCATGAGATGTTGTTCCCGAGTTACTTGGTATACACTACTAAAATCTGTCAAATCAGCGACGCCACAAGATGTCGCTAAATCGGGAAAATACGTCGCTAATATCTATTAGCGACGTATTTAGCGACGTTTGCACGTAGTCGCGATTAACCTAGTCGCTAAACATGAAAACGTCGCAATACGTCGCTATTGCGACGATACTTAGCGACGCGAACTCGTTGCTAATTCAACGACCACCAGCGACGAAAAACGTCATCATTTACCGACGTAACCTAGCGACGTTGAGCGACTTGACATACATCGATGCTGACCTGGCTTGAGAGCCAAATGGCGACGTTTTGCGACTTTTTGACATCGCTAAAGTACCGACATATCGCGACGTTTAGCGACGTTCTACGTAGCGATGTTTACTGACGATCAGCGACGATGTTCATCATAGTTAGCGACGTTGGGGTACTTACTTAGCGACGTTATTTTCGTCGCCGAACGTTGCTGAGCGTCGCTAATATTGAAAAAAAATAAAAAAAATACAGCATTTGCAGCATCCCCTGTAGCATTTGCAGCATCCCCTACACCATTTGTTACAACAACAACGGTGTGTATCACGAACACAGTATTAAACAACACAGATACACACAATCACGAACACGTTTGAAATACAATCTCATCAATCAACACAGATATATGAAAATTTGTAACAACAATGTCAAACATAATGGTCCACAACTTAATTGCCAAGTATGGGAACGAATGGCTCAGAACACAACCCAAGATTCATTCTAGCATACATTAGTATGAATCATCTATGTTCTGTACATATGGTGTAGTATATGTTCTTATCATATCTAGTATCTGAAGAATGTAACAGAATCAAGATGAACTCACATAATGTAATACTAAGACATCATCTACTACTATATAAGATATAGTGATAGGTTGTCGTATCATCATTGCCGAGGGATGAGGGTCGGAGGACAGTCAACTTTATCTACGGCTACATAGTTTCTGCCTCGCCAGTCGAATGGCTGCAGGGACTATGTCGTGATCACCATGTCGTACCGTAGATTAATGCAAATGGAGCTGGAGCCAAAATACAGAAACCAAAATATGATATCCACCTCAAGTGTAGAGTCGGAGGAGAAGAACTTTTCCACCCTCTCCCTCTCTCACGCTATTAACGTCACAACTTTTCCACCTCAAGTTCTGATCAAGCATTTTCCTTCTCCTCTCCTCCACCATGGCTCTGAACCCATCTGCTCCTCCCTACTTCCCTTCTTCTTATTTGACTCTCTCAGCCACATATGATATCCAGCTCAAGTGTAGAGTCGGAGGAGAAGAAGTGGGCAGGAAAAGGAGGGGGAAGCAGCACAGCCGATGGCATGACCCGGAGGAAGTACAGAGGTTTTCTTCAACATACGTAGGAGAACTATAAGGATATATCTTTTCACAACATATCACTTTGTCAAAGATCCTTAATGTGACAACCATGTTACCGCGGTGTCGGAAGACTAACATGTCATAATTTTCTAAGCCGTGTGTTTTGACATAATCCTCCAACCGGATTTCAGTTCTATGCAATAATGCAAGATTACTACATAGGAGGAAAGTTGGGAGGATTATGTCAAAACACACGACTTAGAAAATTATGACATATTAGTCTTCCGACACCGCGGTAACATGATATTCACATTAAGGGTCTTTGACAAGATGACATATTGTGAAAAGATATATCCTTATAGTTTTCCTACGGATTTGAAGAAAATATCTGTACTTCCTCCGGGTCATGCCGCCGGCTGTGCTGCTTCCCCCTCCTCTTCCTGCCCACTTCTTCTCCCCCGACTCTACACTTGAGGTAGATATCATATGTGCCTGAGAGAGTCAAATAAGAAGAAGGGAAGTAGGGAGGAGCAGATGGGTCCAGAGCCATGGTGGAGGAGAGGAGAAGGAAGATGCTGAATCAGAACGGATGGCTCAGAATACAACCCAAAATTCATTCTAGCATACATTAGTGTGAATCATCTATGTTCTGTACATATGGTGTAGTATATGTTCTTATCGAATCTAGTATGTAGTATCTGAAGAATGTAACAGAATCAAGATGAACGCACATAATGTAATACTAAAACGTCATCTACTACTATATAAGATATAGTGATAGGTTGTCGTATCATCATTGCCGAGGAGGGAGCCACTTTCCCCGGCTCTACAGAATCAATGCCATCCAAGGAAGGCAAAACTGAATCAGTATTGTCTTCCGGATCGTCCTCATCAAGGCATAACGGGCTGCTCAGCGTGCCCAGCTTCTTCAACTTCTCGCTGGCTGCAGAGTCGAAATGGGAACGGGTCCTCTTTGCCGGCCCGGAGCTCTGACTCGCACTCGTCGCCTCGCTACCGGTTTTCTCTCCTCCTCTGACACGGGTCATAAGAAAAGAAATTTTGTACCTCTTCTTCACATAAACATCATTGTCGCCTTGTACTCGAGCCTCCTCGTCTGTGACGCTATCCAACTTTTCGGTGCCTACATTGTCACTCAAATCTCCCCTTCGACTCATATCGTCCTCTTATTCGCCTGTCTTTTCGCTCCCTGTCTTGCAATCATCTGCTATCACCATCGACTCATTCGACTCCTTCTCCGAGTCTTCCTCTTCCTCCTCGGAGTCATCGGAGAAGGAGTCGAATGAGACGGCGGTGATAGCAGATGATTGCAAGACAGGAAGCGAAAAGACAGGCGAAGAAGAGGACGATACGAGTCGAAAGGGAAATTTGAGTGACAATGTAGGCACCGAGAATTTGGATAGCGTCACAGACGAGGAGGCTCGAGTACAAGGCGACAATGATGTTTATGTGAAGAAGAGGTACGAAATTTCTTTTCTTATGACCCGCGTCAGAGGAGGAGAGAAAACCGGTAGCGAGGCGACGAGTGCGAGTCAGAGCTCCGGGCCGGCAAAGAGGACCCGTTCCCATTTCGACTCTGCAGCCAGCGAGAAGTTGAAGAAGCTGGGCACGCTGAGCAGCCCGTTATGCCTTGATGAGGACGATCCGGAAGACAATGCTGATTCAGTTTTGCCTTCCTTGGATGGAATTGATTCTGTAGATCCGTGTATAAAAGAGGAAGAGATTGGGAGTAGAGTGGACCCGGAGGGAAATGAGAGATTGGAAGCTGGGTCAATATCCAAGAAGCGAAAGAGAGTCGAGGTTGATGGCATAGAGGAAGAGGTTCGCGACATAACGAGAGGGACAGGGAAGGGGGCAGATGAAGGATGGCTCAGAACACAACCCAAAATTCATTCTAGCATACATTAGTGTGAATCATCTATGTTCTGTACATATGGTGTAGTATATGTTCTTATCGTATCTAGTATCTGAAGGATATAACAGAATCAAGATGAACTCACATAATGTAATACTAAAACATCATCTACTTCTATATAAGATATAGTGATAGGTTGTCGTATCATTATTGTCGAGGGATGAGGGTCGGAGGACAGTCAACTTTATCTACGGCTACATAGTTTCTGCCTCGCCAGTCGAATGGCGTACCGTAGATTAATGCAAATGGAGCTGGAGCCAAAATACAGAAACCAAAATACAAAATACAGAATCAAATCCCTGGGTTCGCCGAAAATACAAAACACAGTTCTAATTCATATGTATTTTAAGTGTGAGAACGGATGGCTCAGAACACAACCCAACCGGAGAGGATACTCTGAGAGATCCATCTGAGTAGGACGTATACTCTGAGAGATCACCTTTACAAGTATGATATCAGTAGTGGGATTGAGTGTGTACGTCCTACTCAGATGGGTCTCTCACCGTTACTATTTTTTTCTGACAGCATGGTGGATGTGCTCCGTCAACGGATTCTTGCTCCGAGCCAAAACTTTGCCCCGAAGCACAAGTGGACATCCTTCGTGTAGAGCTCGAGTGAGAGGTTTCTGACAGCATGGTGGTCTCCTTTGTTAAAGTATCCGTGCTCGTCCCACAACCAATGTGTGATGAGCACGGATACTTTGACAAATGAGACCACCATGCTGTCAGGAACCTCTCACTCGAGCTCTACACCAAGGATGTCCACTTGAGCTCCGGGGCAAAGTTTTGGCTCGGAGCAAGAATCTGTTGACGGAGCACATCCACCATGTTGTCAGAAAAAAATAGTAACGGTGAGAGACCCATCTGAGTAGGACGTACACACTCAATCCCACTACTGATATCATACTTGTAAAGGTGATCTCTCAGAGTATACATCCTACTCAGATGGATCTCTCAGAGTATCCTCTCTGGTTGGTTGTCGTATCATCATTGCCGAGGGATGAGAGATTGACACAGTACTAATTCATATATGTAGTCCAATACAAATAGTCTAATATAAAAACAACCCAATACAAATAGTCCAATACAAATAAGTACTAATAGTTAATGAGAACTACGCAGCTCACGCAAACGCTCAGTGATACGATCACGCAACCACCTCGAAAAAGCGAGATCTTTGGCGTGAGGAGAGATGTCGTCCCTTGCAAGTGTTGTATGAATAGAACTCCCGGTCTCACTAGCTACCGGTGCTGGATGAATAGAACTCCCGGTCTCACTAGCAACCGGTGCCACTTCCTCCTTAACTGTAGGAGGAGCCACCTCAGCATTCACTGTTTCCCTCAAACGATGTGCCGCTCCTCGGGTCATGGGTGCCATCTGGTAAGATCGATATTCACAAATAATATAATTATTACATAAGCAAGCTAACTAAAGGAACCATCATGTAATTTGAGTACATTTTCGAAAGCAGATAAAGTACAAAAAATTTGATTTTTTGCCAAGTGTGAGAACGGAACACAACCCAAGATTCATTCTAGCATACATTAGTGTGAATCATCTATATTCTGTACATATGGTGTAGTATATGTTCTTATCGTATCTAGTATCTGAAGAATGTAACAGAATCAAGATGAACTCACATAATGTAATACTAAGACATCATCTACTACTATATAAGATGTAGTGATAGGTTGTCGTATCATCATTGCCGAGGGATGAGGGTCGAAGGACAGTCAACTTTATCTACGGCTACATAGTTTCTGCCTCGCCAGTCGAATGGCTGCAGGGACTATGTCCTGATCACCATGTCGTACCGTAGATTTTGGATTTAAAATATAGTATTCAGGTCAACTTAATTCAGTCAAAGGGTACTGAACAGAAAGTCTAATTAAGACTTTCAACTAAGCAGGCAGCCTGGACTGCTGTTCAGAACTTGGCAGGCAAAATCCTATACCATCTGATGACAAACCTATACACACCCTTGCCCAAGCCATTTGTTTCAGTAGGTAAAACATTCCAGGTTACTCAAGTAACCTGTCGTGCAACATTTGGTGTCAACAACATTCCTTGTTAATTGTAACATGCATACTATCATATCCCAACTCTGCCAAAACTTGACCAACATACCCTACACTAATCATTCCATATTTCAGTAATGTCAGTGAGCTAAATCATACTCAACTGTCGAGAATACTTAGGAGAAAACTCATTCACAGGATTAGTATCCATCCTTCGTGACATAGCTGAAATTTTATAGGGCTCGATAATAATTATTAGTCAATTTATTCATCATTTCAAAACCCTGAAAATGCCCAAAAAACTCCCAGTATCAGTAAATAGGGCTCGAACCCTAAATTAGAATTCGAATCCAAGCAAAACATCAAATTGACAGTTGATATGCCCAAAAAACTCCCAGTATCAGTATATAGGTGTCACACTGTGAGTCTCGTGTCCACACAGTGGGACACGACGTGTCCAAACCAACAAAATAGGTGTCACACGAACTAGAAGCGAGTCCACGCTCTCGTGTCCTCCGCAGCGAGTTCACTGTCAGTCTCGTGTCCCCCGCAACGAGTCTACGCTCTCGTGGACACGAACTAGAAGCGAGAGAGAGAGCTAGAAGACGAGGAGAAACTGAGGAGGAGCTATCTGAGGAAGGAGGAGGAGGAGAAGGAGGAGCTACCTGAGGAAGGAGGAGGAGGAGAAGGAGGAGGCCGGAGGAGGGAGATCGCCGGAGGAGCGCCGCGGTGGAGGAGGCCGGAGGAGGGAAATCGCCGGAGGAGCGTCGCGGAGGAGGAGCGCGCCAAAAATTGGGGGAAAAAATTTATGAATGATCGGAAAGGAAACCCTCGCTGGCTATATGAAACGATTAGCGACGTCCTTATAGGACGTAAGGACGTCGCTAAACGTCGCTGATATTTAAGAAATGGCGACGCTGCTTAAAATGCGTCGCTACACGTCGCTATATCAGCGACGTGTACCGACGAACTTGCGACGCAGATTCCCATTTAACAAATTGCAGCCGCTAGACGTCGCTATTAGTCACTGTTCGCGACAAACAGCGACGTCTTGGATAAACGTCGCTAAACCCCCAAAAATTAGCGACGTTCTATCTTGGAGTCGCTAAATACGTCGCTGATATAACTTATTTTGGTAGTGATATTGGTACATGACTCGACTTGTTACTTGTACTTGTATAGACATGGAATTGGGAGTGGGATGATCACCTGCTTTTGAATTCCGTGTCATGACGTGTTATGTCCGGATCCTTTATACTATTCGGGGATGGGAAGTTATTAGTGGTTGTGTGATCAAAATTCCCACATTGTTCTATTGTACACATTGTTCATAGCTATACCCTCGCCTCACGACGGGTAAAGCCTTACCCTACATCGTTCATAGCTTTCCATGGTGACCGGCCTTACCGTTCTATTGTACACATTGTTCATAGCCGGTCGGATGGAAAGCCTGATCATGTTTTCCAAGCCGATCACATAACGCTCTAATAATTCAAGGCACATTTTATATTTACTTATCATATATCCTGTTCTGTTCTACATTCAGTACTTTTTTACCATGCTATGATATTCAGTGACTCACATGTTCTACATGCCTTTATGTTATACCTTGATTGGAGACTAAGTTCTGCTCGGGAGAAGGGTTACAACCCCGGTCCTTGTTTGGTTTAAGGGTTGTAACTCAGCTTCCGAACGGTTTCCAAGTCTTCATATATCTTTGTCTTGTAGTTCATTATACTGTCTCTTATAGAATTTGTCAATTCACATGGAACTGCTGTTAGTGTTTGTACTTGCTCATTTTCCTGACAATATACCGTTGATATATTACAGATGATTCTGAGACAGATTGTCCGACCTATTATGGGGTCGAGTCTGATGGAGTAGACCTGGACCATGGCTTGTTAGTAGAGCCACTAGACTTTGCTCACCCTGAGTAGAGTAGCTTAGTTAGGGTTGCCTGGCCTGCGAGCCAACTTGTACTTTCAGACAGTAGTATTTCATATTATATTCTGTGACTCTGTGGTGTTGTGTATAGCTTCAGGCTTGTGTGGATCTCGAACTTATTTCCTGTTTTCATCTATCATATTTCCTTTCATGCTATCTATCCTAGTTTGCTTTGTGATTGAGACTGTATTGCTATGTCACCTCCATTCGGAGTGTATATACTGTACAGGTACCTTTATCTGTTTAGTTGTAGTATTTATAGATGACCTAGACAGCGTTCTACCGCCGATGTTGCGGCGTAGGTTGGACGTAACCACGTACTCGTTCCCCTAATCAGGGTGCGGGTCGTGACACAGTCAACTTGGCAATTTAATAAGAGACATTGATCTGATAGTAAACTAGATATTATCTTCATGGTAATCTTGTTTACCATCATGGACCTTGTATAGTCAGTCAACCTGGTGTGATAAATCAAGATCATCAGAGTTATCATCATCATCCAAGCCTTCTCCTATCACTATGTAGCATATGAAAGCTCCATAAAAGCTTTGTCCTATGATAAATCAAGATAGACTACTTGAAAACAATTCATCAACTTCTCTACTTTCACTCAGAAAACTGTTCAAGTCAAGTTAGATATCATTTGTTACTGTCAAAGTGTTCTTTGGTATAGCAAGGTGGTAAACCCTTGCTGACATCCTTCAGGATATTACAACATTTATTTCAGGCCCACCAAAATAGGACCTCAACTGCAAGGAAACAATCATATATTCTTTCCTATTGCTCCTGGCAAAGAAAAATATGAGAGACAATTTCCTGTATATAATAGAGAAATGTAATCGTTATTTAAAGATTTTAGGCCCCTCTGCTGCAAACTGAACTAGCCCACTACCACTTTCGACCAGTGAAAAAAAATAAAAATAAAAGTGCTACCCCTGAAGAAAGGTTCCATCAATTGCCACTGCCAGAATTGCAATAGAACAAATCTGCTGTCGACTGGTTACTCAGTCTCTTCACTCTTTTGAATGCCAATCATGCGTGCATAATCAACCCACCTGGAGTACAATTGAGAAGTTCGACATTTAGCAAGGAAAATGTTATTCCTTCACAAGTACATGCACTCATGCAAGCACATCAGACATGTACAAAAACTGAACACAATCTCAACAGAAATCCCAGAAAGCTACTTACAGTAAGGATCCCAAGAAAGTGTTTCCGGTGCGTGCTGCAAAGCACAGGGCACTAAGCACAAGTTTGTGTTTGTGTAGCAATGGCTCCAGAATTCGTTGTTCGAGCACACCAGCCACTATTTGATACCTATTATGGATATCCAACAGATAAATTGCATCAATGCATTCATGTATGTCAACATCAGTATCGTGCAAATGAAAGCCAATAAACATATAATACAACATGCAAGACTACGGAATAGAAGCAATGTAAAGTTGTTGTTTGGCAGTTAATCTCTGATGATTATTAGCACTCTAAATTAGAAGTGTAAGATATTAATATTCTATATTTCCAACTTAAGAATTTATCTGTAAACTGATGTTGTAGAATGGTTGAAACTAAAATCTAAAATGCAGCGTAAACGAACCATAACACGACACACAGCAGATGTTATTCGTAAACTAATGCTTAAAATTGAAGGGCACTTGGTTTCTCTCAATCTATGATTTGCCATGAGCAATGAACTAAAGCTATTCGTGCATATGAGACTATGACTCATCTCCAACATGAATCCTCACCCTTCTTTTCTTTACTTGGTCATAATGCATGACCTACCCACTCACCATAAGTACTCAGTTTACTTACATATTTGTGCTTCCCACTCTGTGTTTCCACAATATTCTCTTATGTCATTCTGTTCTAAAATTAAGTTCGTTCTATGATTCTCTCTTCATTTTGATCCCTCTACTATTCTTTCTTGCCTCTTTTCTTCTAACCAATTCTTTTAAAAGTCTACAGTAATCATCACCCTTTTTGACTAAATCTGTCATAATCATGAATCGTCACCACTCACCACACTTGGCTTCCTCACATGTTCCCATCCTATTTTGCTTTTCAATTTTCTCCTCTATCACTATTTGCTTATGAAGTTTTTTTCCTCTTCCCTTTCTACTCTCCATTTTTTCTTTATTCCGCCTAACAACCTTTCGCCATAACAAGATGTCATTAGCATTGGGAATTGGAGGAAAAAGTGTTACAGGGGTTTTGAAGAGCAAAGAAGACAGTATAGACCTTTCTCGTTCATGTTATGAGCTCTAGCAGTCCACTAATAGAAGAAAACAGGTAACCTCCATTTTCATACAAATTGTCAAGAAACAGTTATAATAAAATTATCCTGTCCTTGTGCTGAGAAAAAAACATTAGAAATGCAAAATTGAATCAATTCCCCAAGACTTTACCTGACTACATGCTGCCAAAGAATCTCACAAGACTTGAAAATACAGTATAAGCGTGAAATTTCATGCAGAAGATGTAATCTCTATTGGTGTTTAATAAGATTTGGAAGCCAGTTCCAAAGCTGAGATAGTGTTATTAGAGATATCTTCAGGTCAAAAGTTGATTCAAGGTATATTCCAAAAATAATGGAAATAGTCATCCATTCATGATGAGCAAATTGATGAGAAAAGTTCCACAACATGGAATTATTGCTGGTCCTGGTCTTTACAAAGAATGAGAAAACTCAACAGTGTTGATTTTCCTTTAACTACAAGACAGGTTTCAGATGATAAAAGCTCCTTAAAGCATCTTCTAGATGAACAAGAATTTTGTCCAAAAGCTTCAACAAAATTGTAGAAATGAATATAAAAGTTTGGTTTCTTACAACTAGAAATCAAAGATGGGCATGGAAAGGTATGATCAACAGTTGGAAATATGATATATAAGTTAAGATTGCATATTGATTGACAATAATTTAAAGTTGAATCTTGGGTTCTGTAAGCAGAAACAATTATCATAGCATAGCACATAATAATTCCAGAAAGAAGTTCAGAAACAGTTAGGAAAGAAGTATATGTACCTTACATTACTTGAAACTGCCATGTATACACCATAAGCAACACTAGTTGATAGTATTGGGACCTCTGCTTCATCAGCAGAATCCTCTGACTTCCTCGCTTTAATCAACGCGTTTGTTACACTTGTTCCAATCTGGGAGGAAAGTAAAATTTAAAACATTCCCATAAAATACAATTCTGTAATAAACTGTAGAAACTAGCAGTACAATATGGTGACTTAAATTATCCATTCTTTTTGCATGTATAAACTAGTTTATATTAAGTTACACATTTCTGGGTAATGTAGAGTAATATCAATATACTGGTGTTCAAAAGGTGATTCAGGAAAGCATGAATTCTGGAGAAATGGCACTGCTTTACAGCAAACTGACCAAGAAATAAAATAAACAGAATTATAATATGCAAGAGAGAAAATTTTAAATAGTCGAAGGTAATAATTTTGTATTCACAACAATCATGTAGAACCCCATAGGATGACCCAGTAGCAAAGTGCCAAGTACCCTTTGAGTCCTTTGGGTAGGGAACCATAATTAGACTACAGAGGAAGTTCTGCTGGTCCTATTTCTTTAGAGCTGAGAAAGTATCAAGACTTCTTGTTAAGTGTTGAACTGCAAGCTTTACAAAAGGGATACAGCTAACGTTGGCCCCTTCAAGGAAAACATTACTAAAAGAACCAATGCACACAGTGTGTGTGTGTGTGTGTGTGTGTGAGAGAGAGAGAGAGAGAGATCTACAACAAAAGAATCTAATATAATCACTAAGTAAAAGTACAGAATAGCTTTGATGAACCTGCAGAGAGAGGTTCGAGTTGGAGATGTCACTTGTGGAAGTAATGAGAGCTTTAAAAGAGCTAGAGGTAGTAATGAAGAAGCAAGGTGTTGGGGATGTGGGGGTATAAAAGAAATCAATATGGGTACAGGTAACTGGATATGCAATGAGGCATCTACGGCAATTTGGATTAGAATTGATCCTCATTGATCTGCATCCATCCAGATTTTGACTATTTACATAAAAGACTAGTTATATCAAACATGTATCCATGTCTAATCTAGAAACCCTCCTTTTTCATGCTGAGTCTACATAATGTGCGTCACCCCAACACAAGGGAGAGTCGTATGGGTTTCATCAGGTCATCATGTTTTTGGCGGAGAGAAATAAAATGTTTGTGACTTTTAGAAAGAGAAAGCAATAGGTCATGGAAGACGGTAGGGAGGGATGACGCTGACAAGCTCGATGGCGGAGAGGCGGATGAGACCCAGCCCCTCCGGCGACTTCTTCGAGGATTTTCGATTTAGTGGAGAGAGTGAGAGAGATTTTCAACAGGGGTTCGACTCTCTAAATTATGTGTGGGAGAGAGAACCAAAGATAGGGGGGGGGGGGGGGGGGGGGGGGGAGTCTGGAAACGAGGTTGGAAAAAGTGGTTTTGAAAGTTTTTTGAAAATAGAGTTTAAACTTTGTTTTTTCTGAAAAGTTTTTGGGACGCAAATATGGCTTGGAGGTACCAAACGTGTTTTACTTCAATTGCTGAGTTTGAACTCAGAAATATGAGTTTAAAAACACTACCAAACGGACCCTTAATCGTTTGAGATCAACCTCCTAATCAATTGGCCATGATAGACCTCCAGCATTTTGCCTACTTCTAGTGTATGATGGGTCGAGGCAAATTCTCGGCCGAAGGTGACGCTGGTGTTGAGATGCTGAAGCCACAATTCCTTTTCGGAGATAAGTTGGTCTCCAAAGATACAAGGATCCTGAAGATCAAGGAAGAGTGGTACTTTGGCAACTACGACCTTAGTCTGTATGTTCCACCGACCGAACGACAACTTCCGCTTTCGGTCTTTGCGTGTTTGGTCGAAAGGCGATGTATGGAGTGAGAATTGACCCCTACTCAAGGTAGGGTGCTGGCAGGCCGCTTCAAACTGTACTCCCGCTCTAGGAAGAAAGATGCTTTCACGTACGTCCGTGAAGGAACATCTTACTCTTTGAGGGTATTGCGTCTAGGGCATCTTCTTAACGATTTGAGCCCAGACATTCATCCTTTTGGGGCTTCTCTTTTGTCAAACGGCTTCTTGCGATGGAGGTCTCATACCCGAAGGAACCTTTCTGGGTCGAAAGTTGGGTCCATCCTGAATCCAAGTGGCGTAACTTGACTTTGTAGATATTAGCCAAATACGAGACTGAGCTGAAACAGATTGGTCTGTACTATGCAGTCAGAGCCACTGAGTACGGGATGGAGATCAATCAACATTTGTTCCTGGCCCTGCTGGAGTTACACCATACCGGAACGTTCTATACTCCTGCGGGAGAGTTGGGGCTCACTCTCTACGAGATAATTATATGCTTATAAATTAGCTTTTGTTGGTTACAAGTGGATAGCTCCCATACTTCATTGATCCTCCATTTATACCACGCTTTACTTCAGTTTTAGCGTGATTATGGTTAGTCCAATTACAAAACGTGCCTGAATCACACTTTCATGGATGCGACTACATGTTTGCAGTCTAATACGAGTGCTTGTTGTTTTGCTAGATAAGACTCGGGACCGCAAATAAGTATGATCCTTCATGTGCATGTTGGTACTCTTGATATTATGAAACATATTGTCTCAACATATTCTGATCCTTGTCCCTATAATTCTAATAACTTGGATCATACATATTTAGCATTGGAGTAGCCATATTCTATACCCAAATATGTAGGTTTTGGATCCAAATTCGTATTCTTCACTTAAGTGTTTGGGCTCATCTTAAGTTTGACGTCTTTTCAGATCTAGTTACCAGATTAGAGAATGTGTAGGTTTTGGATTTATTTAGCATTGGATCATATATATTGAGCATTGGATCATACATATTCTGATCCTTGTCCCTATAATTCTAATAACTTGGATCATACATATTTAGCATTGGAGTTGCCAAATTCTATACCAAAATATGTAGGTTTTGGATCCAAATTAGTATTCTTCACTTAAGTGTTTGGGCTCATCTTAAGTTTGACGTCTTTTCAGATCTAGTTACCTGATTAGAGAATGTGTAGGTTTTCATAACTATTTAGCATTGGATCATACATATTTAGCATTGGATCATACATATTCTGATGAATCTGATCCTTGTCCCTATAATTCTAATAACTTGGATCATACATATTTAGCATTGGAGTTGCCATATTCTATGAATCTATACCCAAATATGTAGGTTTTGGATCCAAATTAGCATTCTTCACTTATGTGTTTGGGCTCATCTTAAGTTTGACGTCTTTTCAGATCTAGTTACCTGATTAGAGAATGTGTAGGTTTTCAGATCTATTACCATGTTCTATACACAAATATGTAGGTTTTGGATCCAAATTAATATTCTTCACTCAAGTGTTTGGGCTCATCTTAAGTTTGACATCTTTTCAGATCTAGTTACCTGATTAGAGAATGTGAACCCAAGTACTACATGGGATATAACAGGAGAATGGATCCAGCTTACAAAAAGAAGTAAATTTTCTCAAAAGTTTTATCATGATATAACAGGATCTCAAAGTTCACTGCAATAGTTAGAAGTTTTAGATAAAGAAATGCAACATACGTCGTAAAAGGAGAATGGATTGAATTTTTACCAGAGATGCACTGGTTCCAACTACAAAAAGTTTTGACCCATTTCGCTGCAAGAAGTACTCTCATGTTACTTACTATGATAGAACAAGTTGTTTGTTTCTCAGAGGATGTAAAAATTATTATCACAAACTAATGAAGCAATGTTGTTACTTTACCACTATGGATCCTATTCTCTGCAAAAATGAGTATGAAGTCCCTGCCAAAGCAACCTGTAGAATGGATATATCGGTTTTTAGAAAAACATACTAGTAAAAAGAATTGGATATAGAACCTGAAATACTTAATTATTAACTACATACATTGTTACCTGGAAACCATTCTCAGGACAGCTATAAAAGAATTTAGCAATAGGTCCAGCATTGAATGCAAGAGGCGGTCTTAGAGAAACAGTTGGAGCAGGAAGCCAGACAAGCATAAAATCTGCAACTATGGCCATGACCTATGAAGTGGTTTAAATTAGCAAGTGAAAAAAAAAAGACTGAAAAGCAAAGACACGTATTGACACAATGACGGGGAAAATTAAGAGAAGCAATAAGTTATGTAGTAGGTGAAAACCCAATAATCAGCCATTGGATCAAAACTAATGGTTGGGATCAAAAATTTGTTACTTATGACAAACTTAAAGAGAAATGGCTAGGTTGCGACGTGTATATTTAGTTGGGATCATGTGCGATGCACACATGCATTTGGTATTAATATGGGTACTTGGTAGCCGATGTTTGGAGACGCAAGGTTGGCTGCAACTGCAATGCACCCACTTTAGTAACAAATTACCACATGAATCACACCAAATCAATGCTAAATATACATGTTGTGAACTTCAAATGTCGAACTTTTCTCAACTAATCAACTCTATTCTCTCTTTGAGAGTGACCCAAGATGTTTTTTTTACCATACACGCCTGCTAAGAAACTGAATACTTGGTTAACGCATGGTTGTAATATATAGCTTTGTAACATTGCATATAAACTACTGAAAAGGAGTATACTTCTCTGATAAAAGCCATACCACATCTGCAACAACAAAATCTATTTCTTTCATGAAATTCTCTCTGCGACGTTCCCATTCTGCAGCAGTCTAGAAATGAAATCACAACTGTCAGTGCCACAGGCATAGGGAGCCCAATACTGAGGTAGCTATGTAAAAACTACTCTCTACAAAATAATATAGTTAAAGTAATTGAATATCAAAGCACTTGAGTAACCAAGCAAATTGGTAAATAAATCCCATTAAATATTGAAATAACCTTAACAGGACAAGAGGCACCGTAACAGTAATAGGAGATTCCAAAAGGGAAGGTAGTAATATAATTCTATAAATGTAACGAATATGGTCACTAAGTAATTCAAACCTTTAGACACGAAGTTAAGTGCTCCAAGCATATTTTATAAAACTTCTGCATAGGCATGATTTATCTACAAAAATAAGCCATCTTCATTTAGCATTAAATATGGCTACTTGCCTGCTGACAAGTTTGTCCTTATATGAACAAATATCCAAAACCCAGCCATTACATGAAAGCATAAATGGTAGATCTAGGAGCATGTTTGACATCCAAAGCCCAAGCACCAATGGCAGCAGCTAATTCAGACACTGGGTCAATGAATTTCCACAATGGCCAACATTAGAGAACCTACTTTGCAGTCCAACATTGAAAAAGCCCACACCAAGGCGACATCACGAAGGAAGAACCAAAACCAGAAGAATATATCTATGTTGACCATACAGGGAGAACAAACCCCAACACGCACACACACAAAGGATGATTAATGGCAGTTCCATATGGAAAAATCAAAGGGCCAAATAGTGTCATTATTCACAGGACATGCTATATAAAGTAGAGAGTATATAGGAAAGCCTCTTCCATGCCACCACTCTACGAAACAATATGGACACTCCAACGTGGTAGTCACGGTTGTGTCGGACACAACAAATACACTAGGACACATAAATGGTTTCCTCGAACGGTATTGGACACGGCATGTGCACTCTAAAATACACTAGGTCATGCCAAAATTGTGTCCTGTCCGCGTCTACACATATTGGAACACGGCAAGGACACTACAAAATGTTAGTCCCGGGGCTTGATCAAAGATGGTAGAACTAGATGTCGAGATCAGAGGTTCAAACAAACGTTCCCTTTCTGATTATTCTCGAGATCCACGAGGAACACTATAATATAAATCAGATTACAAAAGTAACAATAATCAGAAAATAAATCTCACGTTCTTTCTCGCAATCGCAGTTGCTGACGGACAGAACTGAGTTACAACTCAGAGAAAAGAGAAGAAAGAAGAAGAGAAAAGGTTCTTGCTGGGGTGATTAAGATCACCGTTGCTCAAAGCAAGATTCGTCCCACCACGATCTGCTTCCAGGAACCAGCAAGTTCACGAAGAACTTTTGGAACGCTCGTAAGTCAATATTTGAACCAGCTTGCATCACTGAAGTCTTCCACTACTGTCGGATATCTGCTGTAGTACAGTGCATACTTCTGAGTCCTCTTGAGATATCTCATAACTCTCTTCACGGCCTTCCAGTGCTCCACACCTGGGTTGCTTGTGAATCGACTCAGCATCCCCACGGTGAAAGCTATGTCAGGCCTTGTGAGTAGTTGCATACATCAAACTCCCGATGATGCTTGAGTACTCCAGCTGCCTGACGCTTTTCCTAGGATTTGGCTTCAGCTTCTTGTCACACCTGTAAGGAGTATCGATCCCTGGAAGATCCTGATATCCATAGCGTGTGAACATCTTCTCAATGTAATGAGACTGTGACAGCGCCACTCTAGTGTCTGTCCGAATGATCTTTATCCCTAGGATAACATCAGCTTCCCCTAAGTCCTTCATA
Source organism: Iris pallida (assembly GCA_029216955.1). NCBI lineage: Eukaryota > Viridiplantae > Streptophyta > Magnoliopsida > Asparagales > Iridaceae > Iris > Iris pallida. The sequence continues at coordinate 4,089,352 of JANAVB010040818.1, read as the reverse complement.
CTAAACTTAGATGAGAGAAACTTATTTGTCTCAGTGACACATGCTAGTTCCGTACCCAGGATCAGCATGTCGTTCACGTATAGACAAACGATGACTCAACTCCCGTCAGCGAACTTTGTGTAAACACATTTGTCCATCTCACTGACCATGTAGCCGTTTGATCTAATGACTTTGTCAAACTTCTCGTGCCACATCTTGGGAGCTTGCTTCAGACCGTATAGAGATCTCACCAACCTGCAGACTTTGTCTTCAAGGCCCTTGACGATGAATCCTTCTGGCTGTTGCATGTAGATCTCTTAGGTCAACTCTCCATTCAGGAATGCTGTCTTCACATCCATCTGATGTATGACGAGCTTGTAAATTGCACTCAGAGCAATCAACATCCTGATGGTTGTCATCCGCGCTACTGGAGCATATGTGTCGAAGTAGTCGATCCCCTGCTTCTGAGAAAACCCTTTGGCTACCAGCCTTGCTTTGAACTTGTCAATAGTTCCATCGGCCTTCATCTTCTTCTTGAAGGTCCACTTGCATCCGATTGGTTTAGCTCCTTCAGGCAGATCGACCAACACCCACGTATTGTTGGAGGTTATAGAGTCATACTCATCATTGATAGCCCCCCCCAAAAGACAGCATCTCTGGTCTTTATCGCATCATCATAGGTAAGCGGATCAGCTTCCACATGATAGGTGACGAACTCATCTCCGAAGTCCTTCTGTCTCCTCACCCACTTAGATCTGGGTTCTGCGAATTATGGTTCAACAATTGTCTCTGGTATGACAATTTTTTTTTCTTGGACCGCATCTTCTTTGGAAGTGATAGCAGCCTGTGCACTCATATTATTCTCCGGAATGTCTGCGATAACAATGTTCTTGTGCCTCGCAAATTTATCTTCAAAGAATTTGACGTCGCGAGATTCAATGATTTGATTGGTTTCAACATCAAGAAACCTCCGAGCATCACTTTTCTCAGCATATCCCAAGAAGATCGTCTTTATAGTCCTTGTCTCAAGCTTCTGAATCTTTAAGTCCGAAAGCTTCATATATGCCAGGCACCCCCATACTCGAATGATGTTCAAGTTGGTCCGACTTTAAACCATAGTTCATGAGGAGTGACTTCGGAACCTGCGTACGACACTCTGTTCAGAATGAACGTAGCCGTTAACGCAGCTTCTCCCCAGAAGCAGTTTGGAAGACCTGCAGTCAACAGCATTGAGTTAATCATCTTTGTCAACGTCCTGTTCTTCCTTTCAGCTACTCCATTTGATTGAGGAGAATACGGATCAGTTGTCTCATTGACAATTCCATGTTCTTTGCAGAACGATGTGAATTCAATAGACATGTACTCTCCGTCTCGATCATTTCTGAGTCTCTTGAGTTGTTTCCCAGTTTGACGTTCAGCCTCAGCCCTGAACTCCTTGAACTTCTCGAATGTTTCGTCTTTAGACTTGAGCAGATAGACGAACGCGTACTTCGAGTAGTCATTGATGAATGTAATAAAATACTTTATCTTGGCCTTTGTGGAGAACTGTCTTAAGTCACAGATATCTGAGTGTACCAACTCCAAAAGATCTGTACTTCGATTCACCCGTTTGAACGGTTTTCTTGTGATCTTTGTCTGTGCACAAACCTCACACTTCTCCACCTCCTTACCCCTACATTTGGAGATAAGCCATAGACTAAACATTTTGTTTATTCTTTTACAATGAACATGTCCTAGTCTGTTGTGCCATAACTCAAGAGAATAACCAGAAGAAGAAACTGCATTGATCATTTTTGCAGGAGTTACAAGTTGAAGTTTGAACATCCCTTCGATACAATAAACTTTTCCGAAGTATGTTCCTTTGTAGGACATCACTATCTGTCCAGCATTGACGTCCATCCTCAAGCCTGCGTTACATAGCAGACTTCCAGAGACCAGGTTCTTGGCTATCGACATGCTTCACATCTTGAAGCGTCAGCGACTTCCCCGAAGTCAGGTTCAGTACCACCGTTCCTGTCCCCAGTACTTCAGCTTGTGTCTGGTCCGCCACCATAACCTTCTCAAAAGTAGGCTTGTAAGTGGTGAACAACTCCTTATTAGAGCAAACATGGCAGGATGCACCCGTGTCCACCCACCAGTCGGTGTCAACAACAGTCGTGAACCTGCGCAATTATGGCAACCTTGTTAGGCTCACCTTGCTCTATCTGTTTGGACTTTGATCTGCAGTCTCTACGATAGGGACCCTTCTTTCCACAATTGAAGCAAGTCACATCTGACTTGGGCTTTGGCTTTGACTTGAACGAAGCCGACTTCACCTTCAGATGGTTGAAGTCTTTCTTCTTCTGGTTGTGAGAAACCTTATGCTTCCCCTTGGAGTCCCCCGCATGCATCAAGTTGGCCTCTGCCAACTGTTTGGACAACGTGTCCAATTTGTTTTTAGCCATCAACTCATCTCTAACATTGATGTTGTGAAGTAGTTGATCTATGCTGATTTGCATCTTCTTCATGTGCATGTCCGAGATAAAACTGTTCCATTCTAATAGAAGCTTGGCAACTATACCCCCTACGACAAAAGCGTCGACAAGTGGCATGCTATCGTCCTCAAGTTTTTGACGTAACTTGAGGAACTCCTTGACTTGAGGCAACATCGCCTTGTCGTCCTCAAATCGCATGTTCCAGACCTTCTCAGTCACATGGATCTTGTTGCAGTTCTCATCCGCCTGATAATGCTTCTCTAGAGACTCTCAGACGACCTTAGCATGGTCCGTCTTGCTGTATGACTCCACCAGAGTATCCTCCATGGAGTTCAAAATCATCTGCTTGCAGAGATTGTTGTCTCTCCTCCATTTGTTCTGTTTTGCGGTTGCAATCGCAACTGTCCGAACAGTAGCATCATCCTCGTCTGGAATCTCCGGTTCTGGTTCTGTCAGAACATAGTCTACCTCTGCCAGTTGCAGATTCATGCATACCTTCCTCTTCCAAGAGTTGTAATAATCCCCGTCGAATTTCTCAAATTTGTTGAAACTTGTATCCAGAAGTTTTGTACGGCTGTTCTCCATCTACAAGGATCTTGCTTTGAGATTGTTAGTCACAGAGCTTAATCAAAGATGGTAGAACTAGATGTCGAGATCAGAGGTTCAAACAAACGTTCCCCTTCTGATTATTCTCGAGATCCACGAGAAACACTATAATATAAATATGATTACAAAAGCAACAATAATCAGAAAATAAATCTTACGTTCTTTCTCGCAATCGCAGTTGCTGACGGACAGAACTGAGTTACAACTCAGAGAAAAGAGAAGAAAGAAGAAGAGAAAAGGTTTTTGCTGGGGTGATTAAGACCACCGTTGCTCAAAGCAAGATTCGCCCCACCACGATCTGCTTCCAGGAACCAGCAAGTTCACGAAAAACTTCTGGAACGCTCGTAAGTCAATATTTGAAACTTGAACGGGCTTCCTGGACTTTACGGACTCCCTTAACTCTCTTCTTGGTGCATCTTCCAAAAGAGGCCAATGGACTCTATTTATAGAGTAGAGTGAGACTTCACATTTTCTCCTATCTGATGTGGGACTAAAATACCAATACTCAAAAATAGAGTTTGATATTTTAGATCATCCCACAATCACAATCCACGCCTACCCTCTGAACACTCCCGTGCATGCACGAGACAACCTAGAGTCCGTGTCTGAGTCCGAGTCCGCACAACAAAAATCAACTTGCATCCTTGTTGGAATTAATCATTTTTCCTTCTAGAAAAATACTCCCACATGGCACACACTTGTGCCCCACCACACCTCATGTGCACACCTCAACACAAGCAATACATTATATTGAGATACTCACCATTTGGTGTAGCCGATGAGGGACTATCTTTCCTAGTCTAAAGGCAAAAAACACCAACACAAACTACACTATGGCATGCTAACACGGTATCCTGTCTGTGCCACATTGTCCATTTTGTGTCATATTTGTGTCCGTGCTACAGTCGGCCAATATTCTAGCTGTCAACCAGAAAATGAATCTTGGGGACAGAAAAATGTCCATCCAAACAACTTCGTGCAAATCCAAGAAGCATGGATACTCGAAAATGCTTGTCGTGTCCGTGTCAGACACTCGGGACACGCCAGAATCCTGTGGCCTGTCCGTGTCACCATGTCCATTTGTCGCTAGGTGCTCAACAACAAGAGGTGGGAAGAGATTTGGACCTTGGTGAAGATCCCGACGCCGCACTCGATCCCGACCTTGGCGAGGAAGAGGTCGTCGGCGAGCAGCCTCTCCCTGAACCCGGCGAACTGCATCAGCCACCGGAACACCGCCGACTTCTCCAGCTCTGCGAACCTCCGCACGATCTCCGCCGGGATCCTCCCCCCCTCCACCGCCGCCGCCAGGTCCGCCGGGAGGCTCTCCGTGCCCCTCCCCAGCTCCGCCAGCGCCATTGCCGCCTCCTCCCTGTTCCTCTTCCCCGACGAGTCCTCCTCGTCCCCACTCCACCCCCCTCCGCCGCCGCCGCCAAAATTACCGTTGCTGCCATTGCTCCCGCCGTTCCCGCCGTCGGCGAGCGATCGGACGGCGATAAGGGGAGCGCCCGGCTTCGCCGACCGGGGGCGGACGGAGAATCCGACGGCGGAGGGCCGCCGGAGCTGGAGGGAGAGGCGGTGGGGGTTCTGGGTTTTGTTGAGGGCAAAATGGGACGAGGAGGAAAAAGCAGAAGCAGCAGCAGCCGCCGCCATCGCTTTCTTTCAGATTCTTGATTCCTCACACTGAGTTGTTGCTCTTTCGTTTCGGCAGATGCAGCGGAGCCTTTATATATATATATATATCGTGGTAAGAGGACGCAAATCTTAGGTGACAGGTCGGCCATGGAGGGACTCTCATGGGTTGGTTAGTTGGGAGGTGGCTGGGGAATGTAATGTTAGGTGGAATTAAGGGAGTGTTATAGTTCTCTCCGCCTGGACCTGGAATTTTTGTAATGAGATTCGGATTTGCCAAGCAAGTCAAGTGAGAGGGGAACTCCTAGAAAGGGGGGTGTTGTTTCCTCAGCTATTACTTAATTTTCTCTCCCTCTCTGTTGTGATTATACACCCTATGGAGTGATCTCTCTCAATTTCAGTGACGTAGGGAGCCAAGATTTCTGTTTAGGGGCACGACCCAAATGTGACAGCCTTCGACGAATCGCGGGTCCGTGAAATGGTAGATCCGGATAATCTCATAACTAAACAAAATTTACGTCGTAGATCAAGCTCGAGGTTGTGCATCCAATGACGCAAGTCTCTTTGCGGTCCAAAGCGCGTATGAAAATAATTGTAAAATTTTAAAAAAATATGGATAAGATAAAATTCGATGTATACGAGTCAAATTCGTTGCACCAAGTCGACAAATTCGAGCTCCATCTATTTGCACACGTCGGCCCTGACCGTACGCACCTTTCAGTACAATTTGATCGTGTTGGGATTGCCCGGATCAACAAACGATAACCAAACCGCGATTTTTAATTAAAATAGAAATGTTCAAGTAGCTCACTTTGATCTTCAGGACGACTGATTAAATTAATGTGAAGGGATAAGAGTTTACCAAGATCAAGAAAGAGCGTTCCTCACAAAATTTCGATTTGCAATTACGAAGTATGCTTGTGCGACGTCAGCCTCCCAATGTTTTTTTTTCCTATCGTGGATGCTCTCTATTTTTTTCCTTCCTCCATTATTTCTTTTCGGACTGTACTCTGACGAGCTGGTTAGTGACGAGGTCTTTGGCAGAGGGTCGAGGGTGGTCGTGAACCGTTGCCATTGCTAAGTTGTTGCTAGCACGTCGACAAATTCGAGCTCCATCTATTTGCACACGTCGGCCATGACCGTACGCACCTTTCAGTACAATTTGATCGTGTTGGGATTGCCCGGATCAACAAACGATAACCAAACCGCGATTTTTAAATAAAATATAAATGTTCAAGTAGCTCACTTTGATCTTCAGGACGACTAATTAGATTAATGTGAAGGGATAAGAGTTTACCAAGATCAAGGAAGAGCGTTCCTCACAAAATTTCGATTTGCAATTACGAAGTATGCTTGTGCGACGTCAGCCTCTCAATGTTTTTTTTCCTATCGTGGATGCTCTCTATTTTTTTCCTTCCTCCATTATTTCTTTTCGGACTGTACTCTGACGAGCTGGTTAGTGACGAGATCTTTGGCAGAGGGTCGAGGGTGGTCGTGAACCGTTGCCATTGCTAAGTTGTTGCTAGCACGTCGACAAATTCGAGCTCCATCTATTTGCACACGTCGGCCATGACCGTACGCACCTTTCAGTACAATTTGATCGTGTTGGGATTGCCCGGATCAACAAACGATAACCAAACCGCGATTTTTAATTAAAATATAAATGTTCAAGTAGCTCACTTTGATCTTCAGGACGACTGATTAAATTAATGTGAAGGGATAAGAGTTTACCAAGATCAAGGAAGAGCGTTCCTCACAAAATTTCGATTTGCAATTACGAAGTATGCTTGTGCGACGTCAGCCTCTCAATGTTTTTTTTTCCTATCGTGGATGCTCTCTATTTTTTTCCTTCCTCCATTATTTCTTTTCGGACTGTACTCTGACGAGCTGGTTAGTGACGAGATCTTTGGCAGAGGGTCGAGGGTGGTCGTGAACCGTTGCCATTGCTAAGTTGTTGCTAGCACGTCGACAAATTCGAGCTCCATCTATTTGCACACGTCGGCCATGACCGTACGCACCTTTCAGTACAATTTGATCGTGTTGGGATTGCCCGGATCAACAAACGATAACCAAACCGCAATTTTTAATTAAAATATAAATGTTCAAGTAGCTCACTTTGATCTTCAGGACGACTGATTAAATTAATGTGAAGGGATAAGAGTTTACCAAGATCAAGGAAGAGCGTTCCTCACAAAATTCCGATTTGCAATTACGAAGTATGCTTGTGCGACGTCAGCCTCTCAATGTTTTTTTTTTCTATCGTGGATGCTCTCTATTTTTTTCCTTCCTCCATTATTTCTTTTCGGACTGTACTCTGACGAGCTGGTTAGTGACGAGATCTTTGGCAGAGGGTCGAGGGTGGTCGTGAACCGTTGCCATTGCTAAGTTGTTGCTAGCACTTTTTTACTACTGTTGCCCTGGGCTACAACTGTTCTTCTATCGATTGAGATTCTGACAAGAGGAGGGAAAAGACCCAAGGTGTGCGTGTGAGACTCATCTTACCTTATCGGTATTTGTATGCGGATATGTATTCATGTATCGTATATTATATTTTCTCATTTTATGATTCATGTATCTTGCCAGGATTCATGTATTGATAGTTTTATTGTAATGGAGATTTTCTGTTTTCCTGAGTATTGAGAATCGAGCGACTAGTATCGTGCGATACCCCTGTTTTCGAGTAAATAACTTAATGACGTATGCAACTTATTATTTTTATGTGTTAATGACAACCGTAGTGATCACCAGACTGATAAAGACTTGTAGAATACCCATTGGCTTTACCATATACCTGTCCTAGGACCCATGCGTAGAATGATTTCTTAAAATTTTCAAAAATTAGGAATTGACAATCAAACAGGTATACCGTCCGACTAGAGTTGACTCAGCCATTGGTTATTAACCAAGTCATTTCTTCGTCAAGTGGTTTCTTGGTTTTGTTTCAATGGCTGAGATTGATTGGAGGGGTCATGGGTTGATGATGTGACTCAACTATTGGCCATGATTTAATCCTCTCTCATTTATAAACCCTTTCATTTTCTCTCTTCTATCATTTTCTATCTTATTCTTCTCTCTCTCTCTCTCTCTCTCTCTCTCTCCATTTCCTTTCCATTTCTTGCTTGAGCTAGGACTTGGTCTTAAGACCGAAGAGTGGTTTCAGAATCCCTCTTGGTGGTGGAGTGAAAGTTTAGGCTTAGAGTTTGACCTAGGCAAGTACATCTTGTCATTCTCTTGAACACATTGGGGTTTTCATGTATCTTGATATTCCCATGGTTATTATTTCATGATTTTGCTCCATACATGATTCTAGATTAGTTTACTATCACGTCCCAGAACCAGAATACTAGAGAAAGGGAACGGACGTAGGCCAGCTACGTAATGCGAACATTGCGAAGTACTCCAGTACCCCATATTATGGTCATGTATGTCAATAATATTGGGTATCCTAGCATGCAATCACTCTATGGCTAAATCTAATCTCATATCCACAGGCAATAACAATGAAATAATGGTACAAATGATAATCCATAAGTCTACTAAAATAATGAAGACAAGAGTATCTTCCTACATAGTTCCTAACATCAATACAAGAAATATACCATTTTATAACGCTTACAAAAATGTTATTATAATGCTTTATAAATAAGTGTGACAAAGATTTAGAAACATCACTTAATATGACGTTTTGAAGGATTTTCCAGTCTATTATTACGGTTTTTTTTTTTAAATAAACGTCACAGTACATACTTTTATATCCCTTATGTACTCCAGTGTTATGAAAGGTTCAAAAAAAAAAAAAATTCGTGCCGCGCTCGAAAATTTTCGAGCCCCATTAATAGGTCCCTCTTTCTCCTTCTCCTAGTTACTCTACTTTTTCTTTTTATAGTTCTTCCTTTTCCAAACCGCCCCTCTACTTCCTCTCCTTCTACTCTGGCTCCCTTTGCCCCCGCACCCCCCTCCTCGTTGTCGCCGGAACCCACTCCTCCTCGCTTCCGGCTCCGCCATCTCCCCATCTTCAAAATTCTTATATCTAATTTTTTTGGTGACTTTTGTTGTTATTTTTTGGCAGTTCTGTATATTCCAGGGTTAGGTTTCCAGATCTGCGTGATTTGCTAAAATTTGTTCGATTCAGTGGGATTATTGTTGATATTTGGCTTTACTAGAATCGAATTTAGTAAGTATTCAAGAGAGAGGACTAGTTTGGTGACCTTGTAGAAGTATGATTATGGATTTTAATTATTTAGGAGGTCCTTTCGATCGAACTAGTTTTACTCATTTCACATTGTTGTGTGTTTATTTAGGAAACTTTGTTGTGCTTGGCATATTGATGCATGAGGAATGATCCCAAGAACTACTTCACCTATAAGGTCGGGGTCTTTGCCAAGATGGGCCAATATAAATGCTTCCTAGAGACCTACTTCATCCGATCGATTGGCCTATTACAAGCTTCTATTTAATTTGCATCTTTGTTTTGCTTACTTTTTTTTGTTGAGCACACCAACTGTTTGTTAAAATTCTTGTATGGATTACTAGAGTTCTTGGATGCGTAGGTCCCCGATCCACACAAATACTATACGACCTTTTGTTCATCCTTACATCTATTGCAGAATGTAAAATATTAGCTGAAAACAATCTAGATCTTGTAGGTAAAAATATTGATGCAGAGGGAAGGCTTACGTGTTGGTGTTTTTGCCTTTGTACTAGAAAAGATAGTCCCACATCGGCTACACCAAATGGTGAGTATCTCAATATAATGCATTGCTTGTGTCGAGGTGTGCACATGAGGTGTAGTGGGGCACAAGTTTGTGCCATGTGGGAGTATTTTCCTAGAAGGAAAAATGATTAAATCCAACAAGGATGCAAGTTGATTTTTGTTGTGCGGACTCGGACTCCAGGATGTCTCGTGCATGCACGGGAGTGTTCGGGGGGTAGGCATGGACTGACACACTTCTATGCTGATTGTGGGATGATCTAAAATATCAAACTCTATTTTTAAGTATTGGTATTTTAGTCCCACATCGGATATGAGAAGAGGTGAAGTCTCAACTCCACTCTATAAATAGAGCCCCTTGGCCTCCTTTGAAAGAGGTACCAAGAAGAGAGTTAAGGGAGTCTGTAAAGTCCAGGAAGCCCGTTCAAGTTTCAAATATTGACTTACGAGCGTTCCAGAAGTTCTTCGTGAACTTGCTGATTCCTGGAAGCAGATCGTGTTGGGGCGAATCTTGCTTTGAGCAACGGTGATCTTAATCACCCCAGCAAGAACCTTTTCTCTTCTTCTTTCTTCTTTCTTCTTTCTTCTCCTTCATCTGAGTTGTAACTCAGTTCTGTCCGTCAGCAACTGCGATTGCGAGGAAGAACGTGAGATTTATTTTCTGATTATTGTTGCTTTTGTAATCAGATTCATATTATAGTGTTCCTATTGGATCTCGAGAATAATCAGAAGGGGAACGTTTGTTTGAACCTCTGATCTCGACATTGAGTCTACCATCTTTGATTAAGCCTCGGGACTAACAATCTCAAAGCAAGATCCTTGTAGATGGAGAACTCTCGTGCTTCTCTCATCGATACCAGCTTTAACAAGTTGGAGAAATTAGACGGAGAACATTTCCAAATCTGGAAGAGGAAGGTCACCTTTAATCTTCAACTCGTGGACGTAGACCATGTTTTGATTGAGGATGAACCGACGATTCCAGAAGGAGGAACTGCCGATGCTATTGCTGCTGCACTCGTCAAGCAGAGCAAATGGAAGAGAGCAAACATCATCTGTAAACTGCTGATTCTCAATTCTATGGAAGACTCTTTGGCAGAGTCATATTCCAAGAAGGTGAAGGCCAAAGAGATCTGGGATTCTTTGGGTAAGCTATATGAAGATGATGAGAACAGGTCCAAAATCTTCATCGTTGAGAAGTACCACAAGTGGCTCTTCGAAGACGAGATGACGGTGCTACCTCAAGTAAAAGAATTCCTGAAGTTGTGCCAGAAGTTGGATGACGAGAAGATGTCCTTCGTCGACAAGTTTGTCGTTGGAGGGATAGTCTCGAGACTTCCTGCTGGTTGGAGCAACTTATATGCTAGAATGCATCGGAAGAAGCTGGACATTAGCTTGGAAGATCTTCTACAAGAGATCCACGTTGAGGACGAAATACGATCTCAATATAAGATGGACTCTCTGTCCAAACAACTGGTTAAGGCCAACTTAGTGCAGACAAGAGAGTTCAAGGGGAAGCAGTTGGCTTCTCATCACAAGAAGAAGGACTCCACTAATCTAAAAGTGAACGGTCCTTCGTTCAAGCAACAGAAGTCCAAGTCCCACGTGACTTGCTTCAACTGTGACAAGAATGGCCACTACATGAGTGAATGCAAATCCATGCCCAAACCAGAATAGCAGGTATAACTAAACTTGGTTATTTGATTACTTAACTTGGTTGCTATTGTTGCACAGGTTGAGTTATCTAGCGTGATAGCTGACTAGTGGTCTGACACTAGTGCATCTGACCACATGTGCTCTCAAGGAGCTGTTCACCAAGGACGAGCCATGTTATGATGAAGGTCTCGATGGCGAACATATATCTAGCAGAAGTTTTGAAGATCGAGACAGTGGTTATTAACCACCGACAAGGATACTGGAATGCGTGTTGCACGTACCAGAGATTTTCGGCGATCTGATCTCAGAAAGTCTGTTATCTGATACAGACTTGAAAGATGGACATTCGTACTAGCCAGATGGTAATTTTTTGGCGAGGAACATGCTTCGAAAAGATGTTCGGTGCTGAAGGAATGTTCGAACTTCTGCTGATGGCGATGAAGTTACTTCATTGAGTGGACTGAGAGTTGTTCTATGACAGAAGCAGACTCAAGCTGTCCTACCGGGACCTTATCTTCGGAATGTGGGGGTACGGAGGTGGAGGTTTAAGGTCTGTACAGATACAAGACTGTTGGGAAACTGCTCAGACGATTGAACTAAAGTACTGATCATCTGGAGTTAGTACACTCAGATATCTGTGACTTTTATCAATTCTCCACAGAGGCCGATTCGAAGTGTTTCTCTAAGTGCACGTTCGCATGAATTCTCAAGTAGAAGGATGCAGCATTCGAGTAGTTCAGAGACTTCAGGGCTGAAGCTGAACGTTAAACCGATCTACAACTACTCAGAAGTGATCGAGATGTACAGTATAGGTCTCATGAATTCGTATCGTTCTGCAAAGAACATGGAATCATCAATAAGACTACTGCTCCATATTCTCCTCAATCTAACGGGGTAGCGGAGAGGAAGAACAGAACATTGACAGAAATGATGAACTCAATGCTGCTAACTACGGGTCTTCCTAAATGCTAATGGAGAGAAGCTGCATTGACGATCACTTTTATTCTAAATAGAGTGCTGTATGCAACTTCGGACGTAACTCATCATGAACTCTGGTCCAAAGTCAGACCTAACTTGAATGTCATTCGAGTGTGGGGGTCTCTGGCTTATGTGAAGCTCCCAGATCTGAAGATTCAGAAGCTGGGGACTAGGACTACGAAGACGATCTTCTTGGGGTATGCCGAGAAGAGTGATGCTCGGAGATTTTTTGATATTGAGTCAAATTATATCATCGAATCTCGTGAAGACAATTTGCAAGGCACAAGAATATTGTTCTTACGGATAAATCGGAGAACAATAAGGGTGCGCAAGAAACTGAAGTTTTCAATAAAGAAGTAGTCCAAGAAGATGTTGTTGTTGAAACAACGGTTGAACCAGAACTCGCTGAGCCGTCGTCGAAGCGAGCGAGGAGGCCGAAGAACTTCGGAGATGACTTCGTCACCTATCATATGGAAGCAGATCCGCTTACCTATGATGAGGCGATGAAGACCAGAGATGATGTTTTCTGGAAGGAGGCGATTGATAATGAAATTGATTCCATCACCTCAAATAACACTTAGGTGTTGGTTGATCTTCCTGAAGGAGCGAAACCCATCGGATGCAAATGGATCTTCAAGAAGAAGATGAGAGCAGATGGAACTATTGACAAGTTCAAGGCTAGGTTGGTGGCCAAGGGATTTTCTCAGAAGCAGGGAATCGAATACTTTGACATGTATGCTCCAGTAGCCCGGATGACCACCATCAGAATGTTGATTGCTCTCGCAGCGATACATAATATGGTGATACATCAGATGGATGTGAAAATGGCATTCCTGAATGGCGAGCTGACCGAAGAGATCTACATGCAACAGCCAGAAGGGTTTGTCGTCAAAGGTCTTGAAGACAAAGTCTGCAAGTTGGTGAAATCTCTGTACGGTTTAAGGTAAGCTCCCAAAATGTGGCATGAGAAGTTTGACAAAGTCATAAGGTCAAATGGCTACAGGGTCAGTAAAACAGACAAGTGTGTCTATACGAAGTTTGCTGACGGAAGAGGAGTCATCGTTTGTCTATACATAGACGACATGCTAATCCTAGGTACGGATATAAGCTGTGTCACGGAGACAAAGAAGTTCCTCTCGACGAAGTTCAGTATGAAGGACTTGGAGGATGCTGATGTTATCTTGGGACTCAAGATCATCCGGACAGACACTGGACTAGCGCTGTCACAGTCTCATTATGTTGAGAAGATGATCACTCGTTACGGGTATCAGGATCTTCCAGGGATCGATACGCCGTACAAGTGTGATCTGAAACTGAAGCCTAATTCAAGAGAAAGCGTCAGGCAGCTGGAGTATGCAAGCGTAATCGGGAGTTTGATGTATGCTACTACTGCCACAAGGCCAGACATAGCTTTCGCTGTGAGAATGCTGAGTCGTTTCACGAGCAACCCAGGCATTGAGCACTGGAAAGCTGTGAAACGGGTTATGAGATATCTCAAGAAGACTCAGACATATGTACTACACTACAGCGGAGATCCGTCGGTTGTGGAAGGCTTCAGTGATGCCAGCTGGTGCTCAGAAGTGGAGAGCGAGAGGTCCATAGGTGGATACATTTTCACAATGGGTGGAGCTGCTATATCGTGGAAATCGAAGAAGCAGGCTATGCTATCGCGATCATCCATGAAATCTGAGTTATTTGCACTTAATACCGCAACGTAGGAAGCAGAATGGCTTCGGGAGCTCATGTATGATCTTTCAGTGGTTGGGGCACAAATACCGGAGATACCGATATACTACGATAACCAGGTGACTGCGGCGGTGGCATCAAATGACCTCTTCAACGGGAAGAAGAGGACTGTACGGTTGAAGCACAAGACAATACACGATCTCATCAAGAGGGGTGTTATTGCAGTGATTGATGTTCTGAGTCAGGAGAACCGGGCGGATCCGTTCACCAAGGGCCTCAAGCGCCAGCTGGTCGATGACACAGCTTGTAAAATGGGCTTGAAGGCATTCTGATATTGTGTTATTACAATCCTACCATAAAGTTTTATGCTATTAGTTCAAAGAGAATCTACTAGACATCTAGCTTTTGGTTCAAGGGAGGACTATTAACCAGAAGAATATCATGAACGGTGGGTACTTGTCCTCTGTGACATGGAGAGGTTACTGACCTACAACTACTGTTGTCTACTGTTGTTTTCTGTGGAAAACGGATCCTGTGGGAAGGTTGGCTTAAATGCCTTAATGAGTTCTCAGGCAGAGTGAATGCCTGGAGTGCTTTACAGGAAGCACGGTAGCGCAGCACTACAAGGAGTGTAACTCCATGCTATAGTGGGGTGACTCCACCATGAGGTTCCCAGGTAGGGGTAATGCCTCGGGTTTGTAAGCTAAGTCACAGCGGAGTAGCACCGCAAATAGGCAGGTAACCTAATGTTGTATGATAATCGTAATAAAGAGAGGTAGACAACACTACAAAGAGGACGATGTCCTTATGTTACAGTGGCATGGACACCACGAAGAGGTACCAGGTAGGATAAAGCCTCGGCTTTCCAAGCCATGTCATAGCGGCGTAACACCGCACGGAAGCGCAAGGCTTCATGCTGGGTAGTTTGGCACTACAAAGAGGCTTGTGACCTCATGCTACAGTAGTATGACACTACGATGAGGTACCCAGGTGGGGTAAAGCCTCGGCTTTAAGCCATGTCATAGCGGCGTAGCACCGCAAAGAAGCGCAATGCTTCATGCCATGACTCTTTATAAAGAACTCACCTATAGTGTATGGACAGAGATATCAGGCCGTCTTATGAGGGTAAACTTGTAGACGCCCAAAAATTATACACTGAAACCAGGCTGGCACAAGGCCTTCAATGTACAGCCAGAAGCACAGTTGATGTCATTATGTGAGTAGGAAGAATTGCAGTTATGATGCAGAATTCAAGGCTTAGTCCATTCTTGTATCATGCTGTTATTTAACCTATGCGGGAAGATTCAAGTCGTAGCGACATCTCTCCTAATGCATGATGGGCAGTCACTGTGGGGAACGCTCAACCCATATATTGAGATATGTGGAAGATTGTTGGTGTTTTTGCCTTTGGACTAGAAAAGATAGTCCCACATCGGCTACACCAAATGGTGAGTATCTCAATATAATGCATTGCTTGTGTTGAGGTGTGCACATGAGGTGTAGTGGGGCACAACTTTGTGCCATGTGGGAGTATTTTCCTAGAAGAAAAAAAGATTAAATCCAACAAGGATGCAAGTTAATTTTTGTTGTGCGGACTCGGACTCGGACACGGACTCTAGGATGTCTCGTGCATGTACGGGAGTGTTCGGGGGGTAGGCGTGGACTGGCACACTTCTATGCTGATTGTGGGATGATCTAAAATATCAAACTCTATTTTTGAGTATTGGTATTTTATTCCCACATCGGATAGGAGAAGAGGTGAAGTCTCAACTCCACTCTATAAATAGAGCCTGTTAGCCCCTGTTTTTCAAAATTTAATTTAATTAGTGTTAATTAGTTGCTAATGACCTATTTAGCTTTAAAATAATTTAATATGATTTTAGGAATTTTTCAAGAATTTTTAAATGATTTTTAAATAGTTCTTAAGTTAAAATATATCATTTTGTAATTAACTAAATTATTTTAATATCATTTTGCAATATTTAAATTTGTTTTAATAGGAGTTTGCAAATATTTATTTGCAACCCTATTTGGTTTGGGGCTTTCTGTAATTTCCTAAAACTACGGGGACCTAACTGCTAAACCTACCTACCCTCCCCACGTTCTCTCTCTCTCCTCTCACTCACCCACTCCCCACGACCGGCCAGCTGCCCCCGCTATTCACGACCGACCCCAGACCCTAGCCGACCTCCTAACCCTATAAATAAGACCCCCAGACCAAACCCTAACTCTAGCACACCACCACGACCACCCTGACCCCCTTCGTCCCCGATGAGAGACTAAACCCTAACCCTAACTCCGGCGAGTGCAGCGTCGCCCCCCACAGCGACCATCACCGCCCACAACCGCCACCACTCGACGCGCCACACCGAGACGAACGCAGCGCCACCCGAGCGCCGCGTCCCCGACGCCCTAGCCGCCGTCCAGTGCCCCCGACTTCCACCCCCGACGCTGGACCGTGAGTAGCAACTTCAAACCGTGTCGTACGTGTCTCGTACACATATATATGACTCGCCAGGACACGCGCGACGTGATGGTGAGTCTGGACACGTAAAATTTGACCCGTACGTGTCGTGCATAGCGCGGACATGGGACTCGTGTGTCCTTAACTGTCAGGACACAGAGACAAGGGTTAACGGGTTTAGATTCGTGTTATCGGGTTCAAACCCATTAACCTAAAAACCTAAATAAACTAACCCGAACCTAACCCCTAACAGATGACTCGGGCCGACCTCCTGGCCAGCCCGACCAAGCCCAAGAACCCGACCCCCCTGGGCCGAGTTCGAACCCCCCTCCCTCTGTTTTTGTTTTTTTTTGTTTTTCTTTTTGTTTTATTTTTTAAATATATATATAATGTATAAATGTATTATTATATATATGTATATGTATTTAAGTATATTATTATATATATATGTTATATATGTATATAACAGTATTTGTATATGTATAATTTTTTGGTATTTTATTTATAAGTATATATATATATCTATATATTTATCTATATTATATAATTATATTATATATGGGTTATATATGGGTTCATGTGTATATATATATTATATACATACTATCATACTGCTTTGCACTAATGACTTCTGAAGTAACATATCACATATATATTCTAGACTTCTAGTATGTACAATAAAAAGACAAGCAAATTACATATTCAGAAGTTAACAAATATGAAGCCTTTATTCTAATTATTATTATAGTACATGAAATCAAACTATTCAAAGCATCCACTAAGTAGTTGCAAGACATTAATTCTAATCTTGGTTCGGTCTTCATCGTACTATGTACATGTCAAAATAATTAAAGCTTTAATTATTAGCTATAAGGAATCGATGCTCATTTTAGTCATATTTACATAGCTACAAGGAATTTATGCCATATTAGCTACAAGGAATTTATGCCATATTCCTTTCAATGCTTTTGCAAAATCTGTTTTTTCTTGTGAAGTTATGGACACAAACACGATATAATATACTATGACATGGCGACACAAACACACTCATTTTAGTCATATTTACATAGCTACAAGGAATTGATGCTATATTCATTTCAATACTTTTGCAAAATCTATTTTTTTTTCTTTTGTTCTTTCTCTCCGCTATTGTCACGACTCGTTCCCGAATAATCGTATACGAGTCGGATACGTCCTGTTGGAAATTTACTTCAAAACTTCGGATTAAAATCTGCAAGAAAAAATTAAATTAAAGTTACCGGCCTCCGGGAAAGTCGTGCACGAAGCACTGCCCTAAGAGTTAGTTCGGGTCTATGTGCAGACTGAATCCGAACGCCTCTAGTGGTAAAATCTCCGCTCCACCGGAATCTCGTTGCCGCACACGACGTCGAGAGAATGACCCCTACTTAGCTCCGCCCAGAGCAACAAATGAAGAACAGTATTTCAAGAGGAAAGAGAATTTGAGAGAGAGAGAGCTTTCGCAATGATTTTTTTTTTCATGTGAAAGAGAGAAGGAGGAAACCTCATTATATAGGCTATTAGCCAAAGGATGGAATAATGAGGATATTAAAATAGTCTTAAATTTTAACGTTACAAAAAATTGTAGCACATGATAAAAATGTGATACATTGGATCTAGACATGATTCAAACATTCAAAAGTTATAGAATTGTAACGGTTAAAAAAATGATGAGGAAAAAGGTTTTTTGTAATTAGCTACAACAATCCCCTCCCCCCCAAAAACCAAGTTCCGAAATAACAGAAAAAAGAAACGAAAGAGAAAAGTTAAAGGTGAGAAAGATTTCTGGGCAGTTGAATACTATGCATAAATGAGATGGACTACAGCCTTGAATCTCACGTAGTGACTATTGTCTTTTGTCTGAAGAAGAACTTGATGGACTACGCCTTGAATCAGTCTTCTTGAACCAGACTCAGAAATTAGCACATAGTACGCTAGAGGTACTTGGGTCTATCGGGTGGCGCGTTTGGTTGGCCATGTGCACTTTTACATATTCATGAGAGTTGTCTAGGATCGCCCTGTCCTATAGTCGCGGCCCTCACGACCTCTCATATAGGTAAGTCCATAAGGGTTGGTGATAGGAATCAACCCTGCATATCATGCTTGGACTTATTAAGAGTTTAAACTCAACCTATCCATATCACAAAAGGAACACTGTCACCATAGGGATGGGGTATGAATGTACACATGTACAGCCTCCTGGGCTTTTATTTTAAAGAGAATTTAATCTCAGTCAGTGTTCCATAATAGTCACCTAGTCCAGTTTGTTTCTACCCATTGAACCGGCTTCTTGGGATCTCCAGTCAGACTCGGTTGGGTTGCCACTGCTGGTGACTATACTATGGGCTTAACCCCATCCCCCTCGATGATTCTAGGATCAATGTCCTAGACAGACCCTTCGTCAAGTGGTCTGTAAAGTTCTTTTCTGACTTTATATAGTCAAGAACCACATATTTGCCCAATAGGCTCTTTATTGACTTGAAACGCAGCTGCAGGTGCCTGTTCATCTTAGCATTCACAGAATCATGCTTTAGTAGTTCTATAACAGATTTATTATCACAGTTTATAGAAATTGCAGGAATAGGATGAACAAAAACAGGTATATGCATAATAAGATTTCTGAGACATTCGGCTTCTGTACATGTAGTATCCAAAGCTATCATTTCAGAGTCCATTGTACTCCTGGCTATAATAGTTTGTTTACATGATCCCCAGGAGATTGTGTAACTCCCAGTTTTTTGAAAATGGGGTATTTTTGAAAATTTATTATTTTAATTATTACTAATAATTTAGTCATGATATGATTTTTGGTGATTTTTAGTGTAATTAAAACCATTTTCTAAGTCATGACTTATGACTTTGTGATTTACTAATGAAACCCTAGTGTAACCTTAGAGTTACTTGTCCTAGAGACTAACCATGATCATGTGAGCCTAGTCATAAGTTTAGAACATCAAAATTATGGTTTTAGCCTAAGGGGTATTTTGGTAAATTTCTAGGAATTAAGTAGGATTAGGGAAATTTTACTATTCATGGACTTTTGATTAGTGACTTGATAATCCCTAACCTAGTTACCCTAATCTATAGGTTAACCCCTAACCTAGAATGACCAAGGGTTAGATTTTATCATGAATCAAGGTGTCAAAATATCTATTTTTACTTTAATAGATAGTTTGCTTGATTTATGCAAAATATCCATTTAAGGCACAAAAAGTCCTTAGCTTAGCCAAGAAGTTTTGAACCCCCCATGCCTAGTATGGCCGGCCAAGTGACCCCATGATAGCCCCTTGCCCCCTCTCTCCTATATAGCTAACACTTAGTTCATATTCCCATAGTTACATGAAAAATCAAAACCAAGAAAAACCTAGAAAACCTTCCACTCATTCTTCTATAACTTTCTCATTTCAAGAGATTTGAACCTCTAGTTTTCTCCATTAGGTCACCTACAATCTAAGGGAGCCTAGGGAAGTGTGCTACTCAAGTTTCACCAAGAGAGGACAAGTTGAGGCTAGAGGATACATCACCCTCTTTTAGGGATTTTCAAGACTTTGTGCACCAAGAGATAATTATTCCTAAACCTTGTTAATATAGTGTTTTTCCTCACAATTGCATGCATCTAGGTAACCCTAGCTCTGTTTTTAGGTTTGGTAAATTTTAGGGTTTGTTTGGTGTCGTATCGGACACGTATCCTATTTGTCAAAACATTGAATTTTAGTGTAAATAGCTCACTGTCACATGAAAATTTACTCACTGTTTTGTAAATATATTTAAACCAAAATGAAGCTTAGACCTAGCTAACCCTAACCCCTACTCACTGAGCACAAGTTGGCCTTGTCGTGTCCAAAACTGGACACAAAGCCCTCGGGACACACTGCACAGTACACAGGGAAAATGCCCTGCTACCACTGTGTCAGTTCTCACTGGACACGTCACTTGGACACGTCAAACTTGACACCCACCTTGGGGCATTGACTGACAGGTCATCCCCAAAGTTTGGGATGACTTCGTGTCGTGTCGGACACGAAATCGACTCTCAAAGGGTCGTTCAGTGCACAGTATACACACAGACACCTAACTTTGGGCGTGTCGTGTCACTGTATACGACACGTAGACATTCGTACTGACACGAGCACGTAGCCTATACTTAGGCGAACACGTGGACACAATTTCGTGGTGTCTCGTGTCCCGTGTCACGAACACGAGACACGAGAAAACACGTCTACACGGTCTGAAACACGTATTTTAGGGTTCCGATACGCGTCTCGTGTCCGTTATACACGAAACGTGGACACGTATCAGGCCCATGGACACGAAGCCCAACCCTAGGCGCACCTTCGGGCACGAGCATGAGGCCTGTGTCGCTTTGTGTCGTGTCCTAGGTCGTTTTCTAATTTGTACTGATACGTGTGTATCAGTTTAACCTAGTTTACCCTGTGACTTTGAAACCTCGTGGACACGCCGTGTCGTGTCGTGACATCGTGTCAGGATGCTAAGATCCTAGTCTAACCTAGGGGCTACAGTTACCAACCAACCTTGGGCCATTTTAGTTTGATTTAGGTTGTGTTTGGTTTAACCTAAGATCTAGGTTTACTGTCCAATATTCCATTTCCAGTTTAATTCCCAGTTTTCTAAATTGGATTTTGATTGTTAATTAATGTTGATTTTTACATATAATGCTATGTTATTATTAGGTTAACATGTTGTATAAATGTTAGTGTGTGTGGGGAAATTTGGGGAGAAATGGGTGTGTATTCATGTGTTTTCACACATGTGTAAGGAGGGGCCTGTTTAGTGTATTGTGTGTGTGTGTGTAGAGTGTGGTGTTCTTGGTGTGTTCAGTCACTGTTCAGTGACTAAACAGAGGACCCCCCCCCCCCTTTTCAGTCTCCCCTATTCTCTCTCTATATGATCTCTCTCTCTCATTATATCTCTATATATATATTGTATATATATTGTATTAGGTATATATACATATACATATATGTCTATATGTTATATAGTTGTGTGTATAAATATAAGTTATATATTTGGGTATGGGTATATACATATTGACCCCTATATATAGGTATAATGTATAGACCCTATTATAGGTGTAAACCTATGAACCCTATAGCCTTGACCTAGGAATACTAACCTATGGGCTATGATACTAGCCTATGGCCATTAGGCCTAACCCTAATTGACTAGTAAACCAAGACTTAGCTAGTTTGACCCCAATTTGACTAAGTGTTGACCAAGGCCAACCTTAGGTCAAATTTGAACTAGCTTAATCTAGTTTTGACTTAAACTAACCTAGAATGACTAGTTTGACTAACCCTAACTAGTTTAACATTGTTTGACCTAACTTGGACTAGTTTGACCAGTTTGACTTTTAGTGTTGACCAAGGTTGACCAAAGTCAACTATAGGTCAAACCTTGACCTAATTGACCTAGAAAGGATTTAGATGAATTCTAAATGACTTAATGATCTAGGTTTGACTAAACCCTAGACTGTTGACTAGTTGATTATGGTTTGACCCATTCATGGGTAAATTGTGACTTAAAGTTAAATGAGTAGTCCTATGTAAATGAAGATGTATGGGGTTAAGTAGAATACTTAGGAATTAAGTCTTGATTTGAGTTAGACTATGGTTTTAGCTTGATTATAAGGTTAAGGTTGTATTGTACTGTATTTTATATGTATACCTTATATAGGAAGTTGGTTATACCTTAGCTTTGTATTATGGTATCTTAGGTAACCTAAGACAAGTTAGCCTATGGTTAGTTGAGTTAACCTTATAGAGTTGACTTGGATAGTTTACCCTTGACCCAATTACCTTGTTGACTAATCTAAAGTTGACCAGAACCTTGATTAGTCTAAATTTGACTTAAGTTGACTTTTGACCAGATTGACCTAGAATCATGTAGTATGCATTGTATACTCTATTTTTACCATTGTGGATATATTGCGACCTGTTTTACTCTAAATAGGACTCTGTGACACCAGTTCGACATCTATCATATCATCATACAGGGTGACAGGCGAGTACATTCTCTGATCTTTTCATGCTTGTTAGGACTTATATTCTTGCTTTAGATTACTTTACATGATGCTGTCACGTCATTATCACGGATTGGTACTATATGGATCTTGTTATGCGATGTTATCTCCCTCGGGGTGCATCAGATACAGTTGTCATGTGCTTTTCACGAACATCTTGTATTTCATGTACACCGCTTTCATGTATACTCTTGTGCAATCTTGTACTCTCATGATCACGTGAGCAACCATGATAAAAACCTCTTGTGCAAGGTAACGTAACTTGACTGGATCCTTGTGTATTGATTGGGGAGGGTGAGTAGGAAATGGTTATGTGATCAAAATCCCATCTTGTACAAATTCTTGTGAAATCTTATAAAATCTTGTATATGTCCTAAGCCCGTTTATATAACCATATCATGCTCTAAATTACAGGTTACCTACAGTTCTTACTTATCATATATATAGATATTTCCAGTTATCAAATCTCTCTCATTTTACATATATTCTTTACAGTTCATGTATCTTACTCTATGCATGCTTTACATTTTCCAACCTGATATGAACTGCGTGAGATGTATTGCTCGTTCCTGTCCTGACTGGGCCTGTTGAAAATATTACAGATGATGATGGTGACTGTCCTACCTTCTATGGGACACATGAGGGTGACCTTCAGGAGCCTGAGGAGCATCTAGCTCAGTAGAGGGTGTCTAGTCTAGTCTAGTGTTTACAGTTTTCATTTTGTATCGGACTGTTCCGATTGTTAGTTGTGACTTAGTTATTTTTCAGGTCTTGTACTTATTTGTGTTGGACATCTACTTTGTGTGGTGTGGTAACTCTATATATATATTCAGTTTCTTCCTTTCGTCTGATTCCATATCATGCTCTACCTTTCCTAGACTTGTGTTTGAGATAAAGAGTTGAGTTGTTATGTTATACCTCCGTGCGGAGATGACAGGTTTATATGTCTTATTGTTAGATGTTAGTTATTATAGATGACCTATACAGCGTTCTACCGCCGACACTGCGACGTAGGCTGGACGTACCCACGTTCTCGTGTCCCTAATCAGGGTGTGGGTCGTGACAGATTACAGCTCCTGCTAGGGTAAAAACATATCCAGTAGTGGATTTCACATCATGTGAATCAGTTACCCAATTTGCATCGGAGTAACCTTCTATGATATCAGGGTGTCTAGTATAATGAAGTTTATAATCTAGAGTACCCTTAAGATATCTAAATACTCTGTCCAATGCAGTCCAATGCGACTGATTTGGGTTACTAGTATATCTACTTAGTCTCCCAATAGCAAAAGCAATGTCAGGTCTGGTCCTATTTGTTATATACATAAGGGACCCAATCATTTGTGAATATCTATGTTGTTCTATAGGTGATCCTTCATTCTTCTTGAGAACAACATTACTGTCATAAGGGGTAAGGACAGGTTTCTTGTCAAAATACTCAAACTTTCTTAGCATTTTCTCAATTGAATGTGCTAAGGATAGAGTATAGCCCTCTTTCCTTTTTGACACTTGCATTCCTAGGATCAGATTTGCCTCACCTAAGTCTTTCATATCAAACTGGTTAGATAAATAATTCTTAGTATTATTTATCAATTCCAGTGAAGATCCTAAAATAAGGATATCATCAACATACAAGCATAAGATAACAACTTTCATTTGTATTTTTAGAATACAAACATTTGTCATATTCATTTGGTACAAAACCAAATTCTATAATGACTTTATCAAATTTGTTGTGCCATTGCTTGGGAGCTTGCTTTAGACCATAAAGAGATTTTACTAATCTACAAACCTTCTTTTCTTGACCTTTAGCAATAAAACCTTCAGGTTGCTCCATATATATCTCTTCTTCTAAATTTCCATTTAGAAATGCTGTCTTTACATCCATTTGATGGATCAGCATATCATGAATGTGCTAGAGCTAGAAGGGTTCTAATAGAAGAAATTCTAGCTACAGGAGAGTAGGTATCAAAATAATCTAATCCTTTCTTCTGGGTAAACCCTTTGGCCACTAATCTAGCCTTATATTTTTCTATGGTACCATCGGCTCTAAGTTTCTTCTTAAAGATCCACTTACAACCTATTGGTTTGCTGCCTAAAGGAAGGTCTACTAAAAACCAAGTATTGTTCTCCATGATGGAGTTGTACTCATTGTTAATAGCTTCTTTCCAGAAAGGGGCATCAGGAGAGGATATGGCTTCTTCATAAGTTGAGGGGTCACCTTCTATCAAAAATGTGAAGAATCCCTCTCCTAAATTCTTTTCAATCCTTCCTCTTTTACTCCTTCTAGGTTCTATGACTTGTTCAGATTGTGAACTAGGCATTTGGTCATGAGAACTAGTAGACGGAGTAAAAGAAAGGTTAGAGGAAGATGAAGGGTTTCTATCCTTGAAGGGAAAAATATTCTCAAAGTATACAGCATCTCTAGCTTCAATGATTGTGTTATTAGAGATTTCATTTACTTCAGAATGGGTTACAAGAAATCTATTGGCATTACTATCTAAGGCATATCCTATAAATACAGCATCTATCAGT
>JANAVB010040818.1:3950840-4064566 GCA_029216955.1 Iris pallida | reverse complement strand
TATTTTTATGTGTTAATGACAACCGTAGTGATCACCAGACTGATAAAGACTTGTAGAATACCCATTGGCTTTACCATATACCTGTCCTAGGACCCATGCGTAGAATGATTTCTTAAAATTTTCAAAAATTAGGAATTGACAATCAAACAGGTATACCGTCCGACTAGAGTTGACTCAGCCATTGGTTATTAACCAAGTCATTTCTTCGTCAAGTGGTTTCTTGGTTTTGTTTCAATGGCTGAGATTGATTGGAGGGGTCATGGGTTGATGATGTGACTCAACTATTGGCCATGATTTAATCCTCTCTCATTTATAAACCCTTTCATTTTCTCTCTTCTATCATTTTCTATCTTATTCTCTCTCTCTCTCTCTCTCTCTCTCTCTCTCCATTTCCTTTCCATTTCTTGCTTGAGCTAGGACTTGGTCTTAAGACCGAAGAGTGGTTTCAGAATCCCTCTTGGTGGTGGAGTGAAAGTTTAGGCTTAGAGTTTGACCTAGGCAAGTACATCTTGTCATTCTCTTGAACACATTGGGGTTTTCATGTATCTTGATATTCCCATGGTTATTATTTCATGATTTTGCTCCATACATGATTCTAGATTAGTTTACTATCACGTCCCAGAACCAGAATACTAGAGAAAGGGAACGGACGTAGGCCAGCTACGTAATGCGAACATTGCGAAGTACTCCAGTACCCCATATTATGGTCATGTATGTCAATAATATTGGGTATCCTAGCATGCAATCACTCTATGGCTAAATCTAATCTCATATCCACAGGCAATAACAATGAAATAATGGTACAAATGATAATCCATAAGTCTACTAAAATAATGAAGACAAGAGTATCTTCCTACATAGTTCCTAACATCAATACAAGAAATATACCATTTTATAACGCTTACAAAAATGTTATTATAATGCTTTATAAATAAGTGTGACAAAGATTTAGAAACATCACTTAATATGACGTTTTGAAGGATTTTCCAGTCTATTATTACGGTTTTTTTTTTAAATAAACGTCACAGTACATACTTTTATATCCCTTATGTACTCCAGTGTTATGAAAGGTTCAAAAAAAAAAAAATTCGTGCCGCGCTCGAAAATTTTCGAGCCCCATTAATAGGTCCCTCTTTCTCCTTCTCCTAGTTACTCTACTTTTTCTTTTTATAGTTCTTCCTTTTCCAAACCGCCCCTCTACTTCCTCTCCTTCTACTCTGGCTCCCTTTGCCCCCGCACCCCCCTCCTCGTTGTCGCCGGAACCCACTCCTCCTCGCTTCCGGCTCCGCCATCTCCCCATCTTCAAAATTCTTATATCTAATTTTTTTTGGTGACTTTTGTTGTTATTTTTTGGCAGTTCTGTATATTCCAGGGTTAGGTTTCCAGATCTGCGTGATTTGCTAAAATTTGTTCGATTCAGTGGGATT
Organism: Iris pallida; assembly: GCA_029216955.1. NCBI lineage: Eukaryota > Viridiplantae > Streptophyta > Magnoliopsida > Asparagales > Iridaceae > Iris > Iris pallida. The sequence continues at coordinate 4,063,139 of JANAVB010040818.1, read as the reverse complement.
ATTGTTGATATTTGGCTTTACTAGAATCGAATTTAGTAAGTATTCAAGAGAGAGGACTAGTTTGGTGACCTTGTAGAAGTATGATTATGGATTTTAATTATTTAGGAGGTCCTTTCGATCGAACTAGTTTTACTCATTTCACATTGTTGTGTGTTTATTTAGGAAACTTTGTTGTGCTTGGCATATTGATGCATGAGGAATGATCCCAAGAACTACTTCACCTATAAGGTCGGGGTCTTTGCCAAGATGGGCCAATATAAATGCTTCCTAGAGACCTACTTCATCCGATCGATTGGCCTATTACAAGCTTCTATTTAATTTGCATCTTTGTTTTGCTTACTTTTTTTTGTTGAGCACACCAACTGTTTGTTAAAATTCTTGTATGGATTACTAGAGTTCTTGGATGCGTAGGTCCCCGATCCACACAAATACTATACGACCTTTTGTTCATCCTTACATCTATTGCAGAATGTAAAATATTAGCTGAAAACAATCTAGATCTTGTAGGTAAAAAATATTGATGCAGAGGGAAGGCTTACGTGTTGGTGTTTTTGCCTTTGTACTAGAAAAGATAGTCCCACATCGGCTACACCAAATGGTGAGTATCTCAATATAATGCATTGCTTGTGTCGAGGTGTGCACATGAGGTGTAGTGGGGCACAAGTTTGTGCCATGTGGGAGTATTTTCCTAGAAGGAAAAATGATTAAATCCAACAAGGATGCAAGTTGATTTTTGTTGTGCGGACTCGGACTCCAGGATGTCTCGTGCATGCACGGGAGTGTTCGGGGGGTAGGCATGGACTGACACACTTCTATGCTGATTGTGGGATGATCTAAAATATCAAACTCTATTTTTAAGTATTGGTATTTTAGTCCCACATCGGATATGAGAAGAGGTGAAGTCTCAACTCCACTCTATAAATAGAGCCCCTTGGCCTCCTTTGAAAGAGGTACCAAGAAGAGAGTTAAGGGAGTCTGTAAAGTCCAGGAAGCCCGTTCAAGTTTCAAATATTGACTTACGAGCGTTCCAGAAGTTCTTCGTGAACTTGCTGATTCCTGGAAGCAGATCGTGTTGGGGCGAATCTTGCTTTGAGCAACGGTGATCTAATCACCCCAGCAAGAACCTTTTCTCTTCTTCTTTCTTCTTTCTTCTTTCTTCTCCTTCATCTGAGTTGTAACTCAGTTCTGTCCGTCAGCAACTGCGATTGCGAGGAAGAACGTGAGATTTATTTTCTGATTATTGTTGCTTTTGTAATCAGATTCATATTATAGTGTTCCTATTGGATCTCGAGAATAATCAGAAGGGGAACGTTTGTTTGAACCTCTGATCTCGACATTGAGTCTACCATCTTTGATTAAGCCTCGGGACTAACAATCTCAAAGCAAGATCCTTGTAGATGGAGAACTCTCGTGCTTCTCTCATCGATACCAGCTTTAACAAGTTGGAGAAATTAGACGGAGAACATTTCCAAATCTGGAAGAGGAAGGTCACCTTTAATCTTCAACTCGTGGACGTAGACCATGTTTTGATTGAGGATGAACCGACGATTCCAGAAGGAGGAACTGCCGATGCTATTGCTGCTGCACTCGTCAAGCAGAGCAAATGGAAGAGAGCAAACATCATCTGTAAACTGCTGATTCTCAATTCTATGGAAGACTCTTTGGCAGAGTCATATTCCAAGAAGGTGAAGGCCAAAGAGATCTGGGATTCTTTGGGTAAGCTATATGAAGATGATGAGAACAGGTCCAAAATCTTCATCGTTGAGAAGTACCACAAGTGGCTCTTCGAAGACGAGATGACGGTGCTACCTCAAGTAAAAGAATTCCTGAAGTTGTGCCAGAAGTTGGATGACGAGAAGATGTCCTTCGTCGACAAGTTTGTCGTTGGAGGGATAGTCTCGAGACTTCCTGCTGGTTGGAGCAACTTATATGCTAGAATGCATCGGAAGAAGCTGGACATTAGCTTGGAAGATCTTCTACAAGAGATCCACGTTGAGGACGAAATACGATCTCAATATAAGATGGACTCTCTGTCCAAACAACTGGTTAAGGCCAACTTAGTGCAGACAAGAGAGTTCAAGGGGAAGCAGTTGGCTTCTCATCACAAGAAGAAGGACTCCACTAATCTAAAAGTGAACGGTCCTTCGTTCAAGCAACAGAAGTCCAAGTCCCACGTGACTTGCTTCAACTGTGACAAGAATGGCCACTACATGAGTGAATGCAAATCCATGCCCAAACCAGAATAGCAGGTATAACTAAACTTGGTTATTTTGATTACTTAACTTGGTTGCTATTGTTGCACAGGTTGAGTTATCTAGCGTGATAGCTGACTAGTGGTCTGACACTAGTGCATCTGACCACATGTGCTCTCAAAGGAGCTGTTCACCAAGGACGAGCCATGTTATGATGAAGGTCTCGATGGCGAACATATATCTAGCAGAAGTTTTGAAGATCGAGACAGTGGTTATTAACCACCGACAAGGATACTGGAATGCGTGTTGCACGTACCAGAGATTTTTCGGCGATCTGATCTCAGAAAGTCTGTTATCTGATACAGACTTGAAAGATGGACATTCGTACTAGCCAGATGGTAATTTTTTGGCGAGGAACATGCTTCGAAAAGATGTTCGGTGCTGAAGGAATGTTCGAACTTCTGCTGATGGCGATGAAGTTACTTCATTGAGTGGACTGAGAGTTGTTCTATGACAGAAGCAGACTCAAGCTGTCCTACCGGGACCTTATCTTCGGAATGTGGGGGTACGGAGGTGGAGGTTTAAGGTCTGTACAGATACAAGACTGTTGGGAAACTGCTCAGACGATTGAACTAAAGTACTGATCATCTGGAGTTAGTACACTCAGATATCTGTGACTTTTATCAATTCTCCACAGAGGCCGATTCGAAGTGTTTCTCTAAGTGCACGTTCGCATGAATTCTCAAGTAGAAGGATGCAGCATTCGAGTAGTTCAGAGACTTCAGGGCTGAAGCTGAACGTTAAACCGATCTACAACTACTCAGAAGTGATCGAGATGTACAGTATAGGTCTCATGAATTCGTATCGTTCTGCAAAGAACATGGAATCATCAATAAGACTACTGCTCCATATTCTCCTCAATCTAACGGGGTAGCGGAGAGGAAGAACAGAACATTGACAGAAATGATGAACTCAATGCTGCTAACTACGGGTCTTCCTAAATGCTAATGGAGAGAAGCTGCATTGACGATCACTTTTATTCTAAATAGAGTGCTGTATGCAACTTCGGACGTAACTCATCATGAACTCTGGTCCAAAGTCAGACCTAACTTGAATGTCATTCGAGTGTGGGGGTCTCTGGCTTATGTGAAGCTCCCAGATCTGAAGATTCAGAAGCTGGGGACTAGGACTACGAAGACGATCTTCTTGGGGTATGCCGAGAAGAGTGATGCTCGGAGATTTTTTGATATTGAGTCAAATTATATCATCGAATCTCGTGAAGACAATTTGCAAGGCACAAGAATATTGTTCTTACGGATAAATCGGAGAACAATAAGGGTGCGCAAGAAACTGAAGTTTTCAATAAAGAAGTAGTCCAAGAAGATGTTGTTGTTGAAACAACGGTTGAACCAGAACTCGCTGAGCCGTCGTCGAAGCGAGCGAGGAGGCCGAAGAACTTCGGAGATGACTTCGTCACCTATCATATGGAAGCAGATCCGCTTACCTATGATGAGGCGATGAAGACCAGAGATGATGTTTTCTGGAAGGAGGCGATTGATAATGAAATTGATTCCATCACCTCAAATAACACTTAGGTGTTGGTTGATCTTCCTGAAGGAGCGAAACCCATCGGATGCAAATGGATCTTCAAGAAGAAGATGAGAGCAGATGGAACTATTGACAAGTTCAAGGCTAGGTTGGTGGCCAAGGGATTTTCTCAGAAGCAGGGAATCGAATACTTTGACATGTATGCTCCAGTAGCCCGGATGACCACCATCAGAATGTTGATTGCTCTCGCAGCGATACATAATATGGTGATACATCAGATGGATGTGAAAATGGCATTCCTGAATGGCGAGCTGACCGAAGAGATCTACATGCAACAGCCAGAAGGGTTTGTCGTCAAAGGTCTTGAAGACAAAGTCTGCAAGTTGGTGAAATCTCTGTACGGTTTAAGGTAAGCTCCCAAAATGTGGCATGAGAAGTTTGACAAAGTCATAAGGTCAAATGGCTACAGGGTCAGTAAAACAGACAAGTGTGTCTATACGAAGTTTGCTGACGGAAGAGGAGTCATCGTTTGTCTATACATAGACGACATGCTAATCCTAGGTACGGATATAAGCTGTGTCACGGAGACAAAGAAGTTCCTCTCGACGAAGTTCAGTATGAAGGACTTGGAGGATGCTGATGTTATCTTGGGACTCAAGATCATCCGGACAGACACTGGACTAGCGCTGTCACAGTCTCATTATGTTGAGAAGATGATCACTCGTTACGGGTATCAGGATCTTCCAGGGATCGATACGCCGTACAAGTGTGATCTGAAACTGAAGCCTAATTCAAGAGAAAGCGTCAGGCAGCTGGAGTATGCAAGCGTAATCGGGAGTTTGATGTATGCTACTACTGCCACAAGGCCAGACATAGCTTTCGCTGTGAGAATGCTGAGTCGTTTCACGAGCAACCCAGGCATTGAGCACTGGAAAGCTGTGAAACGGGTTATGAGATATCTCAAGAAGACTCAGACATATGTACTACACTACAGCGGAGATCCGTCGGTTGTGGAAGGCTTCAGTGATGCCAGCTGGTGCTCAGAAGTGGAGAGCGAGAGGTCCATAGGTGGATACATTTTCACAATGGGTGGAGCTGCTATATCGTGGAAATCGAAGAAGCAGGCTATGCTATCGCGATCATCCATGAAATCTGAGTTATTTGCACTTAATACCGCAACGTAGGAAGCAGAATGGCTTCGGGAGCTCATGTATGATCTTTCAGTGGTTGGGGCACAAATACCGGAGATACCGATATACTACGATAACCAGGTGACTGCGGCGGTGGCATCAAATGACCTCTTCAACGGGAAGAAGAGGACTGTACGGTTGAAGCACAAGACAATACACGATCTCATCAAGAGGGGTGTTATTGCAGTGATTGATGTTCTGAGTCAGGAGAACCGGGCGGATCCGTTCACCAAGGGCCTCAAGCGCCAGCTGGTCGATGACACAGCTTGTAAAATGGGCTTGAAGGCATTCTGATATTGTGTTATTACAATCCTACCATAAAGTTTTATGCTATTAGTTCAAAGAGAAATCTACTAGACATCTAGCTTTTGGTTCAAGGGAGGACTATTAACCAGAAGAATATCATGAACGGTGGGTACTTGTCCTCTGTGACATGGAGAGGTTACTGACCTACAACTACTGTTGTCTACTGTTGTTTTCTGTGGAAAACGGATCCTGTGGGAAGGTTGGCTTAAATGCCTTAATGAGTTCTCAGGCAGAGTGAATGCCTGGAGTGCTTTACAGGAAGCACGGTAGCGCAGCACTACAAGGAGTGTAACTCCATGCTATAGTGGGGTGACTCCACCATGAGGTTCCCAGGTAGGGGTAATGCCTCGGGTTTGTAAGCTAAGTCACAGCGGAGTAGCACCGCAAATAGGCAGGTAACCTAATGTTGTATGATAATCGTAATAAAGAGAGGTAGACAACACTACAAAGAGGACGATGTCCTTATGTTACAGTGGCATGACACCACGAAGAGGTACCAGGTAGGATAAAGCCTCGGCTTTCCAAGCCATGTCATAGCGGCGTAACACCGCACGGAAGCGCAAGGCTTCATGCTGGGTAGTTTGGCACTACAAAGAGGCTTGTGACCTCATGCTACAGTAGTATGACACTACGATGAGGTACCCAGGTGGGGTAAAGCCTCGGCTTTAAGCCATGTCATAGCGGCGTAGCACCGCAAAGAAGCGCAATGCTTCATGCCATGACTCTTTATAAAGAACTCACCTATAGTGTATGGACAGAGATATCAGGCCGTCTTATGAGGGTAAACTTGTAGACGCCCAAAAATTATACACTGAAACCAGGCTGGCACAAGGCCTTCAATGTACAGCCAGAAGCACAGTTGATGTCATTATGTGAGTAGGAAGAATTGCAGTTATGATGCAGAATTCAAGGCTTAGTCCATTCTTGTATCATGCTGTTATTTAACCTATGCGGGAAGATTCAAGTCGTAGCGACATCTCTCCTAATGCATGATGGGCAGTCACTGTGGGGAACGCTCAACCCATATATTGAGATATGTGGAAGATTGTTGGTGTTTTTGCCTTTGGACTAGAAAAGATAGTCCCACATCGGCTACACCAAATGGTGAGTATCTCAATATAATGCATTGCTTGTGTTGAGGTGTGCACATGAGGTGTAGTGGGGCACAACTTTGTGCCATGTGGGAGTATTTTCCTAGAAGAAAAAAAGATTAAATCCAACAAGGATGCAAGTTAATTTTTGTTGTGCGGACTCGGACTCGGACACGGACTCTAGGATGTCTCGTGCATGTACGGGAGTGTTCGGGGGGTAGGCGTGGACTGGCACACTTCTATGCTGATTGTGGGATGATCTAAAATATCAAACTCTATTTTTGAGTATTGGTATTTTATTCCCACATCGGATAGGAGAAGAGGTGAAGTCTCAACTCCACTCTATAAATAGAGCCTGTTAGCCCCTGTTTTTCAAAATTTAATTTAATTAGTGTTAATTAGTTGCTAATGACCTATTTAGCTTTAAAATAATTTAATATGATTTTAGGAATTTTTCAAGAATTTTTAAATGATTTTTAAATAGTTCTTAAGTTAAAATATATCATTTTGTAATTAACTAAATTATTTTAATATCATTTTGCAATATTTAAATTTGTTTTAATAGGAGTTTGCAAATATTTATTTGCAACCTATTTGGTTTGGGGCTTTCTGTAATTTCCTAAAACTACGGGGACCTAACTGCTAAACCTACCTACCCTCCCCACGTTCTCTCTCTCTCCTCTCACTCACCCACTCCCCACGACCGGCCAGCTGCCCCCGCTATTCACGACCGACCCCAGACCCTAGCCGACCTCCTAACCCTATAAATAAGACCCCCAGACCAAACCCTAACTCTAGCACACCACCACGACCACCCTGACCCCCTTCGTCCCCGATGAGAGACTAAACCCTAACCCTAACTCCGGCGAGTGCAGCGTCGCCCCCCACAGCGACCATCACCGCCCACAACCGCCACCACTCGACGCGCCACACCGAGACGAACGCAGCGCCACCCGAGCGCCGCGTCCCCGACGCCCTAGCCGCCGTCCAGTGCCCCCGACTTCCACCCCCGACGCTGGACACGTGAGTAGCAACTTCAAACCGTGTCGTACGTGTCTCGTACACATATATATGACTCGCCAGGACACGCGCGACGTGATGGTGAGTCTGGACACGTAAAATTTGACCCGTACGTGTCGTGCATAGCGCGGACATGGGACTCGTGTGTCCTTAACTGTCAGGACACAGAGACAAGGGTTAACGGGTTTAGATTCGTGTTATCGGGTTCAAACCCATTAACCTAAAAACCTAAATAAAACTAACCCGAACCTAACCCCTAACAGATGACTCGGGCCGACCTCCTGGCCAGCCCGACCAAGCCCAAGAACCCGACCCCCCTGGGCCGAGTTCGAACCCCCCTCCCTCTGTTTTTGTTTTCTTTTTTGTTTTCTTTTCTTTTTGTTTTATTTTATTTTAAATATATATATATATATGTATAAATGTATTTATATATATATATGTATATATGTATTTAAGTATATATATTATTATATATATACTGTTATATATGTATATATACAGTATTTGTATATGTATATATATATTTTATATTTGGTATTTTATTTTATAAGTATATATATATATATATATATATATATATATATATATATATATATATATATATATATATATATATATATATATATATATATGGGTTCATGTGTATATATATTATTATATACATACTATCATACTGCTTTGCACTAATGACTTCTGAAGTAACATATCACATATATATTCTAGACTTCTAGTATGTACAATAAAAAGACAAGCAAATTACATATTCAGAAGTTAACAAATATGAAGCCTTTATTCTAATTATTATTATAGTACATGAAATCAAACTATTCAAAGCATCCACTAAGTAGTTGCAAGACATTAATTCTAATCTTGGTTCGGTCTTCATCGTACTATGTACATGTCAAAATAATTAAAGCTTTAATTATTAGCTATAAGGAATCGATGCTCATTTTAGTCATATTTACATAGCTACAAGGAATTTATGCCATATTAGCTACAAGGAATTTATGCCATATTCCTTTCAATGCTTTTGCAAAATCTGTTTTTTCTTGTGAAGTTATATGGACACAAACACGATATAATATACTATGACATGGCGACACAAACACACTCATTTTAGTCATATTTACATAGCTACAAGGAATTGATGCTATATTCATTTCAATACTTTTGCAAAATCTATTTTTTTTTCTTTTGTTCTTTTCTCTCCGCTATTGTCACGACTCGTTCCCGAATAATCGTATACGAGTCGGATACGTCCTGTTGGAAATTTACTTCAAAACTTCGGATTAAAATCTGCAAGAAAATAAATTAAATTAAAGTTACCGGCCTCCGGGAAAGTCGTGCACGAAGCACTGCCCTAAGAGTTAGTTCGGGTCTATGTGCAGACTGAATCCGAACGCCTCTAGTGGTAAAATCTCCGCTCCACCGGAATCTCGTTGCCGCACACGACGTCGAGAGAATGACCCCTACTTAGCTCCGCCCAGAGCAACAAATGAAGAACAGTATTTCAAGAGGAAAGAGAATTTGAGAGAGAGAGAGCTTTCGCAATGATTTTTTTTTTCATGTGAAAGAGAGAAGGAGGAAACCTCATTATATAGGCTATTAGCCAAAGGATGGAATAATGAGGATATTAAAATAGTCTTAAATTTTAACGTTACAAAAAATTGTAGCACATGATAAAAATGTGATACATTGGATCTAGACATGATTCAAACATTCAAAAGTTATAGAATTGTAACGGTTAAAAATAAATGATGAGGAAAAAGGTTTTTTGTAATTAGCTACAACAATCCCCTCCCCCCCAAAAACCAAGTTCCGAAATAACAGAAAAAAGAAACGAAAGAGAAAAGTTAAAGGTGAGAAAGATTTCTGGGCAGTTGAATACTATGCATAAATGAGATGGACTACAGCCTTGAATCTCACGTAGTGACTATTGTCTTTTGTCTGAAGAAGAACTTGATGGACTACGCCTTGAATCAGTCTTCTTGAACCAGACTCAGAAATTAGCACACATAGTACGCTAGAGGTACTTGGGTCTATCGGGTGGCGCGTTTGGTTGGCCATGTGCACTTTTACATATTCATGAGAGTTGTCTAGGATCGCCCTGTCCTATAGTCGCGGCCCTCACGACCTCTCATATAGGTAAGTCCATAAGGGTTGGTGATAGGAATCAACCCTGCATATCATGCTTGGACTTATTAAGAGTTTAAACTCAACCTATCCATATCACAAAAGGAACACTGTCACCATAGGGATGGGGTATGAATGTACACATGTACAGCCTCCTGGGCTTTTATTTTAAAGAGAATTTAATCTCAGGTCAGTGTTCCATAATAGTCACCTAGTCCAGTTTGTTTCTACCCATTGAACCGGCTTCTTGGGATCTCCAGTCAGACTCGGTTGGGTTGCCACTGCTGGTGACTATACTATGGGCTTAACCCCATCCCCCTCGATGATTCTAGGATCAATGTCCTAGACAGACCCTTCGTCAAGTGGTCTGTAAAGTTCTTTTCTGACTTTATATAGTCAAGAACCACATATTTGCCCAATAGGCTCTTTATTGACTTGAAACGCAGCTGCAGGTGCCTGTTCATCTTAGCATTCACAGAATCATGCTTTAGTAGTTCTATAACAGATTTATTATCACAGTTTATAGAAATTGCAGGAATAGGATGAACAAAAACAGGTATATGCATAATAAGATTTCTGAGACATTCGGCTTCTGTACATGTAGTATCCAAAGCTATCATTTCAGAGTCCATTGTACTCCTGGCTATAATAGTTTGTTTACATGATCCCCAGGAGATTGTGTAACTCCCAGTTTTTTGAAAATGGGGTATTTTTGAAAATTTATTATTTTAATTATTACTAATGATAATTTAGTCATGATATGATTTTTGGTGATTTTTAGTGTAATTAAAACCATTTTCTAAGTCATGACTTATGACTTTGTGATTTACTAATGAAACCCTAGTGTAACCTTAGAGTTACTTGTCCTAGAGACTAACCATGATCATGTGAGCCTAGTCATAAGTTTAGAACATTAAAATTGTGGTTTTAGCCTAAGGGGTATTTTGGTAAATTTCTAGGAATTAAGCAGGATTAGGGAAATTTTACTATTCATGGACTTTTGATTAGTGACTTGATAATCCCTAACCTAGTTACCCTAATCTATAGGTTAACCCCTAACCTAGAATGACCAAGGGTTAGATTTTATCATGAATCAAGGTGTCAAAATATCTATTTTTACTTTAATAGATAGTTTGCTTGATTTATGCAAAATATCCATTTAAGGCACAAAAAGTCCTTAGCTTAGCCAAGAAGTTTTGAACCCCCCATGCCTAGTATGGCCGGCCAAGTGACCCCATGATAGCCCCTTGCCCCCTCTCTCCTATATAGCTAACACTTAGTTCATATTCCCATAGTTACATGAAAAATCAAAACCAAGAAAAACCTAGAAAACCTTCCACTCATTCTTCTATAACTTTCTCATTTCAAGAGATTTGAACCTCTAGTTTTCTCCATTAGGTCACCTACAATCTAAGGGAGCCTAGGGAAGTGTGCTACTCAAGTTTCACCAAGAGAGGACAAGTTGAGGCTAGAGGATACATCACCCTCTTTTAGGGATTTTCAAGACTTTGTGCACCAAGAGGTAATTATTCCTAAACCTTGTTAATATAGTGTTTTTCCTCACAATTGCATGCATCTAGGTAACCCTAGCTCTGTTTTTAGGTTTGGTAAATTTTAGGGTTTGTTTGGTGTCGTATCGGACACGTATCCTATTTGTCAAAACATTGAATTTTAGTGTAAATAGCTCACTGTCACATGAAAATTTACTCACTGTTTTGTAAATGTATTTAAACCAAAATGAAGCTTAGACCTAGCTAACCCTAACCCCTACTCACTGAGCACAAGTTGGCCTTGTGTCGTGTCCAAAACTGGACACAAAGCCCTCGGGACACACTGCACAGTACACAGGGAAAATGCCCTGCTACCACTGTGTCAGTTCTCACTGGACACGTCACTTGGACACGTCAAACTTGACACCCACCTTGGGGCATTGACTGACAGGTCATCCCCAAAGTTTGGGATGACTTCGTGTCGTGTCGGACACGAAATCGACTCTCAAAGGGTCGTTCAGTGCACAGTATACACACAGACACCTAACTTTGGGCGTGTCGTGTCACTGTATACGACACGTAGACATTCGTACTGACACGAGCACGTAGCCTATACTTAGGCGAACACGTGGACACAATTTCGTGGTGTCTCGTGTCCCGTGTCACGAACACGAGACACGAGAAAACACGTCTACACGGTCTGAAACACGTATTTTAGGGTTCCGATACGCGTCTCGTGTCCGTTATACACGAAACGTGGACACGTATCAGGCCCATGGACACGAAGCCCAACCCTAGGCGCACCTTCGGGCACGAGCATGAGGCCTGTGTCGCTTTGTGTCGTGTCCTAGGTCGTTTTCTAATTTGTACTGATACGTGTGTATCAGTTTAACCTAGTTTACCCGTGTGACTTTGAAACCTCGTGGACACGCCGTGTCGTGTCGTGACATCGTGTCAGGATGCTAAGATCCTAGTCTAACCTAGGGGCTACAGTTACCAACCAACCTTGGGCCATTTTAGTTTGATTTAGGTTGTGTTTCGTTTAACCTAAGATCTAGGTTTACTGTCCAATATTCCATTTCCAGTTTAATTCCCAGTTTTCTAAATTGGATTTTGATTGTTAATTAATGTTGATTTTTTACATATAATGCTATGTTATTATTAGGTTAACATGTTGTATAAATGTTAGTGTGTGTGTGGGTGAAATTTGGGGAGAAATGGGTGTGTATTCATGTGTTTTCACACATGTGTAAGGAGGGGCCTGTTTAGTGTATTGTGTGTGTGTGTGTGTAGAGTGTGTGTGTTCTTGGTGTGTTCAGTCACTGTTCAGTGACTAAACAGAGGACCCCCCCCCCCCCAATTTTCAGTCTCCCCTATTCTCTCTCTCTATATGATTCTCTCTCTCTCATTATATCTCTATATATATATTGTATATATATTGTATTAGGTATATATATACATATACATATATATGTCTATATGTTATATAGTTGTGTGTATAAATATAAGTTATATATATTTGGGTATGGGTATATACATATTGACCCCTATATATAGGTATAATGTATAGACCCTATTATAGGTGTAAACCTATGAACCCTATAGCCTTGACCTAGGAATACTAACCTATGGGCTATGATACTAGCCTATGGCCATTAGGCCTAACCCTAATTGACTAGTAAACCAAGACTTAGCTAGTTTGACCCCAATTTGACTAAGTGTTGACCAAGGCCAACCTTAGGTCAAATTTGAACTAGCTTAACCTAGTTTTGACTTAAACTAACCTAGAATGACTAGTTTGACTAACCCTAACTAGTTTAACATTGTTTGACCTAACTTGGACTAGTTTGACCAGTTTGACTTTTAGTGTTGACCAAGGTTGACCAAAGTCAACTATAGGTCAAACCTTGACCTAATTGACCTAGAAAGGATTTAGATGAATTCTAAATGACTTAATGATCTAGGTTTGACTAAACCCTAGACTGTTGACTAGTTGATTATGGTTTGACCCATTCATGGGTAAATTGTGACTTAAAGTTAAATGAGTAGTCCTATGTAAATGAAGATATGTATGGGGTTAAGTAGAATACTTAGGAATTAAGTCTTGATTTGAGTTAGACTATGGTTTTAGCTTGATTATAAGGTTAAGGTTGTATTGTACTGTATATTTATATGTGGTATACCTTATATAGGAAGTTGGTTATACCTTAGCTTTGTATTATGGTATCTTAGGTAACCTAAGACAAGTTAGCCTATGGTTAGTTGAGTTAACCTTATAGAGTTGACTTGGATAGTTTACCCTTGACCCAATTACCTTGTTGACTAATCTAAAGTTGACCAGAACCTTGATTAGTCTAAATTTGACTTAAGTTGACTTTTGACCAGATTGACCTAGAATCATGTAGTATGCATTGTATACTCTATTTTTACCATTGTGGATATATTGCGACCTATTTTACTCTAAATAGGACTCTGTGACACCAGTTCGAACATCTATTCATATCAGTCATACAGGGTGACAGGCGAGTACATTCTCTGATCTTTTCATGCTTGTTAGGACTTATATTCTTGCTTTAGATTACTTTACATGATGCTGTCACGTCATTATCACGGATTGGTACTATATGGATCTTGTTATGCGATGTTATCTCCCTCGGGGTGCATCAGATACAGTTGTCATGTGCTTTTCACGAACATCTTGTATTTCATGTACACCGCTTTCATGTATACTCTTGTGCAATCTTGTACTCTCATGATCACGTGAGCAACCATGATAAAAACCTCTTGTGCAAGGTAACGTAACTTGACTGGATCCTTGTGTATTGATTGGGGAGGGTGAGTAGGAAATGGTTATGTGATCAAAATCCCATCTTGTACAAATTCTTGTGAAATCTTGTAAAATCTTGTATATGTCCTAAGCCCGTTTATATAACCATATCATGCTCTAAATTACAGGTTACCTACAGTTCTTACTTATCATATATATAGATATTTCCAGTTATCAAATCTCTCTCATTTTATATATATTCTTTACAGTTCATGTATCTTACTCTATGCATGCTTTACATTTTCCAACCTGATATGAACTGCGTGAGATGTATTGTGCTCGTTCCTGTCCTGACTGGGCCTGTTGAAAATATTACAGATGATGATGGTGACTGTCCTACCTTCTATGGGACACATGAGGGTGACCTTCAGGAGCCTGAGGAGCATCTAGCTCAGTAGAGGGTGTCTAGTCTAGTCTAGTGTTTACAGTTTTCATTTTGTATCGGACTGTTCCGATTGTTAGTTGTGACTTAGTTATTTTTCAGGTCTTGTACTTATTTGTGTTGGACATCTACTTTGTGTGGTGTGGTAACTCTATATATATATTCAGTTTCTTCCTTTCGTCTGATTCCATATCATGCTCTACCTTTCCTAGACTTGTGTTTGAGATAAAGAGTTGAGTTGTTATGTTATACCTCCGTGCGGAGATGACAGGTTTATATGTCTTATTGTTAGATGTTAGTTATTATAGATGACCTATACAGCGTTCTACCGCCGACACTGCGACGTAGGCTGGACGTACCCACGTTCTCGTGTCCCTAATCAGGGTGTGGGTCGTGACAGATTACAGCTCCTGCTAGGGTAAAAACATATCCAGTAGTGGATTTCACATCATGTGAATCAGTTACCCAATTTGCATCGGAGTAACCTTCTATGATATCAGGGTGTCTAGTATAATGAAGTTTATAATCTAGAGTACCCTTAAGATATCTAAATACTCTGTCCAATGCAGTCCAATGCGACTGATTTGGGTTACTAGTATATCTACTTAGTCTCCCAATAGCAAAAGCAATGTCAGGTCTGGTCCTATTTGTTATGTACATAAGGGACCCAATCATTTGTGAATATCTATGTTGTTCTATAGGTGATCCTTCATTCTTCTTGAGAACAACATTACTGTCATAAGGGGTAAGGACAGGTTTCTTGTCAAAATACTCAAACTTTCTTAGCATTTTCTCAATTGAATGTGCTAAGGATAGAGTATAGCCCTCTTTCCTTTTTGACACTTGCATTCCTAGGATCAGATTTGCCTCACCTAAGTCTTTCATATCAAACTGGTTAGATAAATAATTCTTAGTATTATTTATCAATTCCAGTGAAGATCCTAAAATAAGGATATCATCAACATACAAGCATAAGATAACACAACTTTCATTTGTATTTTTAGAATACAAACATTTGTCATATTCATTTGGTACAAAACCAAATTCTATAATGACTTTATCAAATTTGTTGTGCCATTGCTTGGGAGCTTGCTTTAGACCATAAAGAGATTTTACTAATCTACAAACCTTCTTTTTTTGACCTTTAGCAATAAAACCTTCAGGTTGCTCCATATATATCTCTTCTTCTAAATTTCCATTTAGAAATGCTGTCTTTACATCCATTTGATGGATCAGCATATCATGAATGGATGCTAGAGCTAGAAGGGTTCTAATAGAAGAAATTCTAGCTACAGGAGAGTAGGTATCAAAATAATATAATTCTTTCTTCTGGGTAAACCCTTTGGCCACTAATCTAGCCTTATATTTTTCTATGGTACCATCGGCTCTAAATTTCTTCTTAAAGATCCACTTACAACCTATTGGTTTGCTGCCTAAAGGAAGGTCTACTAAAAACCAAGTATTGTTCTCCATGATGGAGTTGTACTCATTGTTAATAGCTTCTTTCCAGAAAGGGGCATCAGGAGAGGATATGGCTTCTTCATAAGTTGAGGGGTCACCTTCTATCAAAAATGTGAAGAATCCCTCTCCTAAATTCTTTTCAATCCTTCCTCTTTTACTCCTTCTAGGTTCTATGACTTGTTCAGATTGTGAACTAGGCATTTGGTCATGAGAACTAGTAGACGGAGTAAAAGAAAGGTTAGAGGAAGATGAAGGGTTTCTATCCTTGAAGGGAAAAATATTCTCAAAGTATACAGCATCTCTAGCTTCAATGATTGTGTTATTAGAGATTTCATTTACTTCAGAATGGGTTACAAGAAATCTATTGGCATTACTATCTAAGGCATATCCTATAAATACAGCATCTACAGTCTTAGGTCCTATCTTCCTCTTTTTAGGTTCAGGAATTCCTACTTTAGCTAGACAACCCCAAACTTTGAGGTAATTAACCCTAGGGGTTCGACCTTTTCATAACTCATATGGGGTCTTATCATTAGTCTTACTGGGTATCCTATTAAGAATATAACAGGCTGACAATAAGGCTTCTCCCCAAAGATTATCAGGGGCACCTGAGCTGAGAAGCATGGCATTTACCATATCTAAAAGAGTGCGATTCTTCCTTTCAGCAACTCCATTGGATTGTGGTGAATAAGGAGCAGTTACCTCATGAATAATTCCATGTTCTTCACAGAAGTTATTCATATCATTTGAGGTGTACTCTCCCCCACGATCTGATCTAAGGATCTTAATCTTCCTATCCAACTGGTTCTCAGCTTCAGATTTATAGACCTTGAATCTGTCTAGAACTTCATCTTTGGTCTTAAGGAGGTAGGTGTAGCAATACTTTGAATGGTCATCTATAAAAGTAATAAAGTATTTCCTACCGCCTCGGGTCAAGATCCTATTGGAATCACAAACATCACTATGGATAAGTTCTAGGAGTTCAGAATCTCTATAGACAGATTTGAAAGGTAATCTAGTATGTTTGGCTTGAACACAAATCTCACATTTGTGTTCATTATCTATAGGAGTCTTAGGGATAAGATCTAAGTTCATCATCCTTTTAATAGATCCTAAGTTCACATGACCTAGTCTACCATGCCAAACATTTGATGATTCAATATTTGCAACAAAAGAAGGATTAGAACTTTTATTCATAGTACTTAAAATAAAGAGTCCATCTTTCACAAATCCTTTTCCCACAAACAAATCATTCTTAGAAAAAACTACTTTATTTGCCTCCATAACAATTTTGTATCCTGAGGCTACAAGGAGGGATCCACTAACAAGATTTCTTCTGACAGACGGCACATGAAGTACATCATGGAGAGGTAGAATTTTTTCTGATGTCATCTTCAGATCTATTCTTCCTCTTTCCACAATTTGTGCCTTGAGCCATCTCCTAGGGTCACACCTCCTCCACCCGATTCCTGATAGTTTGAAAAACTAGAGCGATCAAAAGAAACATGAACATTTGCTCCAGAGTCCAACCACCAATCATCAGAGTGATAAGAAATGTTTATTATAGGTTGATAGCTTACAGATCCGAAGGAGCTGGAAGACCCATTCAGAATCTTGTTAGTCTCTGGCTTGTTAGAGCCTTTCCCTTTGAAGGAGGTCTCTAAGGTGATAAGGCTTGGGTTTGCCATGGATTTCTAAAGAGTTTACTCAATAAAGATGGTTTTAAGCTAAAATTATCAATTAAAACAATTTTAGTAATAAACCTTCAAATTTTTTGTTTTTCAAGTTTTGATAAGGTTGGGTTAGCTGTAGGGGCCGGATCCCAGCAAGCGGAGGTTCACTAGGAACTCTTAAGTACCGGTCGCTTAGACGATATTTCGTCTTGTTGACAGAAGGGCCCTTTCGGCTTGTTCCCAAACAAATCTTAACTTTAGAACTTTAAAAATAAAGGAATTTTACTAAATTAATTAATTGTTTGATTTAGCCTAAATTAAAAATATTGAGTAAACAGAAAACTAGTATTGACAAAAAATAATATTAACACAATAGTATTTGACTAAGATGTCAATTTGTAAGGAAGCCAATTATTACAATTATTACTAGTATGACAAAAGTTTCAAAGGATTTGTTTCAACAACTTAACGACAATATTAGAAAGATGACAAGTTTTCCAGAGAGTTTAACACTTTAGCAGTACAATCTAATTAAGAGGTTTGTTCAAGAGGCTTGATAATAGTACAATAAAAATTAACAAAATTGTGAAGTTAACAATACAAAATTTTCCTTAACAACTTGTTAAGAAGATCAATATGTAATGAAATGAACAGTTATATATGTGATGACAATTTGTTATATAACAGAATATTAAATATGTTGTATATGTGATGACAACAATATTAAATATATTATATAACAGGAACAATTGTTAGATATTATATGGACTGTTAAAATGGACTAACAGAATAAATGTTATATAATAGACTAACAGAATACTAAATGTTAAAATGGAACAAATGTTAAAAAAATAGACTAACAATTGTTTAGATATTATATAATAAAACAAATGTTAAATTGGACTAACAGAATGTTTAATGGACTAACAGAATGTTTAATGTTTTACGGCAACAATAAGATATTTTCGTACAAGAAATTTATAACAACAAATATTATTTTGTGTAAAATATTCTAACATAAGCTTTTTAAAGCAAACAACAAACAAACGTTTTTAGAAGAAAACAACAAACAAACGTTTTTAGTAATGATAAATATTGGTAACAGAAGCAGATGCTAAAATATTGGTAACATCAACAGAAGCAAACAAAACGTTTTTTCCGAAGATAACAGATGTTCAAGTATTGGTAACAAAAGCAAAGAAAACGTTTTCAGAAGCAAACAATATTTTCAGAAGCAAACAAAACGCTTTAGAAGCTAACAGAAGCAGATGTTAAAATATTGGTTAACGTTAACAGCAAACGATTCAACTAAATAGACAAAGTTGTACTTAAAATATTAGACAATTAATTAACTCTTAGATTGTTGGAAATTTACTTCAAAACTTCGGATTAAAATCTGCAAGAAAATAAATTAAATTAAAGTTACCGGCCTCCGGGAAAGTCGTGCACGAAGCACTGCCCTAAGAGTTAGTTCGGGTCTATGTGCAGACTGAATCCGAACGCCCCTAGTGGTAAAATCCCCGTTCCACCGGAATCTCGTTGCCGCACACGACGTCGAGAGAATGACCCCGACTTAGCTCCGCCCAGAGCAACAAATGAAGAACAGTATTTCAAGAGGAAAGAGAATTTGAGAGAGAGAGAGAGCTTTCGCAATAATTTTTTTTTTCATGTGAAAGAGAGAAGGAGGAAACCTCATTATATAGGCTATTAGCCAAAGGATGGAATAATGAGGATATTAAAATAGTCTTAAATTTTAACGTTACAAAAAATTGTAGCACATGATAAAAATGTGATACATTGGATCTAGACATGATTCAAACATTCAAAAGTTATAGAATTGTAACGGTTGAAAATAAATGATGAGGAAAAAGGTTTTTTGTAATTAGCTACAACACGTCCAGCCTACGTTGGAAGATGCAATGCAGTAAGCTGTACAATTCTAAGAAAAATTCCATGTTACCAGATAATATAAAACATCACAACATCTATAACGTCCCAGAACAGATCACCACAATCTACTAAGTTATTTTTAAAACAAGATCATCCGGATACAAATCCGGTAACAAGAATAAAATATACAACTCTGAAATCTCGATACAAATATATAAGATAAAATATCTAAAATAAACCTAGGAATGAACTAGGCTAGATCTCTGCAAATCCTATGTTCTGAATCCTGCTCACTATGGCCTCAAGCTCTAGTCCATAAAGGTGGTGCAATATCCTCAAGTATACCTGCAACATATCCAGTCAGGAAAGGAGCAAAGTATAACCCTGGCAAGAAGCATTATATAAAGTAAACTGAAATGCACAAGTAATGAACTGCAATATGAACTATGGTACAAGAACTGGAATATGAAACTATAGCACAAGAACTGGAACAATGAACAAAACAGTTAATGCAATAGTAAATTTTGAAATAGCTACCAGAGTATGTTACCGGCTGGGGTAAGCACATGAATAATGGTATGGCTTAGAGTCCCACGTGCACGATGTGAGACCTAAGCTATTGAACAATGCCTAACTAATGTTTGGATTTGGTCACATATCTGTAGTATTTTACCTCTCCTAATGTTCAAGTAAAGAACAAGACTATGATGAGTACCAGAATTAGAAGCACATGACCAATCATGTGTAAAACATGTCCAATATGAGAACATGAAGCAAGACAGAAATACAGAGTACAGAGTTTGAGTCGGTGTACTTGCCTTGCTCTGGAAGATCGAGAATAGAAGAGCATAAATCTCTATGTTCACCTAGGAGTAATTGTAAGAATTGATTAGATTCTAAAATAATGGCAATTAGCTAAATATCGCTAGCTAGTTATATAGCTATTTCCAATACTAAGCTAAATATATGTATAAACTAGCTAACTATATATTAGGCTAATTAACAACTATTTATAAAATAGCTAATAATCATCATTTGGAAATATTCTTAGTAGCAACATAATACTAATAAAAGTTTATAAACCATTTAAACGATTTAGAGTAAACAAATATTAGAACATTAAATATTTTCTACTAGTAAAATAGTAGTTAGGTTTCTTTTAGCAAAATAGTTTATATTTAAAATACTACTTGCTATCCAAAATATTTTAAGAGAGTAATAATATTACTAATAATATTATTGGCAATAATGGTAACACTAACAATAATAGAAATAATAATAACAACATATAAACTAGCGTAAACCTGCAAGCCCACAACCCAAGATTTCAACTCTGCCTATAAACCCAGCCCAAGCATTCTGTTGACCTGGTTTACTACTGCTTGTTAAATAAAATTCCTTTCTGATTATCATGTTGTGAAAAGTAAGGTTCCCAGCATCAGTATCGAAATATGTATCAGACCCTTCCTATAAGTATCTGGATCGGCGGTATCGATAGTATCAACGATTTCAAATAAGAGTATAAGATGTTTTGGTATAGAAAAGAAAATGATTATTAATAAATTTAGAGAAAATATTTCAGATATTTAGGCATAATTTTAAGTATTTTATGTATTCTTTCACAGTAGTTTTGAAAGTGAATAACATAATAATCCCCATGCTGATTGGCTTACCTTGTGATACATAAATTTTCTTCATTTAAATGCTTTTACAACCTTACTATGCTTTTATATTCTTGTTGACTTGTCTTTTTCGTTTAATTTTCTTTGCCAAATTGATCGGAAAAGAGACCCCTATTGTTGGTATTGGTTAGTATCGGTATCGACCGGTATTGAATCATGACGTGACAAACTGTATTCGGTATCGGTTGTATCTGATCGATATCGACCAATACTACAAACTAAGTATAGAACTATGCTATAAACTGTGTAATGGCACTCGAAATTATGTAGCCAAGACTATTGGCATAGGGGGATAGATTTCTTCCGGCCACTTCTCCATGAAACCATAAAGTAAGTCAGCAAGACAGTAAGGCACGATAACATCATTTGAATCAAGTAGACTCTTTGAAGATTGTCCAAAAATGTCCAACTAGCTAATAACCTAGTTGTCTGAGTTTGTAGCGTATTCCTCTACAGAACATCTAAGAGCTGATGTTGAACTTAAAAGGCATGTGTAAACTTTTTGATGTTTACTAAAAAGGTAAATCTCCTAATATTAGAATTCACAAGAATCATACTAACCCTCTGAATCTACGTGAGACCTGATTTAAACATGTGGGTTTCCAAAAGGAAAACGTCAAATTTAGCAAACATAGTAAGCTTACTTAGGACATGTTTAGCTTAAAAGTTGTATAAAAGAAAAAATAAGTTTCGAAGAAAACAGTGTCGAACCAATGTATTAAACTAAGCATGGAATCATAAAAGAGAAACTTTTCCAAGACGTCGAAATTTGATCAAATTTTTTTGGATATGGTGATCTCAACCATCCACATCAGCCTAAACCAAGGGCGAATTTAGACTAATCAGGTGGGATCCAGTCCAACCAAAATTTACAAAAAAAAAAAAAAAAAAAAAAAAATCCATATGACACCAGCCCACACCCAAACCAAACTCTATCAGCCAAAATTAAGTATTAGTTCAACCCAACCAAAAAAAAGGGTTCCAAAATTAGTTCATCCCAAGACGATTTGAATTTCTGGTTTGGCACCCTTGGTCCAAACAAAGCTCTCTCAACAAATCAAGTAGAGGAGAGAATCCAATTCTTGCTCTCTAAATAGATCACTACTTGATATATAGGTTCTATTTTCTTATTATTGTTGCAACTGCAAGGGAAGGTGTTGCTTCAACAAAATCCAGCTGCTGTATATATGCTATAGTTGCATTGCATCCATTTGTTGTTGCCTTGATTGAAAGCTCATAACTAAATTCTCCGGCTATATGTGTGTGTGTTCTCTAAAGCTCAAGCCCCCTATGGATTTTCGGTAAAAAAAATAAAGTATGTTGAGAATGCCTACCTACTGTAGTGCCCCGACCCGCAAGATGCCTTATAATAGATGGTTGGTTCGATGAAGCCTTGTTGGATTTAGGAATATGCGAAGGATCGCTTGGAAGGCTATGCGATCGAGGTGGAATCGTCTTATAAATGTGAGTAGTGTTGAACCCTTCGAAGATCCTTTAGCTTCACGCTTAATAAAAGGATAGTATGCTATGTTTACTTGTTGAGTTGCTGAGTAACACCTTGCATGAAAGTCGAAAAGATAATGAAAGATAATTAATCACAAGACGCGAAACTGTTGCCAATCATTTTGTGAATTGTGTGCTTCGAATCATTTCAATTAATGAATTGTATGCTTGCGTGCTTTGCAATGAAATATATGACAGGTGAAGAAAAAGTTCCAAATACTTGGGCAGTGAGTATGTCGAGCCTCAGCTCGATGAAGGTATGCTAAGTCCCAAGAATTGGACAGTAAGTACATTGAGTATCGGTTTGAAAGATGTGTGGTATCAAAGATGTAGGAAAGAGATTGGGTAACAACATTCTATTATCCCGTCGCCGATGTAGAATATTGATTATGCCAAGACCCTGGAATGAGAAAGATGTAAATACGAATGAGAATGGTGGCTGAGCACTTAGTTTTTCTTATCATGCATTATATGTTTTCTTCATAGATAAGTTGCATATACTTGCATGGTCATGGACAACTTGTATACAAGGTAGTTCCCAGAACGGTACTCCACGGCTACGGACCCGGTTCATCCTAGGGGAACAAAGATGGTGTCGATTTACTAACATTAGGATTTCAGGACTTGTAGTGGAGGCTTGCTACCGCCCACTGAAAGGATGCCGAAATACCCATGGTGCTAAAGTAGTAGCACGGTGTTTAGAAAACCTTCCACGAATTCACACCCCATTCGGAGTTAGCCATTCGCTAGGAAGATGGTCCAAGATGGCGTGTTGCCAGTGACCTTCATATAGATAGGTCCAGTGCTATGCAGGTAGAGTAAGTTATTACTCAATTACATGGAAGGATGTCGGCTGTTGGTAAGAATCACCTGAACAGTGATAATTATATTGAATTATGATATTGTTCTAACAATGTCTTGTGCAGGCTGAGTAAGTATTATAAATATAAATGGATGGCTATACGATCGTGGGTAAGAATCACCAAAGGGTAATAATTGTATGTTTAAATTATGTTGGCTATGAGATTTGTATGCTTTACTTCTTGTCGGCTATAAACATGAAATTGACCCTAAGGCAACGAGAAAGACCACTGTTAATAATGTTTTATAACATGATTACTTAGTATTGTCTTCTTAGGTGAGTTGGGCTAGCACTGCTTGCCAGTACATTGATGATGTACTAACCCACGTTGTGGACAATATTACAGGTGCTTGCGTATAGAGGAAATCGTTTGATCAGTGCTTGGCATCGATGATTCGGATATATGTGCAGAAGCTCTTCTTACAAGACGATGTCTTCTACTATACGGGACATAATGTATGGAACAGTGTAACTCAGTTGCACCAGTGAGATTGTAGCCAAATTGGCAAGTTTATTGTAATGAATTCGGCATATTCAGTTGTAGCCTAAAGAGCAAGTGTATATTCAGTTGGCTATTCAAAGTCTTGTAATCAGTTGTAAACTCTGTATTTCGCTGCAAGTCTTGTAATCATTTGAGAAAATCAATAAAGAGATAAATTTTTTTCATATCTTGTTATGACTTCAATTTATCTGCTTGGTTTTGCTGTGCTGTCATTGTTTTCTGAGAAATGCCAGGAACTGTAATAGTTTTGCCTTGTATAAGTGCAATCTAGACTTGTACGGCTTCACACCCAGTGGCTAGAATTTGATCCTCCGGGATCGGGGCGTGACATAATGGGATCAGAGCACGACTTTACGTCCTTGGAATCTTATTGATTTGTCTCTATCAAAGTTACTCTTTTGATGATTCAAAGCTGCTTTCGCGACGACTCAAACGTTACTTCCGCGACGTCTCAAACGTTGCTTCCGCGATTACTCAAAGTTGCTTCCGCAAAGAAATCAAAGTTGCCTCTATGATGACTTAAAGTTGCTTTCGCAATTGTTCAGTATTGTTTCAAAAAATTTCTAAGTTGTTCCCTTACTGAAAGTTCGTTGATCCTTCTGGCCGCTTACTGGGTGTTCCATACAATAAGTCTAAATATGTAGGCTGTGATATATGTGCTTTATTGAATTTCTAAAAGATACCAAAATGAATAATAATGATACGATGCAATAATAAGTTGGTAACATGTGTGCTGGATGTCTTATGTGTGGGATTCATTGAAGTCGATTGTTATGCAGCAATCGACTGTAGGTGATGGCATGGTATGTTGGAACAGAATGTGCATGGATTTCAGTGAATAGGAATCGACAAAATCTTGAGTCGGTATTTGTGGTCAGCATAACCACTATAGGATTGATAGTCCATATTGGACGTTGGTTTGATGCGAAGGGAATATTGTGTCAGGAATTGCTTGAGCTCTGAGTGGTATAATGTATATACCCTCGTCGTGGTGAGATGTCCCTTGACCATGTTTGTGGCATAGTGATTGCTTTACCTATAAGGTATTGGGTAGTATCAAATCGTAGCTGAGATTACGATTGATACATGACGGCTAGGCATGTCCCTTGATGATTATGTTTGGATAACCCATTGCGAGATTTTGATGTGTTCGGATGAACCATCGCTAGACTTTGATGGCTAGCATTATGTTGGGTAATAGGAAATTGAGAATATGAAATGAATGCCTTGGTCGGGAAAGGAAAGAATTACAGGTTCAAGCGTTACTTGAATCAGTTGGGTAAAATGATAGTAGGCACAGTAACGATGGTGCGGTGTTGCTATCGAAAGATTTTGCGAGAACAACTATTAGACCGAATATTGAACGATGTTGGAATTGAGTAAATCGAATTGCATGTTGGACATCGACAAATTGATGGTGATGTTAGGCGCTTATCGGGATATTGCGAATGATTTAGAAGA
Source organism: Iris pallida (assembly GCA_029216955.1). Taxonomy (NCBI): domain Eukaryota; kingdom Viridiplantae; phylum Streptophyta; class Magnoliopsida; order Asparagales; family Iridaceae; genus Iris; species Iris pallida. The sequence goes on along the minus strand of JANAVB010040818.1, from coordinate 4,037,926 downwards.
TGTAGAGAGTTGCATCAACGACCGAAACGTAGAGAATAGGCTTGAGAAAATAGACGAACTTAGCACGTTGTGCAGTTGTGTTTAAGAGAATTTGACGTGTCCGAAATCAACAAGTTATAACCCTTGATCATTTTGAAGCATAGAGAAACGAACAATTATCTTGTGATACATGAAATAGTAGATGTTCCTTATGAGGCTCTTGTAGGAACGAAATCGTAAAACAGAATACTCTAGAGGGGGGTGAATAGAGTAGGCAGCGAAAATATTGCTAAATTAAAACTTGTTAGCAGTTAGATCACAGAAATAATAATCACAAAGTAAATAACTGTAAAGAAAAGAGTGATCAGAAGGCAAACGAAAACACAAAGATTTATACTGGTTTTTCTCTTGTGAGGACTAGTCCGGTCGGAAGAACTCTAGCTTCCAGTTGAATCCACTATTGGAAAATCCCGCAAGTTTTCATACGAAGTCCTTGCAACTTCTACAGACGCGAGCTTTGATACGAAGAACTCGACTAACTTCAGTTTTGAAAAGTCTTTCTTCAATCAAGTCTCTGATTACAATTTTTCTGAAATCTTCTAGACCGCACCGTACCGACAAATTGACTAGAGAATTGTAACTAGCTTGGGATTTGAAAATGGAAGCTTTTGAAAACTCTTTGGAAGAAACATAAGCTTTAGAAGAGAGAAGATGAAAGTGAATGAGTGTGTTAAAATGATCATAATTTATCTCTATTTATAGTTTTTCCAAAGACAGAACTCTGACAGAATTCGGGCAGAATTCGGACAGAACTCTTTGTAACAAACCGCAACTGAAGGGAGACCAAGTTCAAAATCAAACGTTCACATAACGTTCACCTTGGCCGAACTCTGGCCGAACTCTGGCCGAGTTCTGTCAGGGTTTGGTCAGGTTTATTTTGTGAAAATTGTTTTTGGCTTTTTGAAAATCCTTTAGAAGCTTTTTGTAAAAGTAGATGTTTTTCAAAAATATAGGTCATTTTAAAAAGATAGGTCAGTTTTGAAAAATGATTTCGGATAGCCTATTTGCCAGTACGACTTGGTGTACAATGTATTCCTAAACTCAATAAAAATAAAAATTACATTGCGTAAGGAAATATAATCTTGAGTGGCAAACATAGCTTCGGTCTTGAACTGAGTAGATATCCAATCTTGATCAGTATCCAAAACGTCTTTAGTAGCTATCTTAATTGAGTCGTATATCGAGACAGAGTTTGATCAATTATTAAAATCAGGTTTGACCATGACCAATGGGCCAACAATCTCCCCCATTTTGATAATTGACAAACCTTGACCGATATAACATCTTTGGTCTTGATCAATTCAAAATAGTGCTGAATAAGTAATAAAAAATTGTTCATAACCTGTATTCATGAAGATGTTAGATCTTATTTCTCTCCCGTTGTCACTTATCAAAGTAATTGCAAAGAGAAAGCTCCCCCGCAATCAATGCATAAGTAACAATCAGTGAAGAAACACAAAAAATAGGAATAAATTCATTCAACACAGGCATGGTATAAACATCACAGACGGTTTATAAGATAAACAAATAATATTTATCACATACAGTTTATATGGAAGCATAAATAAAGATAATGCAAAAAAAACTGAATAATGAGCTAAACTGAATAATATGCTAAACTGAATAATAAAAACATGTCCATCAAATAGTTACAAATCATATCCAAAAACTAATATGAGTACTGATACTATCTTGGAATGTCGGAGCATTTCCAAGTAAACATAAGACAAAGTCATCAGTCTCAAAAGTATAACAACTCAAAAATCATCCTCATCCTCATCCTCATCATCATCTGCTGTAATGCCAGCATGTCCAAATGGACCAGCTCTAGAAGTGCCAGCTCCAGAGGTGTGTGGAGTAGCACCAGAAGTACGATACCAACCATAAACGTTCCCTGGCTGGAACAGAGAGTGGACCGCCTCGTCATCAATGCGGTAACCAGATACAGAAGGGTCTCTAGGAAGAGTGCTAGCAGAGTGACCCGTCTGTGCAAATCTGAGATCGACAAAGGAGTTGGCAATAGCCTGGAACCGAGTCACGTCATGTGAGCACCCTGAATTTCGGGTTGATTTTTTTTATTTTTATTTATTTTCTGATTGATTTTAATTTCAATAAATATTTTATTCTGTATTTTTCCTTAAGTGTACTTTTCCATTCCTTTGATATTTGGAGTGTCAGGGATGTTCAACTCTGGAAATCTTTTTCACGAGTTTGGGAGTGGACAGGATTACCTTCTTGATGGTATATAGTGTCCCACTCAAACTTGTTCCCTTGTACTCTTTTTGCTTCGCTGAACTTCGGGTCGATTTAGACCATTTGAGTATTATTTATTTTCCCACTCTTTTCTTTGATCATTTTCAGCGCGTTACCATGACTTTTAATTTGGGAGCGCAAGACCAGTCAGTTTCTTGAAACCAACCTCTCATGCTTGATCTACTCGAGACGCTCGTCACCCATGACCTTCGTGTCCCACTCAGACACGTCATTTTGTGCTCCATTTGATTCGCACAACTTTTCCGACACGTGACCCGATTTTATTTCACTCCACGACGTCACATTCATCCTCCAACTTGATTTGTGGGTCCCCTGTCGACCAAAACCTATCAGCCCCAACTATGGACATGGCCCACCTTGAGCCTACTACCCGTCCGCCAATTGTGTCCCATTTATTGGAATCCCCATGTTCTACTTATTCACTCTTGATCATCAACACCTAATTCTAATTGGATTTTTTCACAATGTCCGATTTTGATCCAATCCGGCTCCACCGAGTCCAGTCCAGCTTTGTGTTGCCCCATCGGGACACCCTCATTTTTTTGTGTCCAAAATAATATTTAATATCCTTCTACCTATTTCAATATTTATTGAAATTCTCAATTGTCTAAATTCCCATAGGAATGACATTTTTCCTCTAATTAAATCCTAGCCTTTTGTTTCCCCAAACAAATCTCATCCTTTAATTTCCCCCATACACACTCTCACAGCCAACACATTGGCCGACCCTAACTTTTTTTTGAGGAGAGAATCTTTCTCTCTCTCTTATCCTCTCTCTATTCTCTCTCTTTCCTTTATTTGTTATTCCCATACAACCACAACAAACAAAACTATTACAGCAGCTCCTCTCCCATGGCAAGCCATGCCCGACCACCTCCCTGGCTCTGACCTCCTCTCCTGGCCGACCTCGCCGTCGGCCACCGCCCATTCTCCCCGATCTCCTCTCCTCCACCATCTCTTCCTCTATTTCCGAACACCACCACCACCTTCAATACAAACCGCCGCCGCCGCCGCCACTGGTCGCGACAGCCACCATCTTCTCCGCCTACACCGTCGCCGCACCGCCCCCCACGTCGCAGCGCCGCCCCGCGCGCCGCCGCGGGCTGGCAGCAGCTGCGGCAGCAAGCAGCGCGCGCGCGTCAGCCGCGTTGGCCGCGTCGCCGACGTCCCGTCGTGCCCCGGCGACCCCCCCTGTGGGTGGCCCACTCCGACGAACCATAGACAGCTCTTCTCTGACGGCCACCGTCCTCCGGGACGCGCCGTCGAGGTGATTCGTGCGTTTTGAACGAGATCCCGTCGGCGCGCGCGAGTTTGGAACTCAGAATTCGTGCTCCGTCGCAGCAACATCGTACGTATTTTCCCAGAAATCCGACCGTTGGATTGCGACTTCTTCGCTCCGTCACAATCTCGGTATATCCACCTTCACTCATGTCAATTTTCGTCCGTTAATTTTATCGTTTGATACATCAAAACCGGCCACCAAGTTGTCCGTTTAAATTGTATTAAATTTGGACAGTTTCGCGGGGCCAACTTCGTCAGCTTGTATCTCCTCCACCGCAGCTCCATTTGGCGTGCTACCAGTTCCGGTGCGAAGCTGGTATAACTCTCTTGCTACCCCTCCAGTTTCGTTTCATTGTGAGCTTGTTTGATTGGTTGAATTCGACGCCAAAGTTGGTCGTCCGAATTCGTAATTTCTAACTTGTAAAATTCCATTTTTGAACACGGGACTCCAGATTTCATTTCTGACACCACCATTAGACTTGTGGCATCGTTCTGGCATGTTTTCATATAAAATTTGTTAGATTTGGAGAACGTGGGCCCGGGCACGTTTTTCGGTGCAAAGCGGGTCCCACATTCTGGGTCAACGGGACTTTTTGACGCCGGCTCATTGGAATCCAATTTCGGATATACCGTTGAGTTCGTATCGTCATTCTGAACTCGTTGTCATATAATTTGCTAGGTTTTGGTGGACATTGGATCTGGCACGTATTTCGGTGCAAGTCGGATACCAATATCCGGATCAATGGGTCATTTTGAGATCGGCACATCGGAATCCAATTCCGGAGATACCGTTGAGTTCGTATCATCATTTTGGACTCGTTGACAGGTAGTTTGCTGAGTTTTGAGTACTTTGGCTCTGGCACGCATTTCTGTGCAAAACGGAATTCCAAATTCTGGTCAACGGACCAAATTGAGATCGGGTCAACGGAATCCAATTCTGGAGATACCGTTGGGTTCGTATCGTCATTCTGGTTACGTGGACATATAATTTGCTATATTTTATAGACTTGTTTTCTTGCACGTTTTTTGGTGCAAAATGGCGCCGACACGGACACCGTTTTGACCCGAAATTACCTTTTTGCCCTTGTGTCCAAATTAGACCATTGGGTAGGCTATCCTAGCTAATTTGACCGTTCTGGACACGTTGACGATGTCTATTTCATCGTCTGACAATGTTGTTGATAGTTTCTCTGATTTTAACCTTTTTATAATTAATTAATAATTAATTCATATAATGTTCGTATTTCGGGATTAGTACAATGAAACTGAGATCAGCCAATTCCAGTGATCTCACATCGCTAAAATTGACAAGTTGGACACGTGGATCACTATAATAAGATTACAACCTTACCAATAATCTCCTTATCTCGATTTGTGTGTCATAAGTTTCGACGTACAAATAACGAAGTACACTTTATATTAGACTAGAATTGACCCTGTTTGACCAGAGTTGACCAGTTGACCCAAAGTCAACTGTAAGTCAACACTTGACCTAGTTTGACTAGATTATTGACCGGAGTCGACCTAGAGTTGTTTTGACTTAGAAGAACCTAGAATAATGTAGGTTGATTATAGAGATTCATTTATTACAACTTGAACACCTTGTAACCTGTGTTGCTTTAAATAGGACTCTGTGGCTTCAGTGGGACCCCCCTATACTTATCAGCTATTCAGGTTATCGAGGCAAGTATATTCTCTGATCATTTCATATCTTGCTTAGAATTATTTCCTGCAGTAGATTACTTTACTTGTACTATCACGTTGGTCACACGGATTGGTACTATATGGATCCCTTCTTGAGATGTTATCCTTAGGGAGCATCGGGTACTACATGTTCTGTGCGTTTCACTTACATGACGTATCATATGCTTCATTGGTTCTTTGATCACTTACGACATATACTCTTATGATCGTAGAGTCTTCCTAGAATCCTTATCCCATTTATGGGACTACTATGTATCACCTTCGGGGTCTATTACCTTCGGGGTCTATTACCTTCGGGGTCTATCACCTTCGGGGTCTTATCACCTTCGGGGTCTACCACCCTTCGGGGGCTGTTATATAGCATCATATAACATAACCTGGCTGGATCCTTGTGTATTGATTGGGGGTACGGGGGAGTATAAATAGACATGTGAACAATTTCCAAAGTAGAATAGCCATGTACGCCTCTTTAGTATAGCCATGTACAATCAAGCCGTTCACATGTCGACTTTGTGCTCTAAATTACTAGTCACTGGTAGCTCTTTATTTATAGTAGATATTTCTATTACAACTCTCTCTCTATTTACATACAACATTTCTTTCAGTACCTGTATCTTACTTTACTGCATGATTATATTTTCTAACCTGCTATGAACTGTTGAGATGTAATGTGCTCGCTCCAGTCCTGACTGGACCTGTTGATAAATTTTACAGATAGCTTGGAGGTTGCCTGCTAGCCTAGAGGAGACACAGTAGAGGTTGTTTAGATAGTTATTTCATTTTGTCTGGAGTTGTATTTACCTTGTGGATTACTGTATTTGAGTTTTGAGATGTATTTCTGGGTTTATGTATCTTAAACACTTAGACTTCTATCTCCTGTATTTATTTTGGATTTCATGTTTTATCTATCTTTATCATGCTCTACCTTAGATGTGATTGAGACTGTATCTGCTATGTCACCCCCATTCGGGGAGTATAAACTGTTTAGTCTTATACTGTTAGATGCATTGAGACCTAGGACAACGTTCTACCGCCGACACTGCGGCGTAGGCTGGGCGTTGTTACGTTCTCGTGCCCTAACTCTAGGGCGCGGGTCGTGACACATTTTTAGTGGTGGCCCATGCAGGTCGAGACTAAAAGTGTAGTGGTATTCGAACTAGAGTACCACTACAGCCTGCAGTAGGAATAGAATATATTTTGAAGGTACTCAATCACAGTTAGGAACCCTTGAGAGATTCCTGGGACGATCCTTGAGAATCTTATTTTAACTTCGATTTGAAAACTCTCTTTTTCCCTTGATTTGATTCATTTTTACTTTTTGTTGTTAAATTTGATTTTAATGGATTATTGTTGAATTTGAGTTTGTATTTATTAATTTTGATGGATAATTGTCGAATTTTGAATTTTGATGATAGCTGTTGCATTCGAGTTTGTATTTTGATGGATTTTGTTCATTTTTGAATTTTGATGTTCGTTAATGAATTTGATTTGATTTTTGAGTATTCATTATTGATTAATTTAATTTTTGGCAAGATAAAATTATATGGGCTAGGTCATCTATGTTATGGAATCTAGTCTTCTATAGTCACATTAGCCAGCATGGTGAGGACATATAGTCTGACTCTGGATATATTTCTCGTGCGTGGGAATTTAAGGTTTTCGCAGCCAAGCTAGCGGTACCGCAAAAATGTTAAATATCATGATTCTAGAGATATGTGTATAAGTCAAGGGCTCTGTGATTATCGTAGCCTTGCTTACTAGTATGACGAGGATTTAGAGTACATGATTTTGGATAGACGCATATGATGATCAGATTGCACCTTAAATATTTTTGAACATGTTTTCTCTACTTTTGTTCAGTCACTAAAAAAAAAAGAATTATTATTTGTTGTTTTGTCTAGTTTCCTATTATTTAACTCAGGAGTAAGTTTAGTTGGTTTTATAAACCTTGTGAAATTTTTTGCTATGAGTTTTTCATAATACAATGAATCGATGATTTTGTTAGACTTTATCTTGAATTTGATATTTTAGCTCTGGATTTCAAAATCGTTCCTTCTTTAAACAGATAAGCAGAACAGATTTTAGCGTTATTTTTTTCTTGCTATTATCCTTGTATTAAATAATAATGATAATAAAGCTGTCTTGATTACGTCAATCACCTGCTTGCAATCTTGGTAGAGATCTAAATGTTAGTCTTAACGTAGAATAAATTTTTATATTGGGACATGAGAATATATATATGAATATATATAGCAGACACTTTGCTTAACACGTATGCATGCTACACTTGATTTTCCACCTACCTGAATACCTATTAATATGTTGTTGATGTTAAATTTTCAAAACCCCAATATTTCTGATTCTCTGCTTTTCCTAGCTTAACCCGTAATTTAAATATAAATTTCATGTTATTATTTAGGTTTACATCACTGCACATGTATGTTATACGTAGGGTTTCAATTCAAAAGAATTTTGGTTGAAAATTTGTGTTTAAATCTGTCAATCTAAGACTGTGTGCATATTAACCCTTAATACAATTCCGAATGATTAGTTCAAATTGTTGTTCCATTTTTATGAAATATTTAGAGCTGTGTACATTGTTGTAGGTAGGGATATAATATTAGGTTTCATATTCTTACATGTTAGTTTGTGATAAACATTGAGTTGGTTTTAATGTTCAAATTTCTCCAAAATCTTGAAAACTAGTTACATGTTAACATTTTTTTTACATCGATTTCAATGTTTAGTTCGATTTCAGATTTTAATATTATCCTGGTTTAAGTGTTAACTTATTTTTAGATCTTTTTATGTAAATGTTGAACTAAAACTGGGTTTAACCTTTCAATACTAAGTTATAACCCTGTACAAGGACACACACACACACTCTAACTTAGTATACATTGTCATGTAACCTAACCCTTCATCTCTATGTTATGTTTCATGTAGATATATATAGAGTTTATGCATATATGTTATAACGTATATAGATACATAACTAAGTCTCTACCTTTTTATATATATATGGTTAGCTATGCATGTTATGATTAAATAAGTTGTGTGTTGCGTATTGTGGATTGTTTAACCAATATACCATGATTAGTGTAACTTGATAGTCATTGTTTTGAAAACCCAATTTCTCATATACACTTTCATGTATGTTCACGTACACACACGCCTACTATCTAACCATATGAACATGTCCCCATACACATAATGTTAGCTTTTTCCTCTCTAATGCTCTCTATATTATATATTGTGATTGGATTTCAATGTAATCGACTTTCGTTAATTAAACTTGTGATTTGATTTTCTTGGGATGGTACCCCTTTTAGATGATTGGTAGTTACCTTTCTTTAATCATTTTTGATGAGTACCAGTTTTCATATGGGGTGGTAGACAACCTTATAGATTTGATGGTTGTTGTTTCTGTATCTTTCTATTTTAGCACCCTGGATTGCTTGTGTGTTTTGATACCCTATGACCGTTTTGATTTAGCATGACTAGTATACCTAGATGAGACTTACTACCACCATATGCCATGACCCTGGACGTTGTCCTTTTGATGGTATGTTTTGTTTAAGTTCTGGAACTTGATTGTGGGGGTTTGACCTAGAGGGAGTATGGACATTTTAATTTCAAGGACGAAATTTTTATAAGGTGGGTAGGATGTGAGCACCCTGAATTTCGGGTTGATTTTATTTTTATTTTTATTTATTTTTTGATTGATTTTAATTTCAATAAATATTTTATTCTGTATTTTTCCTTAAGTGTACTTTTCCATGCCTTTGATATTTGGAGTGTCAGGGATGTTCAACTCTGGAAATCTTCTTCACGAGTTTGGGAGTGGACATGATTACCTTCTTGATGGTATATAGTGTCCCACTCAAACTTGTTCCCTTGTACTCTTTTTGCTTCGCTGAACTTCGGGTCGATTTAGACCATTTGAGTATTATTTATTTTCCCACTCTTTTCCTTGATCATTTTCAGCGCGTTACCATGACTTTTAATTTGGGAGCGCAAGACCAGTCAGTTTCTTGAAACCAACCTCTCATGCTTGATCTACTCGAGACGCTCGTCACCCATGACCTTCGTGTCCCACTCAGACACGTCATTTTGTGCTCCATTTGATTCGCACAACTTTTCCGACACGTGATCCGATTTTATTTCACTCCATGACGTCACATTCATCCTCCAACTTGATTTGTGGGTCCCCTGTCGACCAAAACCTGTCAGCCCCAACTATGGACATGGCCCACCTTAAGCCTACTACCCGTCCGCCACTTGTGTCCCATTTATTGGAATCCCTATGTGCTACTTATTCACTCATGATCATCAACACCTAATTCTAATTGGATTTTTGCACAATGTTCGATTTTGATCCAATCCGGCTCCACCGAGTCCAGTCCAGCTTTGTGCTGCCCCATCGGGACACCCTCATTTTTCCGTGTCCAAAATAATATTTAATATCCATCTACCTATTTCAATATTTACTAAAATTCTCAATTGTCTAAATTCCCATAGGAATGACATTTTTCCTTTAATTAAATCCTAGCCTTTTGTTTCCCCAAACAAATCTCATCCTTTAATTTCCCCCATACACACTCTCACAGCCAACACATTGGCCGGCCCTAACTTTTTTTGAGGAAAGAATCTTTCTCTCTCTCTCTTATCCTCTCTCTATTCTCTCTCTTCCCTTTATTTGTTATTCCCATACAACCACATCAAACAAAACTATTACAGCAGCTCCTCTCCCATGGTAAGCCATGCCCGACCACCTCCCTGGCTCCGACCTCCTCTCCTGGCCGGCCTCGCCGTCGGCCACCGCCCATTCTCCCCGATCTCCTCTCCTCCACCATCTCCTCCTCCATTTCCGAACACCACCACCACCTTCAATACAAACCGCCGTCGCCGCCACTGGTCGCGACAGCCACCACCTCCTCCGCCTACACCGTCGCCGTCACTGGTCGCGACAGCCACCACCTCCTCCGCCTACACCGTCGCCGCCACTGGTCGCGACAGCCACCACCTCCTCCGCCTACACCGTCGCCGCGCCGCCCCCCACGTCGCAGCGCCGCCCCGCGCGCCGCCGCGGGCTGGCAGCAGCTGCGGCAGCAAGCAGCGCGTGCACGTCAGCCGCGTTGGCCGCACCGCCGACGTCCCGTCGTGCTCCGGCGACCCCCCTCAGTGAGTGGCCCACTCCGGCGAACCATAGGCAGCTCTTCCCTGACGGCCACCGTCCTCCGGGACGCGCCGTCGAGGCGATTCGTGCGTTTTGAACGAGATCCCGTCGGCGCGCGCGAGTTTGGAACTCAGAATTCGCGCTCTGTCGCAGCAACTTCGTGCGCATTTTCCTGGAAATTCGACCGTTGGATCGGCGACTTCTTCGCTCCGTCACAATCTCGGTATATCCACCTTCACTCATGTCAATTTTCGTCCGTTAATTTTATCGTTTGATACATCAAAACCGGCCACCAAGTTGACCGTTTAAATTGTATTAAATTTGGACAGTTTGCGGGGCCAACTTCGTCAGCTTGTATCTCCTCCACCGCAGCTCCGTTTGGCGTGCTACCAGTTCTAGTGCGAATCTGGTATAACCCTCTTGCTACCCCTCCAGTTTCGTTTCATTGTGAGCTTGTTTGACTGGTTGAATTTGACGCCAAAGTTGGTCGTCCGAATTCGTAATTTCCAACTTGTAAAATTCTATTTTTGAACACGGGACTCCAGATTTCATTTCTGACACCACCATTAGACTTGTGGCGTCGTTCTGGCATATTTTCATATAAAATTTGTTAGATTTGGAGAACGTGTGCCCGGGCACGTTTTTCGGTACAAAGCGGGTCCCACATTCTGGGTCAAGGGACTTTTTGACGCCGGCTCATCGGAATTCAATTCTGGATATACCGTTGAGTTCGTATCGTCATTCTGGACTCGTTGACATATAATTTGCTATGTTTTGGTGGACATTGGGTCAGGCACGCATTTCGGTGCAAGTCGGATACCAATATCCGGGTCAACGGGTCATTTTGAGATTGGCTCATCGGAATCCAATTCCGGAGATACCGTTGAGTTCGTATCATCATTCTAGACTCGTTGACAGGTAGTTTGCTGAATTTTGAGAACTTTGGCTCCGGCACGTATTTTCGTGCAAACCGGAATTCTAAGTTCTGGTCAACGGACCAAATTGAGATCGGGTCAACGGAATCCAATTCTGGAGATACCGTTGGGTTCGTATCGTCATTCTGGTTACGTGGACATATAATTTACTATATTTTATAGACTTATTTTCTTGCACATTTTTCGGTGCAAAACGGCTCCAACACGGACACCGTTTTGACCCGAAATTACCTTTTTGCCCTTGTGTCCAAATTGGACCGTTGGGTAGGCTATCCTAGCTAATTTGACCGTTCTGGACACGTTGGCGATGTCTATTTCATCGTCCAACAATATTATTGATAGTTTCTCTGAGTTTAACCTTTTTATAATTAATTAATAATTAATTCATATAATGTTCGTATTTCGGGATTAGTACAACGAAACTGAGATCAGCCAATTCCAGTGATCTCACATCGCTGAAATTGACAAGTTGGACACGTGGATCACTATAATAAGATTATCAACCTTACCGATAATCTTCTTATCTCGATTTGCGTGTCGTAAGTTTCGACGTACAAATAACGAAGTACACTTTATATTAGACTAGAATTGACCTTGTTTGACCAGAGTTGACTAGTTGACCCAAAGTCAACTGTAAGTCAACACTTGACCTAGTTTGACTAGATTATTGACCGGAGTCGACCTAGAGTTATTTTGACTTAGAAGAACCTAGAATAATGTAGGTTGATTATAGAGATTCATTTATTACAACTTGAACACCTTGTAACCTGTGTTACTTAAAATAGGACTCTGTGGCTTCAGTGGGACCCTCCTATACTTATCAGCTGTTCAGGTTATCGAGGCGAGTACATTCTCTGATCATTTTATATCCTGCTTAGAATTATTTCCTGCAGTAGATTACTTTACTTGTACTGTCACGTTGGTCACACGGATTGGTACTATATGGATCCTTTCTTGAGATGTTATCCTTAGGGAGCATCGGGTACTACATGTTCTGTGCGTTTCACTTACATGACGTATCATATGCTTCATTGGTTCTTTGATCACTTACGACATATACTCTTATGATCGTAGAGTCTTCCTAGAATCCTTATCCCATTTATGGGACTACTATGTATCACCTTCGGGATCTATTACCTTCGGGGTCTATTACCTTCGGGGTCTATCACCTTCGGGGTCTTATCACCTTTGGGGTCTACCACCCTTCGGGGGCTGTTACATAGCATCATATAACATAACCTGGCTGGATCCTTGTGTATTGATTGGGGGTACGGGGGAGTATAAATAGACATGTGAACAATTTCCAAAGTAGAATAGCCATGTACGCCTCTTTAGTATAGCCATGTACAATCAAGCCGTTCACATGTCGACTTTGTGCTCTAAATCACTAGTCACTGGTAGCTCTTTATTTATAGTAGATATTTCTATTACAGCTCTCTCTTTGTTTACATACAACATTTCTTTCAGTACCTGTATCTTACTTTACTGCATGATTATATTTTCTAACCTGCTATGAACTGTTGAGATGTAATGTGCTCGCTCCAGTCCTGACTGGACCTGTTGATAAATTTTACAGATAGCTTGGAGGTTGCCTTCTAGCCTAGAGGAGACACAGTAGAGGTTGTTTAGATAGTTATTTTATTTTGTCTGGAGTTGTATTTACCTTGTAGATTACTGTATTTGAGTTTTGAGATGTATTTCTGGGTTTATGTATCTTAGACACTTAGACTTCTATCTCTTGTATTTATTTTGGATTTCATGTTTTATCTATCTTTATCATGCTCTACCTTAGATGTGATTGAGATTGTATCTGCTATGTCACCCCCATTCGGGGAGTATAAACTGTTTAGTCTTATACTGTTAGATGCATTGAGACCTAGGACAGCGTTCTACCGCCGACACTGCAGCGTAGGCTGGGCGTTGTTGCGTTCTCCTGCCCTAACTCTAGGGCGCGGGTCGTGACACGTCACGAAACTCATCTTCCCTGGAAGTGTCATTTAGGAATGTCTGCATATCTGATAGGGGCTGGTGAATACCCTCAAAGGTCATAGGGTAAGACTGAGGAGGACCAGGTGCAGTAGGAGCAGGTGCAGGAGGTGGAGGAGCAGTGGCAATACTGCGACGAGAAAGCTTGAGAAACTTGGGCTCAGGGTCCAGAGCACAAGTGGATAAGTCAATATCAAAACGCTGAAAGATGCGTGGAATAAGCATCGCATAAGAGAGGTTGCGATCTCTACCGCGACACCTACCCATCATCTGAATGATAGTCTTAGGGACAGAAAAAGAAATCCCCTTAAGAATGTGATATAAAGTAGAAAGTTCGAGTGCAGTGACATCATCTTTTGAAGTAGATTTTGGAAGTAGAGTGGAATAGATGATGAGATGTAATTCGTAGTTAAAAAAGTTCAAGTTATTGGCCTTGAACTTTCCAGGACGAGCACGTGCGGGCGCACAAAGCTCATTCTTGAAACTAACAAGAGTCGTGCCCTCGAGGAATTCGAAATCAGTGATGTCATCGAGTGGGGTACCTTCGTTTGGAAGACCAAGGATTTTTGCTAGCAATTCATCATTGAACTCGATATCTATCCCGCCAACACGAGTTCTCGCGGTAAAAGTGTCTAACACGAAGTTACAATAGAACAATCTAATGGCATTAGTAGCTATAGGGAATTTTAAAGTAGCAAAATGGTGTAACCCTAATGCCTCAAAGTAGGGACAGTGGTCAGGAAATACAGTCCACTTAATCGGAGATCCGATACATATAGTACGTATAATAAAATTGGCATACCAAAGCAATGCTTGGTCGGAAGTTTTGAAATAAAACTCATCCGATGCACCGTCATCCGATTGGACCGGAGAAAAGAGGGAATCCGTGTTAGGATCAGAAGACGATGCCTTTTTACTGGCATGGGTCTTCTTCCTCTTGAAAGGATTGAATCCCTTAGGCATTCTATCCCAAAAACTAGAAACCCTAAAAATTTGCAAGTGGAGGAGAGAAGGAATTATACCTTCCGAGAATCAAGTATGCTGTAGAGGACGCGATTCTCCGTACGAATCCAAAATTTGGATGGAAATCTCCACGTAGATTGGAAGAAAGGAGGTGGAAAAAAACTAGGGTTTGGGGACTTCGGGCGATTGCTGCTGCTGTTTGATGTGGTTTGGAAGAGATGAAGAAGATGGGGTCCTTGGGTTCTGACTGAAATATATACAGCACCAACAGAACTCTGGCCGAATTCAGACCGAACTCGGGCCGAATTCGCCTAGGGTTCTCCTGTTTTTTTTTTAAAATTTTATGGGCCACATCTTTTTCATCAACCCATTTCAAATATTTAATTCAAAGTTTAGTAATTTTAAATTTCAAATAATATAATTAATATTATTTTATAAATTAATATTCTTTACTCAGCATCTGTTTCAGATTAGCTGTAGGAGTACTGTTCCAGCTAATAGAGGTTCACCGTGAAACTCTTAAATACCGCTTCGCTTCGACCGTAGTCGTGGTGACAGACAGACTCTTTTTAGGCTTGTCTCGAAAACAGTTATTGAGTATTGATTAAATTAATAAATAAAACAAAATTAATTAATATTATTGATATCTAAAATTCCTAATTCTTGACGTAAATAATTGAAACGATCTTCCGCTAAAGGTTTTGTGAGTATATCAGCCAATTGATTCTGTGTGTCTATGTATACAATGTCTATATCTCCATTTTGTTGATGATCTCTAAGAAAGTGATGTCGAATCTCGATATGCTTAGTACGAGAGTGACATACTGGATTCTTAGTCAAATTAATAGAACTAGTGTTATCACAAAAAATGGGTATGTGTGTGAAATGCAATCCATAGTCTTCTAAAGTTTGCTTCATTCACAAAATTTGTGCACCACAACGTCCTGCGGCGATATATTCAGCCTTGGGTGTTGATAACGCGACAGAATTTTGCTTTTTGCTAAACCAAGAGACTAGAACTTTTTCTAGGAAATGACATATGTCGTTGGTACTTTTTCTATCTACTTTGCATCCGGCAAAATCAGCATCAGAATAACAGGTTAGGTCAAATGATGTGGTTTTGGGATACCATAAGCCGACAAAAGCGGTACCTTTAAGGTATCGGAAGATATGCTTAACTGCACACAGATATGATTCCTTAGGATTGGCTTGAAAACGTGCACACAAGCAAATGCTAAACATAATGTCTGGTCGACTAGCAGTTAAATACAGTAAGCTATCGATCATACCTCGATACTTATGTATGTCGACGGGTTTGCCTTGTTCATCAATATCAAGCTTGGTTGAAGTTGCCATTGGAGTGCTAAGAGGTTTGACTGCCTCTAGGTCGAACTTCTTTAATAGATCCTTTGTGTACTTTGCTTGATTTATGAACGTCCCATTGTTGGTTTGTTTGATTTGCAGTCCGAAAAAGAATTTCAGCTCTCCCATCATGCTCATCTCAAACTCATTCTGTATACACTTTGAAAATTCTTGACAGAGAGATTTATCAGTAGATCCAAAAATAATATCATCTACATAGACTTGAATCAAAAGAATATTGTTATTCAAAGACTTTATAAATAATGTAGTGTCAACCGTTCCCTTTGAAAAACCATTGTCAAGTAGAAAATAGCTTAGACGAACGTACCAAGCACGGGGGGCTTATTTTAAACCGTATAAGGCTTTCTTCAACTTGAAAACATAATCAGGATTTTTGAAATCAGTAAAACCTAGAGGTTGAGCTACATAAACTTTTTCTTTTATAAAACCATTCAAAAATGCGCATTTGACATCCATTGGAAATAATTTAAAATTATAAAAACATGCAAATGCACAAAACATGCGAATGGATTCTAATCTCGCAACTGGGGCATAAGTCTCATCGTAGTCGATACCATATTCCTGATTGTATCCTTGAGCTACGAGTCGAGCCTTATTACGAGTCACTAAACCATTCTCGTTCAGTTTGTTTCGGAATACCCAACGGATACCAATGACCGGATGATCAATGGGCTTGGGAACAAGTTTCCAAACTTGATTCCGTTCGAATTGGTTTAATTCCTCTTGCATAGCATCTAACCAAAAATTATCACTACATGCTTCTTCAAAGTTTTTGGGTTCAAGCTGTGAGATAAAGGCAACACAAGAAGCTATATCTTTATTAGAGGAACGAGTACTTACACCTTTGGTAATCTCACCAATTACCAAGTCTTTTGGATGATCTGCCAAGAATCTCATCTCTTTTGGCGTATCCTCAGGATTGCTGGTTCCGACTTTTTTGCTTGAAAGTTTTGCATCTTTGTGTGAAGGTTTTGCAGTAGCTGTACTTGGTGTAATCACGTCTTCATTGTCGTCATCGTCTAAGTGTTGATTTAGTTCATCAAACTTGACATTAATTGATTCTTTGATGATCATGGTTCTCTTGTTGAAGACTCTGTACCCTTTGCTCTTTGCTGCATAACCTAAAAATATACCTTCATCGGCCTTTTCATCAAATTTACTCAGATTGTCTTTAGTATTAAGAATAAAGCATTTACAACAAAAAAATCTTGAAGTAAGAAACAATGGGTGTTCTATCAAACCATAGTTCATAGGAAGTCTTCTTCGATATAGGTCGAATTAGAACCCTATTGAGAATATAGCACGCTGTATTGACAGCTTCAGCCCAAAAGTATCTAGGTACACTAAACTGGTTTAACATTACTCTAGCCATTTCAGATAGAGTCCTGTTCTTACGTTCCACAACTCCATTTTGTTGTGGAGTCCTAGGGCAGGAAAATTCATGCAAATAACCGTGTCAAAATTGCTTGAACTCTGAATTCTCAAATTTGCCGCCATGATCACTACGAATGCGAGTAATCATGAAACCTTTTTCATTCTATATTTTTTTACAAAAGGTGACAAATTCTGACAATGCATCGTTCTTGTGTGCAAGAAAATATACCCATGTATATCTAGAGAAATCATCTACAATGACAAATGCATATAGCTTACCACCTAGACTAGTAATTCTACTTGGTCCAAATAAGTCCATATGTAACAATTGTAGAGGTCTAGTGGTACTTACAGCGTTCTTGGATTTAAAGACGGATCGGGTAGCTTTGTTCTTTTTACATTCGCTATATACCGTATCCTTCTTGAAAGATATGTCTGGTAAGCTGCGTACCAACTTCTTTGTGGATAATTTTGAAATTGTGTCCATATTTGTATGACCGAGTCTCATATGCCATAGTTGACTCTCAATGCTCTTGGCCATCAAGCATCTACCTGCTTTGTTAGCATCTTCTAATAGATAGAAAACATATATGTTGTCTTCCCTGATACATTCAAAGATAGTACTACCAGTTGAGCTATCAACTATAGTACATTTGACTTTGACAAAGTTAATGCCATAACCGTGATCAGCTAAATGGCTTATGCTGAGCAGATTATGTTTTAACTCGGTAACTAGACAGATATCTTTAATCACAGGATAGGGAGCCTTACCAATGTCACCGATACCGATTATATACCCTCTTAAATTATTACCAAAGGAGACATATCCTTCTTTATTCTTCTTCGACAGTGTTGCGAATAATGATGCATCACTGGTCATGTGCCGTGAGCAACCGCTGTCGAGGATCCATTTGCTTCTAGCATGTGAAGGGCGTTCCACCTACAAAACAGTTTGCAGATGAAACTTTTGGTACCCATTTCTTGTAGGGTCCTGACAGGTTAGTTTTTGGTATCCATGCATAAATATTTAAATCTACCAACTTTCTGATTCAACATGCAGAAGATATATGACCAATGATGCCACAATAATGACATTTTACATGTTGAGTGTTGAAAGTTGTGTGAGGTACATGATTGGTAGGTTTTGGTTTTCTAGTATAGAAGAATGCATGCCTATTAGTCTTCTTGGGCATATGTTTGGTATGGTTTGGTCTGACAGTGTTTGGTTTGGGTGTGTTCCGATGATTCGGTAATTGACACGTATTAGAATAGGAAGCAACAACTTCAGGCCGTTTTCCTAAACTAAATTTTAACTTTTTGGAGGTGTCATATAATCTAGTATAGTCAGATATAAGTGTTTCTATTCTGACTTGTGCACACTGGAGACTCTTTCTCTCCTTAGATAGGTCTTCCTTTAGCCGGATGATAGTTTGGTCTTTTTTTTCGGATAACTTAATAGTCTCGTGTAACAACAGCTTAATAGATGAAAGCTCACCAGACTCAATAGAAGAGTCATTATTTCTAGCATAAGCTAATTGGTCAGTAAGTCTTCCTATCTCACCTTTGTACTCTTTGAGTACCTTCTTAGAGGTTTCATATTTACTACACAGTTTCCTTTAATCATTTAATAGGTCACTGAAAGCCTCTCCTAGTTGCTCAAAGGTGAAATCATCATAAGGATCAAACAGAGGATTAGTGATTACCTGATCGCAAGCCATCAAGCATACATTTGCAGCGTCATCTGATTGTTCGTCTTCTGAATCGCTGGCTTCGCTTTCATGCTATATGCTTGTATTGGCGTACTTCCTTGATGTAGATCTCTTCAGGTAGCCTTTGTCATATTTGCTACTTTTTTTGTTGATGATGATGCTGTTGGACAGTCTTTCTTTATATGTCCTTTCTTCTTACATCCATAGTAAATAGGATCGTCCTCATTGCTGTTGCTGTTGCTATCTTTTGTTCTTCTGTTGAATCTCATGAACTTCTTGAATTTTCTTACTAGAAGAGCTTGATCTTCAGAGTCAGAGTCACTGTCGTCAGAATCATCTTCGACAGTTCTTCTATGTTGAGCCTTGAGAGCGATCGACTTTTCTAACTTCTACTTTGGTGTAGCATCTTCAAAGTCTTGAAGTTCTAACTCGTGAGTGAGTAGCTTACCCATGAGTGTTTCCAGAGACATTGTTGAGAGGTCGTTTCCTTCAATGATTGCTGTAGCCTTTGGAATCCAGTTCTTTGTGAGAGCTCGTAGAAGTTTGCGAATCTTTTCATGGTTACTATATTCCTTGCCTAATGAAGACAAAGAATTTACAATATCCAAGAATCTCGTAAACATCTGAGTGACTGATTCACTTGACTTCATTTTGAACGCCTCGTACTCCTGAGTAAGTCTGCTGATCTTTGACTCCTTGACTTGTGTTGTTCCTTCGAGAAGTTTCCATACTTCATTTGATGTTGTGCAAGTCGACACCCTGTTGAATTCAGTTCTGTCTAAAGCACAAAATAAAGCATTAATAGCACGTGCGTCAAGACTGGCCTTTTTCTTTTCATCATCCGTATATTTATCATGGGTTTTTTTAACTAAAACTCCATCAACATTAATACGAGGAAGCTTTTTGTAGCCATCAATAACATAGACCATAAGTCAAAATTAAGAGATTTTAAGAAGAAACTCATCCGTGTTTTTCAATAAGTGTAGTTTGTGCCGTCAAACAGTGGAGGTCTGTTTGTGGCTTGGCCTTCACTTATAAATTTCACAGTTACCATGTGTAATGCTGTGATCTATACAAAACTTGAATATAACTGAATATAGCTACAGTTTTACCTTGCTTTACCTGTATAACCCGCTCTGATACCAATTATAGGAACAAAATCGTAAAGCAGAATACTCTAGAGGGGGGGTAAATAGAGTAGGCAGTGGAAATATTGCTAAATTAAAACTTGTTAGCAGTTAGATCACAGAAATAATAATCACAATGTAAATAACTGTAAAGAAAAGAGTGATCAGAAGGCAAATGCAAACACATAGATTAATACTGGTTTTCCTCTTGTGAGGACTAGTCTAGTCGGAAGAACTCTAGCTTCCAGTTGAATCCACTATTAGAAAATCTTGCAAATTTTCATACAAAGTCCTTGCAACTTCTACAAACGCGAGCTTTGATACGAAGAACTCGACCAACTTCAGTTTTGAAGAGTCTTTCTTCAATCAAGCCTCTGATTACAATTTCTCTGAAATCTTCTAGACCGCACCGTACCGGCAAATTGACTAGAGAATTGTAACTGGCTTGGGATTTGAAAATGGAAGCTTTTGAAAACTCTTTGGAAGAAACGTAAGCTTTAGAAGAGAGAAGATGAAAGTGAATGAGTGTGTTAAAATGATCAGAATTCCTCTCTATTTATATTTTTTCCAAAGACAGAACTCTGACAGAATTCAGGCAGAATTTGGACAGAACTCTTTGTAACAAACCGCAACTGAAGGGAGACCAAGTTCAAAATCAAACGTTCACATAACTTTCACCTTGGTCGAACTCTGGCCGAACTCTGGCCGAGTTCTGTCAGGGTTTGGTCAGGTTTATTTTATGAAAATTGTTTTTGGCTTTTTGAAAATCCTTCAGAAGTTTTTTGTAAAAGTAGATGTTTTTCAAAAACATAGGTCATTTTAAAAAGATAGGTCAGTTTTGAAAAACGATTTTGGATAGCCTATTTGCCAGTACGACTTGGTGTACAATGTATTCCTAGACTCAATAAAAATAAAAATTACATTGCGTAAGGAAATACAATCTTGAGTGACAAACAGAGCTTTGGTCTTGAACTGAGTAGATATCCAATCTTGATCAGTGTCCAAAACGTCTTTAGTAGCTATCTTAATTGAGTCGTATATCGAGGCAGAGTTTGATCAATTATTAAAATCAGGTTTGACCATGACCAATGGGCCAACAGCTCTAAGGGCTGGAATACAAATAAGTATCAAGGTACAACGATATGTAATAGACCCTGTCAGTAGATGATGCTGTCGCATGAATAACGAGTTTGGGTAGAATATAGAATTGTTGGATTATGACTTAGCTAATAAGTTATGTTATATCCACTAGATGTCCAAAACACGAATGCTAGATAATTGGTGCCATAGAGATTGGATCGGTACATGAATAGTAAATCTTCTTATGGAATCACAAGGAGATAATGCAAAACGAATATTGATGGTTAACGTGAATTGCTAAGAGATGACCGTATTGGGTGCTAGCAAAAATTCATAAAGGATGCTTTCGGAAGAAATACAATTATGTAGTTGCCTTATTTTGTTGGTTAAAAGAGTACAGACCGTATCGATGACCTAAAAATGTGGGAAATGAATATATTGCAAAGAGACCGTAGAAAAGATGCTAAATGATAGACTGTTGTGATAGCAATGTGGGATTTTTGACTCAGAATAGTTGGCCCAATTGAATAGACACAACTTGAGTATGATATGAGGATACAAGTCGGATTGATGCAGAGGATTCTGTGCCTATGCAAGTGAAAACTGAATATTGGATGTTCGATTAATAAAGTTTTATATGATGGCTTCGGGATTGACCCTTAAGAATTGTCGAATATATTTTATCGGTTGTGGGTAAGTCTAGAATGATTTCGTTGGGTATAACCCAAGGATGATTACGGGTAGAAAGACTTGACCCTAGAATGTCAGTTGGTTGCCTAGAATGTCGGTTGGTTGCCTAGAATGTCGATTGGTTGCCTAGAGTGTTGGTTGGTTGCCTAAGTTTGGGATTTGTTGGCTATGTTATTTTAGTTGTCCATGTTGGGATATAAGTTCATAAGATTGGGGTGGTGTCCCATGTTCCTTAAGTTGGTCGGATCATAGATTGTCCCTGAGATAAGATAAGAGTTGTCCCTATGATAAGAATTGGTTGCCTCTAAGATAAGAGATAAGTATGTTCCTGATAGCTATCCATCTCATATGAGTTAGCTGAATGTCTGGTTTAGCTTAGATTAGATGACCGTAGAGACTTGACTGAATGCTAAGTTGACTGTTGGAAACCCGTAGGATGTCCCTATTAATGTTGCGTGGGTATAGTCAAATGAGTAAGATGTGTCGGAAAGTAAACTTCGGAATGGAATGGAGATTGGAAAATTCAATGTTATAATGTGGATGGGATGACGGATCATTTTAGTTTCAGAACTTTGTTGCCTTATTTGGGAATGTCAAAAATTTGCTAAAGCTGGTTAGATTTGGTTGGTTGAATCATATTGAGATGCTTAAAATGATGATAGTTGCCTTGAGACAGTCGGAATAAATTCATTGATAGATGATCAAATTAGAATTGGAAGGAAAAGTATAACGACAAAATTGGATAGTACATGTAGTCGAGATCGACGAGAGCAAATGAAATGTTGAAAAGACCATCAGAATTAATGTTGTTGGAATATGAGAGTTGCTTATACGAGAGGATAATATGTTGGCTTGATCAATACGAGAAAATGTTTGAGAACAACGAGAAATGTTACTAGAGTGGAATGATGGTACAAGTTGGAAGATGGATCATAATTGAAAATTTTTATGAGTTGCAAATAAGTGTATGGCTGCAAACGATGATGAGTACAAGATTTGATCGATGAGAATCGTGGTATCGAAATAAAATGTCACTTTGGGCTTTATCAAACTTTGGTGACATGAAGACAATGAACTTGAAAGGAAACTCTGAATTCGTCGGATACTTGATATTACTATGTTGGAATTTTATTGGGAAAATTTTGATCAGCTGTGGAAAATTACTCGAGTTGGAATTGATAACATCTATTGTGTTATTGGTTGGTGGGAGAATTGAATAAACAAGTTGGGACTATACGAGATGCTCGAAAGGAATTGCTAACATTGGGAATAAAGTTATACCTGTAGCTCGTTCGTTTTCTCTATCATTGAACTTGGCTAAAATACATTTATTTCTGGGATGCCTAAAATATATGTACGATTCTAACTAAGTGGTACGCTGAATTCAAATGAAGCCACGGGGAGGATTATCATGTGCTAAGGAATTGCATGAGTGTTGGAGGAAGAACAAAGATGGTAAACTATTTTGAATCAATTGGGATGCTGTGACAAGATGGTACATCACTTGGAATCAATCGAGACATTGTAGAGAAATGTTGAATAATACAAGTGGATCTTTGGGAATGTTTTATGAAATTTAGTTGAAGTTATGTGGATGAGTTTTGTTTTAAGTTTCGAGGACGAAATTTTTTTTGAATGATATATATTGCAGTGCCCTGACCCGCAAGATGCCTTATGATGGATGGTTGGTTCGATGAAGCCTTGTTGGACTTGGGAATATGCTAAGAATCGCTTGGAAGGCTATGCGATCGAGGCGGAATCGTCTTATAAATGTGAGTTGTGTTGAACCCTTCGAAGATCCTTTAGCTTCACGCTTAATAAAATGATATTATGCTATGTTTACTTGTTGAGTTGCTGAGTAACACCTTGCGTAAAAGTCGAAAAGATAATAAAAGATAATTAATCACAAGACCAAAAACTGTTGCGAATCATTTTGTGAATTATGTGCTTCGAATCATTTCAATGAATTATATGCTTGCGTGCTTTGCAATGAAATACATGACCGGTGAAGGAAAAGTCCCAAATACTTGGGCAGTGAGTATGTCGAGCCTCAGCTCGATGAATGTATTCTAAACAGATGCTAAGTTCCAAGAATTGGGCAGTAAGTACATTGAGTATCGGTTGGAAAGATGTATTGTATCAAAGATGTGGGAAAGGGATTGGGTAACAACATTCTATTATCTCGTCGTCGATGTAGAATGTTGATTACGCCAAGACCCCGGAAAGAGAAAGATGGAAATACGAATGAGAATGGTGGCTGAGCACTTAGTTTTCCTTATCATGCATTATATGTTTTCTTCATAGATAAGTTGCATATACTTGCATGGTCATGGACAACTTGTATACAAGGTAGTTCCCAGAACGGTACTTTGCGGCCACAGACCCGGTTCATCCTAGGGTGAACAAGGATGGTGTCGACGTACTGATATTGGAATTTCGGGACTTGCAGTGGGGGCTTGCTACCGTCCACTAAAAGGATGCCGAAATACCCATGGTGCTAAAGTAGTAGCACGGTATTTCGGAAACCTCCCATGGATTCGTACCCCATTCGGATTTAGCCGTTCGCTAGGAAGATGGTCCAAGATGGCGTGTCGCCAGTGACCTTCTTATAGATAGGTCCAGTGCTATGCAGGCAGAGTAAGTTATTACTCAATTACAGGGAAGGATGTCGGCTGTTGGTAAGAATCACCTAAACGGTGACAATTATATTAAATTATGATATTATTCTAACAATGTCTTGTGCAGGTTGAGTAAATATTATAAATATACAGGGATGGCTATACGACCGTGGGTAAGAATCACCAAAGGGTGATAATTGTATGCTTTAAATTATATTGGCTATGAGATTTCCATTCTTTACTTCTTGTCGGCTATAAACATGAAATTGACCCTAAGGCAACGAGAAAGACCACTGTTAATAATGTTCTATAACATGATTACTTAATGTTATCTTCTTAGGTGAGTTGGGCCATCATCGCTCGCTATTACATTGATGATATACTGACCCATGTTGTGGACAATATTATAGGTGCTTGCGTATGGAGAAAATTGTTTGATCAGTGCTTGGCATCGATAATTCTGATGGGTGTACAGAATCTCTTCTTACGATATCTTCTGCTATACGAGACATAATGTATGGAACAGTGTAACTTAGTTATACCAGTGAGATTGTAGCCAAATTGGCAAGTTCATTGTAAAGAAGTCGGCATATTCAGTTGTAGCCTAAAGGGCAAGTGTATATTAAGTTGGCTATTCAAAGTCTTGTAATCAGTTGTAAACTCTATATTCCGCTGCTAGTCTTTTAATCATTTGAGAAAATCAATAAAGAGATACATTTTCTTCATATCTTGTTATGACTTTAATTTATCTGCTTGGTTTTGCTGCACTGTCAATGTTTTATGAGAAATACCAGGAACTATAATGGTTTTGCCTTGTATAAGTGCAATCTAGACTTGTACGGCATCACGTTCAGTGGCCAGATTTCGATCCTCAGGGATTGGGCGTGACACCTACAATATCAGGTCTAGACGAAATTCCTCATGTATTGCTTCTACCCCTCATTGATGTCATGAAGCATGGACCTGCAATATCTAATGGTCATTAACTGTTGCACAAAGTTAGTAGGCCTGGCAAAGGGCTCTTTTCTGGCCCAACTAATTTATGTTTAAAATTTGTGTTGAAAATCTAGATTTAGAAGTATGCATTCAATCAAATACAGCACAGCACTCAGTAACTTGTCTGGAAAAGGACAAATAAATTTATACTTGCACATGGATAGGTACTACAGGTCCAAAATCACAACATACCTGATTAGGTGTCAGGTCAAACTTTTTACCACCGATTGTGAATTAAATAACGGGCATTGAAGCAAGGCTGCTTCAGTCAACAACTGACTGCACCATGGGATTGGGCAAACGCTCGTACAACTGCAAGTATTTCCTATAAGCAAGTAATTAAACCATCACAAACTTGAAAAGTTCCTGCCTTGTTATAGTCCAGTTTCTTCCACAGTAGCTGCTATAGCGCAACCCTGCTCTGCTGCCTTTTCCATCCTCGAGATAGCATCATAAAGGCATTTTTGGGTTAGCTACATGTGAATACCAATACAAAAACACTACATTCATCTAAAAATACAAAAAACCGACAGGGCATTACATGAGAATGCCAATACAACAATATTGATTATCCCAAAATTTTGGGTCAGCCACATGAATCCTTTTCTTCTAATGAACTCTTTTAAGCGACAATCTCCTTTCTAGCATTAGTAAACGTCAATATCTTTCTTTATAGGCTAGATTCAATTTTTTTTTACTTGGCCCTAATCATGACGCGATATCATTCAAAACTAGAGCCAAAAAAACTTAATGTCTAAAGGTGAAATTCTAAGAACGAACACACATACGCATCATATACCAGATGCCCACATGCAAATATTGGATATTTCTCCTTCAAGTAAATAATCAAAAATTCAGAATTTAGTAGAACTCTACTGCAATAACAATGAAGCTCTAGCTCACCGGGTATCATGACAAGGCCAAAAACATGAAACAAATACTTCATTTATAGTGGAGACATATGTATCAAGCAGCAAATTCAAGCTATATGTATAGTGTCCTTGCTTAGAATGATGTTCCAACATATTTGAACCATACATGTGGATTGGAAGAAATGAAGGGTAAGTACCATCTACTATCACTAACCAATATATGCATCGAGAAAGAATATAGCAATGACGGAACAATAAATGAAAAATATTATTAAGAATCATGCAAAATGCATATTGCTCCAAGTATTTGATGAAATATGTGCATATATCTCTAGGTTACTTTTACTATACTCATTAGTTGTACAGAAGTGCGCATGTAAAGATACATTTATAAATACTTGGTGGATACATATCTTAATTTGTTTCTACCTGAACCTGAAGTGTGATACCATTCTTCTACAAAAATAAAGCTAATTACGACAATCTTCTTCATTTCTCTATGTATAATATTTTAAAGTAAGTCTGCATAATGTCGAGATTTCATTACACTATGATAATCTCCTCTCTCCCTTGAATTAAAAGAAAAGGATAACAAGTAAAACAACCCTTCACTCAGTAGTCATAGTAAAGCAGGCATGTACAAGACAATATATAGATGTGGAGTATAGATCCTTATATGATACTTTACATATAGGATGTCAATTTTTGGATGATTTTTTGAATCAAAAAATTATAGATTCAGAACCCAACTATCCGAGCCTTGCAACTCGAATCACAAAATAACTTCAAGATCAATAAAAAATTCAGATTAGATCTATATATCAACTTCTGATCGAAAACCCTAACAAAAAATATTATGATAAACAGATCTTGTCTCATAGAGTCCATATCCAAATCGAAAATCCCCAAAATCGGAAGAAATTTTATAGAGATCAACAAACTAAATAAAAAAACCTAGCACTTTTCATTAGAGATCCCTATATTTACTTATAGAAAACTCCGTATTAGAAACAATACCGTAGTAATAGCCATGAGACAGTATACATACCATGCAAGACCTTTCTCTAGTATTTTTTTCATGGTTATACTGATTTTAACAAATTTCGGGACGAACCTTGGTTTTCGAAACTAGTTTCATGCTCTTAGTCTTGTTTCTCGGCCAGAATTGGCGTACCGACGACATACCGATGTATACCGACGACATGTGGGTCCTTTTCATATTGAAAAGTTGTCGTAACACTTTTGGCATATTGACGGTGTACCTGTCCATACCGACGATATACCGGTACGACATATAGAATTTGCCAGAGAGTTTTCAAGCCTGGAAATCGGCATACCGTTGGTGTACCGGTATGTACCGTCGATATATCGATCGAGTACCCAAGTTGACTATTTTTTAATTTTGATTCATTTTTGTAATTTCTTCCTCCTTATTGCTTTCCTCTATATGCTATGCCGAGTTTCTTGCTATGTACTGCCATGCTTGCTTGGATTTCTCATACATGTATAGCTTACCTGATAGTGGCTTGCCATGGTGCACTCTTGATTCTTGTCCTGTCTAGTTTAATATAGTGGCTCGTCGTAGCACACTCCTGTCTTGATACTTGTCTTGTCTTATCTAGGCTTGTTATAGTGCACTCTCTGTCTTGTCATGTCCAGTCTTACATATCTAGGATGGATTTTGTGAATGCCACACCTGGAATCCTGAATGAAAATGTTAGGAACTAATAACTAGTTTGATTATCTAGATGCATTGGGAGGAGAGAATTTCTCGGTTGCCTGCAAGCTCCTTTGTTTCGGCCCCTTACTATGGACTTGTAGCTATATATAATGATGAGCACATTTTTAGCATACCGTCGAGTAGGAAAATCTAGTATATCAAGTGTATTGTACTTCTATTAGCTCGCCGTCGTACGGAGCATACTACTTAGGATACATTTGTCTCCCGAACGATGTATCCACTATTAGATATTATTGCATCCTCGGCCTGGATAAGTTGGGTAGTCTGTAGGACAGGCAGTCGGATTAGATTTTCCAAAATGCATATGTTAGTAATTAGGATTGTGATAACCCTAGTTAGCTAATGTATCAAGTCGTACACATTGTTTGATCGTGATTGATGGATGGAGTTCTTTCCTGTCTTGTCTAGTCTTGTCTTATTCTAGCTTACTATTTCAATATTTAGATTCCCGTACATATTACTATTCCTGTTCACATGTCTGGTTTCACTACTTGTCTTACATTCTCGGCTTCATTACATGCTTACATGCTCAGTTTCACCCTTACATGTTCACATGTTGTTTTCCCTTACATATTTCTAATTTTCTTATATATACGTTGTGGTACCATTTGCACTATTCTTGTCCCGTTTTACTTCTTTACTTTAGTGTTGTTATGATTTGTATACTGGTTTTAGTTCATAGTTTTGCTTCCTTTGTGGTACTTGCTATTAGGGGTCTAATCCCACTGGTTTTGTTTGAACAGATTTGATAGAGGAGCCCGAGGATCTACCGGACCTTCTACTCGATCGTGACCACTTGGAGCACCAGGGTGCCTGAGTGAGTGTTCTTTCTTTTATCCACTCTTTTCTGTATATTCTTTTGCGGCGTTTAGTAACCGAGCACGTTTTTAGCTCGTGTTTTGGACTTGACATTTGGCCTACGGGCTTAGACATGAATGTATATTTTTTAGGTTGCAGCTAAAGCTGATTATGTATGACTTACACTCTTGCTAGTTCTTCATTTTGTATTACTAGCTTCATGGTCATCTATAAATTATGGTTTGGGACACTTTACTGTCTTATATACTTGATGATCATACACTTGTACTTTACTTTTTTATCTGTGATTTGAGATATCTAGAATTATTTGACCTAGGATTGACTGTTGGCTTGTAGCAGTGACCTCTACATCTATAGCTTTGACCGTATTTATGTGTACTGGAGTACTTTGGTATACATAACTGGCCTAGTCCGTCTTTACTTACCAGTATTCTGGTCCTAGGGCGTGACATAGGTTTTAGTGGGGGCCCATATAGTTGTGATTTATCAGATATATGGGGATTACTGATAGTTATCTCAGTCATAATTCTTTTTCGTTGATATCCTTCGTATTACTCTTTATCTTTGATCTTTTAACCTTATATATGCCTTAATCGTTGATCTTTCATATTTCTTCAATTTTGATCCTTGTGTCCTTTAACTTTCAGGGGCAATATTCCTGATCCTTCCGATCAACTCGTTCGGGTTCCACCAATGGCTGGTCAGCGTTCGTATGTTCCACTAATTCTGGAGGGTTAGTCTCAGCATTCAGGAGTAGTGTCCAGAGTCGACCTAAGGGCAGAGTTGCCAATGCAGCCTGATTAGTCGGTAGTATTAGTCCAGCCAGATCAGACAGAGGGTGTTTGTTTGTGCACTGGTGGATGTGCTTAGAGGATTCATGGCGACGCAACAATATCAGAGTGATGTTCTTATCCAGTCAGTTCGGACGGCTTTGGAGAGGGGTAGTGCTCAGTTTTATAATTCTGCGAGCAGTTTCAAGCGTCTCCATCTCCTGTATTTCTATGGTACAGAGGATGTGATAGCGTCCGATGCTTGGCTCCAGAATATTGAGGCCATTCTAGAGGTGGCAGGAATACCGACTAGGGAGTGGGTACCAGTAGCCAGGCTTCAGCTTTTGGATTTGGCTCACGATTGGTGGGCGGTTCATGAGGATTCCCTCGCAGCGCCTATTTCTTGGGTGGACTTTAGTGAGAGGTTTCAAACTTGGTACTTCGACACGGTGTCACGTTATGATTTGCGATAAAGGTTTAACAAACTCAGGTAGATAAGCAGGACCGTCGACGGTTATGCGACGGAGTTGAGCAGGCTCAGTCGGTATGCCTCTTCCTTAGTGGCGACCATCTTAGACCGGGCGAGGAGGTTCCAACAAGGACTTCATCTGGAGATCATACTGGCAGTCGAGCATCATGATTTCCAAACTTTTAATGCATTGATGAGGGCGACGAGGAGGCATGAGTACACCTTGAAAAGGATCATCCATAGAGTCGGAGGCCAGAAGAGGCCTCACATTCAGAGGGGATCTTCTTTCTAGTCTTCAGCATCGGTTCTAGCAGTATGAGCCTTGACGATTGGATCTCCGAGGCGATCAGCTCCGGCAACTTCCTTTCAGCAGCCATCTCAGTTGCGTCCTCAGCAGCAGATGCAGTCTTCTACAGTCGATTGTTCCCAATTTAGAAAGTCATGGCACGTCTTGTCAGAGTGCCGTAGGGTGCAGGGATTGTGCCTAGCTTATGGAGCCTCAGACCACATGATAGGGACTTGTCCCCAGAGGAGTTCAGCTGGATAATCATATTTCTAGCCAGAAGTTCAGCAGTTTTGGGCGCCAGTGCCAGTTCAGTAGCAGCAGGCTTAGAGGTCATTACCGACGCAGTCCCAACAGTTCTAGCAGCAGCGGCCTCAATAGTATGCTCAGGCTCAGGTATCACGACCCACACCCGCTTTTGGGATACGAGTACGTGTCCAAGCCCAGCCTACGTCGCAGTGTCGACGGTAGTACGCTGTCTATGATAAGCATTATCTATACAAGTACACAGTTCACATTTATCATCCACAACTAAGTTGTAACAAAGGATTAAACTCAAGTCTCAATAAATAATTTAAAGAAAGATCCACTACAACTCAGCTAGTCTCGAGAACAAACCCGCTAAAATAAATATAAAACCACAGAAAGTAAAGTTCGCTAAGCTCACTAGCTAAGAATAACACGAAAAAGTATAAGAAAGAAATATGCTACTCCGCATCAGTAGAAGTAACCGGCACATTGGTAACGTCAGTGTCACCATGATACGCACCATAAACCTTAGGGAAACTACGTCGTCTAAATCTGAAAAATAGTTATCCAATCAGGATTGGAGTAAGATCACCATAACACTATGCTACACAATATAATATACAAGCACGCAAAATAGCAATAAGGAAAAGTTGAATATGATATGATACAACAGAGACCACTATATCTTGGAAAACAGTTCAAGAGTACAATTATGACATGGAACAGTTGAAGGTATAATTAAGACACGAAGACAATACAAGAGAATGATGAATATAAGACAAACCTTTGGACAAAATGTCAACACGAAATAAATCACGTGTACTATGTGTTTTAGAATACAAGGGTTCTGCAGTTGGACGGGTTAGGACATCTGACAGTCGGTACGTGAGGTGTAACGACTGCTATCAACATTGACATTGGGAAAAAATTGTACATTGCGTAGACCACATACATACTAGTTGTATTCCCCCTCCCAACTCTGTCACAAGTAAACATGATCACTTTAACATTAACTTTGACTTTAAATATTGAACATTAAACACTAAATATTGGACAGAAGCAGTAAATGAACACGTATGACCACGATATTAAGTATAACTCTCATGCACAACAATAAAAATGATAAGACAAACATTTTAAGGAAAAGAATAACATACAGCATAAAATAAAGGCAACATAGGTCATAGTGATACTTGCCTTGCTCCGCTAGATGATGAAGTCACAACTCAAACTTCGTAGACCGATCTACCCTGTCACATAAATAACCATAAGTTAGATTATGAAAATCCCACTCTAAAAATACTAGAAAGTGGCTAATAGTTTAACATAACTAATTATATTTAATTCTAGAATAAATTATCTAAAAACCTAATTTATTCTAATATAATTCTGGAATTAAAATTAAATACTAATTTTTATCTAAAGAAGATCACGGTTTCCAATTCGGGGTCCGTGGCACGCAACTCGAGGCACATCGATGACAAAGTAGTCAAACGACATGAACTCGATGACTTGAGTGTGCAACCTAGTAGATTTCAGCGCCACGAGTGCACTGGAATTGACCGTGCCACAAAATCACGCTTTGGTCAAAAGATATTGCCGTTCTGGCTATCCATGACCAAATCGATGATTTATTGACAAAACTAAGTTCTACGAATTAATAAAAATACTAGCTGAACGGATTAATTTTTGGGAACAATATATGTCATAGAGCTCTGTGTTAGCTTTCTGAAACTTCAAACGGTTCATGATTCGGATTCCTGGTTCTCCTGAAATTTCGAAACACCGAAACGTATCAAATTTCGGACAACTAGCACTCTACAAATTTCCCAGAAATTCAGGTTTAGAAATTATGAAAATAAATTAGATATTCAGAAAATATACCTCAATACGCTTCCAATAAAAAAATGGCGTGCGAAAAGCTCTTCTGGTTTGGCGACAATCACTTCGAGAAGTTGAAGGACTCCTAGACGAAACCTCTCTCAAAATCGACAGTAATTTAATTAAGATTTCGAATATAATAATATATATATATATGAGAGAGAGAGGCAGTTATTGTAGCTCTGACAAGTAGGCCCGCCCAGGCTGACTGGATAATTATTTATTTAATTCAGAAAATTATTTTAAGTCCAAATAAATCAAAATAAATTGCAGAAAAATCCTAGAAAATTCTAAAAAATATTTCTAAGTGTCTAGAATCTAAATAAAATATTTTAACATAAAATATCATCGTGTGACCTCACAGTAAATTCCAAAAACCTATAATATATAAATTCTATATGTTTCAATTATCTAAAAATTTTAATAAATTCTAAAAAAATCAAAAAAATCCTAGAATATTTTAGAACATATTTATAACCTAGTAGAGCCTAAATAAAATACTAGGTCCCAAAAATAACTCCGAATGGCCATATGGTAAATCATGAAAGTCAATAAAATATATAAATCTTTACAAAATAAATATTTAAAAATTATCTGAAATATCTAAAAAATCATAATAAACTATAAAATAGCTATAGAATGTTTATATAACCTACCTACAGGTTATATAACCATAAGATGGTCCTAACTTACCTGTGGGCGTAGGCATGACATCCTATGATCATAGAAATCAACCATAATCTAATCAAATAAAATTTTAAAAAAAATCCATAAATTTTTAATCGGGGTGGCAGATGCCACATACTATCCCCCTTAAAAATATTTTTGTCCTCAAAAATCAAACACACAAGTTTATACATAAATATAGTAATATATGCAAGCAATCTTCTTTGGCAATCTAATAACAATTCTTAGCGTAAGTCATGGTAAGGTCATTATTGAAAAAAAATCAAACTATCATGGCCATAGGGGAATACTTCGTATCTTCGATTGCTTGTTTTTCAAAATAGGTGACGAAAAACAATAAGAGTTCAAGGGAGATGGGATCGATTTGTAAATATGTGTTTCAAGGGCGATTGAATAGTTTAAAAGGGAGTTGTCAAGATCGTTGCGGTTGAGAACTTAGAGGGAAAATTTAACTATATCTCAATCCATGTAGAATAATCATGCGAAGAGCGAACCAAGTGCACTAGGTTGATCAGACCATCATGCACCAGTTCTGATTAGACAATACATTAGTGGACATGTCCAGATAACATATGTCTTGAACAAGCTCGATAAACGGATGAGCTTACAAAACTAGGCTATTATAGTAGCATTAGTCGAGATAGTTAGAATTATGAGTACATAAGAAGATAAAGAAGGTGTGAATTGTTCAAGTTCTTTAAATAAAATCTAAACTCATTCGGTGTTTGTGCCTATACATTCATCCTATTGTCTTCTTGTCTAAGGTCGTGGTTAAGGTCAAAAGGAGTGTTAGGTCGTGAGGCATTCTACCCAACTTATAAGAGTTAAACTAGTAATGTGATGGGACAATGGAACATGTCTACCTAGCACGAGTCACCTTCCTAACCTTTGAAGCACGAAAGAAGGGATAAGAATTACGATAGAAGGAATCAAGCAAGATGCGAATCAAGGAAGTCAGGCGAGGGTTCGAAAATGGAATCGAGGAAGAAGGTCAGGTATGTGGGTGAGATCCTAGACTCTAATACTATATGTGGATGATGTAACTCTCCTAAAAGTTATTCTAAGTCCTATCTTCAATTCTATTTGCAGGCTCACAGCTAGTACAACTAAGTTGAAGTACTAACCGTCAGTTCGCAACCTTATACGAAACCAGACCTGCATGGGCCACCATAAAAACTTGTCACGACCCGCACCTGCTTTTGGCATACGAGTACGTGTCCAAGCCCAGCCTATCCCGCAGTGTCGACGGTAGTACGCTGTCTATGATAAGCATTATCCATACAAGTACACAGTTCACATTTATCATCCACAACTAAGTTGTAACAAAAGATTAAACTCAAGTCTCAATAAATAATTTAAAGAAAGATCCACTATAACTCAGCTAGTCTTGGGAACAAACCCGCTAAAAGAAATATAAAACCACTGAAACTAAAGTTCGCTAAGCTCACTAGCTAAGAATAACACAAAAAAGTATAAGAAAGAAATATGCTACTCCACATCAGTAGAAGTAACTGGCACATTGGTAATGTTAGTGTCACCAAGATACGCACCATAAACCTCGGGGCAAATCACGTCGTCTAAAGCTAAAAAATAGTTATCCAGTCAGGATTGGAGCAAGATCACCATAACACTACGCTACATAATATAATATACAAGCACACAAAATAGTAATAAAAAAAGATGAATATGATAGGATACAACAGAGACCACTATATCTTGGGAAAATAGTTCAAGAGTACAATTATGACATGGAACAATTGAAGGTATAATTAAGACACGATGACAATATAAGAGAACGAAGAATATAAAACAAACCTCTGGACAAAATGTCAACACGAAATAAATCACGTGTAATGTGTGCTTTAGAATACAAGGGTTTTGCATGTGGACGGGTTAGGACATCCGGCAGTCGGCACGTGAGGTGCAACGACTGCTATCAACATTGACATTGGGAAAATAATGTACATTGCATAGACCACATACATACTAGTTGTATTCCCTCCTGACTCTCTCACAAGTAAACATGATCACTTTAACATTAACTTTGACCTTAAACATTGAACATTGAACACTAAATATTGGACAGAAGCAGTAAGTGAACATGTATGACCACGATATTAAGTATAACTCTCGTACACAACAATAAAAATGATAAGACTAACAGTTTAAGTAAAAGAATAACATGCGACATAAAATAAAGGTAACATAGGTCATATTGATACTTGCCTTGCTCCGCTAGATGATGAGGTCACAACTCAAATGTCATAGTCCGATCTACCCCGTCACATAAATAACCCTAAGTTAGATTATAAAAATCCCACTCTAAAAATCCTAGAAAGTGGCTAATAGTTTAACATAACTAATTATATTTAATTCTGGCATAAATTATCTAAAAACCTAATTTATTCTAATAATTCTGGAATTAAAATTAAATAAATTTTTGGCTTAATTGCACTTTGCTACCCTCAACTATTCCGTTTTTTAACTTGATATCCTAAACTTTTTTTTGTAACAAGTTGATACCTCAACTATATTTTTTTTTCAACTTGATACCTAATTTTTCAAAAAACCCTAAAATGTCCTTATCCCTTCCTTCTTTCCTTCTCCCCTCCCCCCTCCCCCACTCCGGCCACCCCCACCCTCCCGTTCCGCCTCCCCTCCGGCCACCCCCCTCTTCCACGTCTGGCCAACCCCCCCTCCCGCTTCCGGCGCCACTGTCGTAGCTGCGGCTGTGGCTGCTGCTGCTGCTGCGGCTACTGCTGCGGCGGCTACTGCTGCTGTTGCACGCGACTGCTGCCGCCGCGGTGGCCGGCGGCGGTGGGGGTAGGGGGTGGTTGTCCAGATGCGGGAGAGAGGGGTGGCCGGAGTGGAGGCGGAGCGGGAGGGAGGGGGTAGCCGGAGTGGGGGAGGGGGGGTTTGGGGGAGGGGGGTAATTTTAAGGTTTGAGCAGGGGTATTTTCGTCCCAAATTTTTTTTGGGTATCAACATGTTACAAAAAAAAGTTTAGGGTATCAAGTTGAAAAAGCAAAATAGTTGAGGGTAGCAAAGTGCAATTAAGCCTAAATTTTTATCGAAAGAAGATCACGGTTTCCAATTCGGGGCCCGTAGCACGCAACTCGAGGCACATCGATGACTAAGTAGTCAAATGACATGAACTTGATGACTTGAGTGTGCAACTTAGTAGATTTTAGCACCACGAGTGCACTGGAATCGACCGTGCCACAAAATCATGCTTTGGTCAAAAGATATCGCCGTTATGGCTATCCATGACCAAATCGATAATTTATTGACAAAACTAAGTTCTACAAATTAATAAAAATAATAGTTGAACGGATTAATTTCTGGAAAAAATATGTCTTAGATCTCTGTGTTAGCTTTCTGAAACTTCAAACGGTTCATGTTCGGATTCCTGGTTCTCCCGGTATTTTGAAAACACCGAAACATATCAAATTTCGGACAACTACCACTCTACGAATTCTCCAGAAATTCAGGTTCAGAAATTACGAAAATAAATTAGATATTCAGAAAATATACCTCAATACGCTTCCAATAAAAAAAACGGCGTGCGAAAACCTCTTCTGGTTTGGCGACAATCACTTCGAGAAATTGAAGGACTCCTAGACGAAACGTCTCTCAAAATCGGCAGGAATTTAATTAGGGTTTTGAATATAATAATATATATATAGGAGAGAGAGAGAGAGGCGGTTACTGTAGCTCCGACAAGTGGGCCCGCCCAGGCTGACTGGATAATTATTTACTTAATTCAAAAAATTATTTAAAAATTATTTTAAGTCCAAATAAATTAAAATAAATTGCAGAAAAATCCTAGAAAATCCTAGAAAATATTTCTAAGTGTCTAGAATCTAAATAAAATATTTTG
The DNA here is from genome assembly GCA_029216955.1 of Iris pallida. Classification (NCBI taxonomy): domain Eukaryota; kingdom Viridiplantae; phylum Streptophyta; class Magnoliopsida; order Asparagales; family Iridaceae; genus Iris; species Iris pallida. The sequence continues at coordinate 4,000,937 of JANAVB010040818.1, read as the reverse complement.
ACACAAAATATCATCGTGTGACCTCATAGTAAATTTCAAAAACCTATAAAATATAAATTCTATATATTTTAATTATCTAAATATTTTAAAAAATTCTAAAAAAAATCCAAAAAAAAATCCTAGAATATTCTAGAACATATTTATAACCTAGTAGAGCCTAAATAAAATATTAGGTCCCAAAAATAACTCCGAATGGCCATATGGTAAATCATGAAAGTCAACAAAATATATAAATCTTCACAAAATAAATATTTAAAAATTATCTAAAAATTATAATAAACTATAAAATAGCTATAGAATGTTTATATAACCTACCTAGAGGCTATATAACCATAAGATGGTCCTAACTTATCTGTGGGCGCAGGCATGACATCCTATGATCATAGAAATCAACCATAATCTAATCAAATAAAATTTAAAAAATCCATAAATTTTTAATCGGTGTGGCAGATGCCACAATAGGCCCAAATTTAGAAGGTCCAATGTCTAGAGGCAAAGAGGCCAGCAGTAGAAGGGTCAAATGCCCAGAGGTCAGGGTCAGGCTTTCATGCTTTCCATCGAGGAGGCACTAGCAGCAAAAGGGGTGGTCATAGGTACCATTCTCATTCATTCTCATTAAGCTTCAGCTTTACTTGATTATGGTGCTTCACATTCATTTATATTTGTACAATTTGCGACATGAGTTGGTTTGGCGTTAGAGTCTTTACTTGTAAGGTTGAATATAATTACTGGTAACGGTCTCGTAGGAGTAGATCGATTCTATGCCTTGTATCGAGTCATAGTATGCGGGAGAGAGTTTTCTGTGAGGTTGATAAAGTTTTCTATGGGCGATTGTGATGTCGTCCTAGGTATGGATTGGTTGAGTGCTCGACACACTACGATAGATTGCCATGCTGGCAAGGTTATCTTCCGTGTTCTGGATGAGGAAGAGTTCTCATTCTCTAGAGGCGAGGTGGAGTCTTCACCAGTAGTCATGCGGATGGTAGTAGACGAAAGGTATTGTTGCCCAGAGTAGTTTATGAGTTTTCCAATGTATTTCTCAAGGAGATTTTGAGTATACCTCTAATTCGGAAGATTGAGTACTACATTGATTTGATTCTGAGAACAGAGCCAGTATCAATGAGAGTCTACCAGATATTTCATTCAAAGTTGTTGGGGATGTATCAGTCTATTGAGGAGCTTAGGATCAAGGGGTTCATTTGTCCTAGTGGATCGCCTTGGGGAGCTCCAACCCTTCTTGTGAAGAATAAGGATGGTTTATCACGTATGGTCATTGACTATCGTCAGCTTAACGCGGTGACCGTGAAGAACAAGTATCCTTTGCCCATGATAGATGACTTGTTCGACCAGCTTAGTAGAGCACTTGTGTTTTCAAAGTTCAATTTGTGTCTGGGTACCATCAGAGTCAGAGATCAGGGTATACCCAAGACGATGTTTAGATCTCGGTATGACCATTGGGAGTTTCTTGTTATGCCTTTCAGAGCGACCAATGTGCCAGCAATTTTCATGGATCTCATGAATCATATCTTCATGTCCTACTTAGACCAGTTTGTGATAGTATTTATTGATGATATCTTAGTCTATAGTCGGACTGAGGCAGAGCACGAGCAACATCTTTACGTGGTTCTTTAGATTCTTCGGGACCATCAACTTTATGCGAAGTTCAACAAGTATGATTTTTGGCTCGATCGAGTCTCTTTTTTGGGTTATATTATTACCGGAGGTGGTGTTAAGGTAGACCCCTAGAAGGTAGAGGCTATCGAGTGTTGGCCGATACATCATACAGCTTTAGATGTACGCAGCTTTCTCAAATTAGCCAGTTACTACAGACGATTTATGGCAGACTGTGCTAGGATCTTCATACCCTTGACAGGACTGACGTGTAAGGATGTGTATTTTAAGTGGTCAGATGCTTGTCAGGTTTCTTTTAAAAAACTCAAGCAGAGTTTGATTTCAGCTCCTATTCTGACATTACCCATCAGACCAGGTGGGTTTACGGTGTATTATGATGTGTCAGGCCGAGGACTTGGTTGTGTCCTTTTGTATCACGACAGGGTGATGGCTTATGCATCTCGGTAGCTTCGGGACCATGAGAAGACATATCTGACGCATGATTTTAAATTGGTCGTGGTTGTTTATGACTTCAAGTTGTGGAGGCATTATTTGTAAGGTGATCAAGTGGAGACTTTTATTGATCATAAGAGCTTGAGGTATGTATTCACACAGATAGACCTAAACATGCAGCAGAGGAGGTGGCTTGAGTTACTGAATGACTATGACGTTGATCTTCAGTATCATATAGGGAGGGCAAACGTCGTTGTAGACGCTTTGAGCAGGACACCCGGAGTCTATTTCTTGATAGAGCAACATTACCTTCACGAGGATCTTCAGGAAATAGGCATCGAGGTAGTGCTACCTGGAGAGATAGCTATGATGGCGAGCATACAGGTTCAGTCTACTATTGTGGAGAGAATCAAAGCAGCATAGTCAGTGGATGTTAGGCTACAGTGACTCAAAGTAGAGTCTGTTGCAGGGTGCAGAGCAGAGTTGTGCATCCATGAGGATGGGACACTTCGGTTTAGGAGTCGTCCTTATATGCCAAACGGAGATATCTGGCATGAGATTATGTCAGAGGCTCACAATTCTCAGTATTCTGTTCATCCCGGAGGGACGAAGATATACCGTGATATTCGTCAGCATTTCTGATAGAATGGTATGAAGCGGGAGATAGCTTGGTTTGCCAATATGTTAAGGTTGAGCATCAGAGACCGGCCGAAATTCTTCAGCCTTTACCGATTTCGGAATGGAAGTGGGAACATATTACTGTGGTATTCGTGATTGGTCTTCCTAGAACCCCGATTGGTAGAGATGCCATTTGGGTTATTGTGGATCGACTCACAAAGGTTGCCCGCTTCCTCCCTTTCAGAGTTCGTCAGTCTATAAAGCAGTTGGCCGAGCTGTACATGAGGCAGATTATCAGATTGCATAAAGTGCCAGTTAGTATAGTCTCAGATCGGGATTCCAGATTCACTTTCTATTTCTGGCACAGTCTTCAGCACAGTTTGGTTACCCGTTTGATTTCCAGTTCAGCATACATCCTTAAATAGATGGTCAGTCGGAGCTTACAATTCAGACATTAGAGGATATACTTTGTTCATGCACTCTTGACTTTAGTGGTTCTTGTGAGGATCAATTGCACTTGGTGGGGTTCTCTTACAACAATAGCTTCCAGGCGAGTATTAAATGGCACCTATTGAGGCTTTGTATGGTAGGAGATGTAGCTCACCCGTAGCTTAGGATAACATTAGGGGAGAGGCAGATGCTTGGTCCAAAGTTGATTGCTCAGTCAGTTGGAGTCGTTAGACGGACCAAAGAGCATCTCAGAGTGGCTCAGGATCGACAGCGTCATTGGACAGACCAGCATCGACATCACATAGACTAGATGGGCGCATGAACACATCCAGGGGCATAGGCAATCCTGGCGCATGGCGTATGGCAAGGCAGGGTAAGGCGTAAAATGCTGGCATACAACCCTGGCATACCATATTGGCGTACAATACTGGCGTACTGTGCTGGCATATAACACTAGCGTACCACGCTGCTTCGACGTATAAGGCGTACGCAGTTCTGGCGTACAAAGATGACCCGACGTACATAGCATATGCAGTACTGATGTAGAAATCTGGGCTGGCGCACAATGTAGTCTGGTGTATAAAGTGGCCCTGGCGCACAATGGGGGAGGGGAGACTGGCGTAAAACACTGTCTGGGCGTACAAATACATGGCTGACGCCTAAGCGAAACTTGGCATACGAATGTATCCTGGCACACAAAGTGCTTGGCGTACAAGGCGGGATTGGGTCATCATCCCCAATAGCAAGTTTAGCCAAGGTAGTTCTTGAAACTTGTCATGGCCATAACTTCTTCTCTATGACTCGAAATTCAGCAAAACAATAGCCAAAATTGCATGAAATCAAATTCTTTACAACATGGAACAACTAGTTTTTGAAAAAAATAAATTTTACTAGATCATTCCCTCTGAATCATATAAAACTGTAGTTTTGAAAATCTACATCTACTCCAAAATAGCCATTAAAACCAAAAATACCAAGAACTAAAGTTGTAGAGAATGTAGAAATGCATATTATAGACTAAAAGTAAGTAAAAGAAAACAAAGAAATAAAATAAAGAATTTTGGTCTCTCCATTAGTGCAATATGTACTTGCCTATGGGTTGGTTGGGGAAATGAATGAAAGTAATAAGAGGAGAGAGAGAGAGAGAGAGGAAGCAAATATTTATATGAAAAGGGGGATGGTGGCCCCACTAAACCCTATCCCTAACTTTTCTATTCGAATCTACATGCCATGCTATATTATACAATAATTAAATAAAATCTAGATCACGACACAGTCCATTATTCCATCATAGAAGCAGTGAACCACACCTACAACTAGACAAGGACATAGGGTGACACCCTACTCTGCGATGAGACACTATTCCATGCCATGATCAGGTGCACATATTACAAATACCATATGCCGTATTCAGGATCAATGCAGAAAAAATACACATATCAGGAACGGTGAGTGGCATCTCTACCCTCCTTAAAAAAATTTTGTCCTCGAAATTTCAACCAAGATATGATAGAGAAATCAGGACAAGCAATATACTAACTACAAGCTTAAATACACATGCAATCACATCAATCAGTCATGCAACAAGAATAAATGGTACTAATCAAGCATGGAATTTAAGGTACGAAAACACAAGAACTTGAATATACCTTTCGAGTCGAACAAGTATGAATATCGAGATCTAATCTCATCCTCACGCTCCCATGTCGATTCTTTCGGAGAGTGATGGCCCCAAGCAATAAGGACAAGCTTAATAGTTTGGTTCTTGAGCACCTTCTCTCTTCGATCCAAAATGGATACGAGTTGTTCCTCGTAAGTCAAATCGGTACCCACGACTAGCTCATAATGATCGAGGATATGGCTCAGATCTAGGACATACCTATGCAACTGAGATACATAAAAATATCATGTACATTACGTAGCGAAGGCGAAAGGGCAAGACGATAAGCAACATCACCTACCCGCATGAGAATATCAAAATGACCAATGTAACGTGGACTAAGCTTTCCCCGGGCTCCAAATCTAATGACTCCCCGAGTAGGCAAAATTCGCATAAATACTTGGTCACCGACACTAAATTTTAGGGGTCTCCGATGCTGATCTACCCAGTGACGAGGTCTATCCTGCACAACTCGAAGCCACTCTCTGATCAGCTTGACTATCTCCACTGTCTGCATGATCATCTCCGGTCCCAACAATTTTTGCCCACCCATATCGTCCTATGCTAGAGGAGATATGTACTTCATTCGATATAATGCTTCAAATAGGGACATCTGAATACTTGCTTGATAACTATTGTTGTAAGAGAACTGCACTAAGTGAAGAAATGGTCACTCTATGGTACAAGCTTGTAACATATCATCCAAGGTTTGAATGGTCCTCTTTGATTGCCCGTATGTTTCTGGATGGTAAGCTGTACTAAACCTCAATCTAGTGTCCAAACTTCGGTACATGCCAAAAGTAAGAAATGAACCTGGTGTCTCGATTTGATAAAATACTCACTAGAACACCATGTTGCCTCACAATTTGTTTCACATACATATTTTCCAACTGCTCAGTAAACTATCCCACTCTAAAAGGAAGAAAATGAGCTACCTTCTTGAGCCGATCTATTATCACCCAGACTGCATTTTTGCCAGTCGGAAATCTAGGTAAATCGGTCACAAAATATATCGTAATGTGTTCCCACTTTTACTCTGGAATAGAAAGCTGGTGCAACAATCCTACTGACCTCTTCTGCTCTGTCTTTCCTTGTTGACATATCAAATAATGGGAAACGAACCTCGCATCTCCCTCTTCATGCCATTCCACCAAAAGTGTGGCTTTATATCTTGATACATCTTTGTTCCTCCAGGATGTATGGAATAAAGAGATATATAAGCCTCTAGCATAACTTTCTATCGAAGTTATCCACTCGGCACACAAAGACGACTTCTAAATCTAAGTGATCCATCTTCATGAATTACCAACTCCTTCCTGAGGCCTAACTCACATTCTGATCAAAGCTTCTGGATCTATGGGTCATCTGCCTGAGCTGCTCTGATCCTTTCCACCAATGTAGACTAAATCTCCAAACAGGCTATTACTTTTGTATCCTGCGGTAGAATCACCTCAATTTCTAGCTCTTGAAGATCTTCCAAGATGTGCATCTGTGATGTCAAGACAAATGCATTACCTATCCAGCTAAGAGCATACGCTACTACGTTCGCCTTACCTGGATGATACTGTAGATCTACATCAAAATCCTTCAGCAACTCTAACCATCTTTTCTGCCTCATGTTCAGGTCCTTCTGGGTGGACACATACTTCAAACTCTTATGATCATTGTAAATCTTTACTCGATTTCCATACAAGTAGTGGCTCCTCAACTTAAGAGCAAACACCACTGCTGCTAACTCCAAATCATAGGTCGGATAGTTCTTCTCATAATCTCGAAGCTATCGAGATACATATGCTATCACCCTACCATGCTGCATCAATATACACCCGAGTCCCTTGCCAGATGCATCACAATATACTGTAAATCCTTTCGATTCTACTGGAAGTGTCAGAATTGGTGCTCAAATCAATCTCTTCTTCAATTCTTCAAATAATATCTGATATTCTGCTGACCAATCACACTTGACCTCCATCTGTATTAAATGCGTCAAAGGTGCTGAAATCTTGGCTAAGTCTGCCACGAACCTCCTGTAGTAATTTGCCAATCCTAGGAAATTATGCACATTTGCTATAGTCCTTGGAACTGGCTAATCCTTTGCTGCTTCGACCTTCTTTGGATCCACTGACACTTCTGCTCCAGAGAGATGTGTCCAAGAAATAAAATGCGATCCAACCAAAACTCGTATTTACTAAGCTTCGCATAAAGCTGATGCTCCATTAAGGTCTCCAAAATGGTCTGATGATGCTCCTCATGTTCGGCTTCACAATTGGAACAGATGAGGATGTCATATATGAATTCCACCATAAAAGTATCCAAATAAGATATAAAGATGCGATTCATCAAATCCATAAACATTGCCTAAGATATAGTTAATCCAAATGGCATCACCAGAAACTGATAATGCCTATATTATAATCTAAATGTTGTGTTGGGTATGTCCTCCTACCGGACCCTCACTTGATAGTACCTAGGCCGAAGATCAATCATAGAGAAAACTCTGCCTCTGCTCTGTTGATCAGACACATCATTGATCCTTGGTAACATCGACTTTTTCTTCACTGTAACTGCATTCAACTGTCTTAATTAATGCACATCCGCATTGATCCTTCTTTCTTGGGTACCAAAATTACCTGTGCTCCCCTTGGTGATTTACTATCCCGAATGAACTTCTTCGCCTTCAGTTCCTCTACCTGTTGGTAAGCTTGTCCAATTCCGATTATGACATTCCGTAAACTCGACTATATATAGGCTTCATTTCGGGAATCAACTCGATACAAAACTCTACATCCCTAATTGGTGGTATCCCTGGAAGCTAATCTGAAAAGACATCAAGAAACTTGTAAAACCCCAGAATTTTGATATTTTTATTTATTTATTTGGCTTAAATAGGAATTTATGAAATTTATGAATATCTTTAAATTAAATAGTTATTATTATACCTTAGCCATGGTTGAGTTTTGGAGTACAAGATGACCAAGAGTTGTGGCACGGATAGTATACACGTTTGCTTTGACTAGTATTTTAGCCATGGTAGGGAAGGTCGAGCCATAGTGTGTTCTAACTAGGAAAACCAGGCCAAGTTGCGACTTAACCCCCACCGATGATTTATTTATTTAATTATTAGATTATTGACTTTCTAGGAGACCCAATTGTACCAATTTAGCTCCGACTTGACCCAAACCAAATCCAAATCTAAATAGACATGTAGTACTCTCAAATATCTTCATGTTGATATATATTTTATTAATATTAATATATTTTCAATTTTGGAAAGTTTCTATTTATAGAAAGTGTCTACGTGTAATCCTAGTGTAATCCTAGTTGGCATTAGTTTACATTTGACCCAAAGTCCAACCAAATCCTAAGTAGACATGTTGGGCATTAATAAATATTAATAAATAGATATATTTTGTTTTTAATTTAGATTTTGGATTGTATTTATATATATAGATTTAATTAGTCTATATTAGGAAAGACCTTTTTAATCCTCAATCCAATCAATTAGCCAACTCACCAAACAACCAAACCATGCCAAGTGGACCATCACCATGGAGTATTCGGCCAAGAAAACCCTCCCATGGTCGAACATCTCATAGGAATAGGATTCCCACTCCTTTTCATGCATGCAATCCAAAAGGCCCATATATGTATATCAACTTAACCCAAACCCTAACCCTAACTTAATTCTTCCTTTCTCTCCCTCCCCATAGCCGACCAACCCCTCTCCCTCTCCAAATTTTGGCAGCACCTCTCTTCCATAGCCCTCCATACATCATCTTCTCCATTGTACATCTCTCCATCCTTCACAAAAACTCATCTCCTCCACCATGCATCTACCCAACCACTCAAAACAAACCTTAAAAACTCCATCTTCTCCATCCAACCATCTATAGACATTGCAAATCCTTCCAAACTCACCAAAAGAGGATTAGCAAGCAAAGATAGCAAGGAAGGTTGGAGCTTTGGCAAGGAAAAGTCTTCACAACCTCTCTAGCAAGGACTTTTGGTAAGAAACCCTAATTTTTCCATCTCAAACCCTTACTAAATTTCTGTAGAAAATATGTTATTAAATCTGTAGAAATCATATTTTGATGGCATTTTCTATATATAATCATCTATAAAAGTTTTATGATTTATAGTCGTAATATTCATGTTTCGGTAGGATCAAATTAACCTCGTTGTGAAGGAACTATAAGTTATTTGCGGTTATTTTCGAAATTGAATTTTATGTGTGTTCATATATATAAATTAGGATTTTTAAGTATTTTTCACGAATTTAGCAACTCAAATCTGGTCGAGAAAATTATGGGTCAAAACTAGCTATTTTTGGGTAACCTGCTGACCTAGAATGTCCCAAACTTGTAGCATAACTTAAACCTTGTACCCATGATGATATTCTGTGAAATAAGGTACTTAAATTTTGTTTAAAATATATTTTTGGGTATTTTAGCTATTTTAAGTAATTGGCCATGTTCATGATGAGTTTCGGGTAGACTAGGTGACGTAGTAGTCAACTAGTCACATAATTCTTTATAAATCATAATTCTATAATTTTAGAGTTAATAATGTAGAAAATAGTTTTAAATATTATTTTTAGGCATTTAATATGATTTTTAAGTGTGTTATTGGCGTGGGGTCATAACCAATTAATTGGAAGGTCGAAAATCCTAAAACTGTGTTCCGAGGTCTCATTGGACACGTATGTATGTTATACAATTTAAATAGTCCTACGAGATATTTGAGTATAGTTAAAGTAGTTTAAAATATTAATTTAGTTAATTAAGTTCTGTTATAAGTTTCATAATAGTTAAATAAATTATTTAGGAGCATTGGATTCTGGAGGCGTGGACACGGGAGCGAAACTGCATCCTCACATCGCGGAACCAGGCAAGTATACCTTGCCTTCTCTACAATTTATTTACATGCATATTCCTATTATTATCTAGTTTTACTAGTTGATTATTGACATGTGATTTGTGCATCATGCATGCTAGTGTATATATATATAGTCCTGGTTCATAGTTAACTTTGTAGTTCATATTGGATCTATTCTCCCGTGTATCTTGACTGAGTTTGTCACGACCCGCACCCAGTATAGGGGCACGAGAAGTGGGTACGTCCAGCCTACGCCGTAGTGTCGGTGGTAGAACGCTGTTGTAGATTATCATCACAACTAAGTACAATATGATATACTCTCCAAATGGAGGCCAATCACAGAAGATACAACTCAATCACCAATCTAAAGATGGATAACAGCACGATATGATAATCTCAAAGAAGTACAAACAGGAAAGGAAAATAAGTCTAAGTGTCTATACGACATAATAACAACAAGAAAACATAATACATCTCAAGTCTCAAATAACAATAACAAAGTAAGATAAAGCCTAACTAAACTAGTCTAGGCAGTAGGGGTGATATCATCAGCTAAAGTTGGGTCCTCCTGAGAGTCCAGCTCGCAAGTGTCGTCTAGGACTGCTCCATAGTACGTAGGATAGAAATCCTCGGCATCATCTGTAATATTTTTAACAGGTCCAGTCAGGACATGAACGAGGACAATACATCTCACACAGTTCATATCATGGCCGGAATGTAAAGCATACAAAAAAGTAAGATACATGAACTGTAAGAAGATGTATACGAAAATAAGAGAGATATTTATAAACTAGAAATATATAAATGATAAGTAAGAACTGTAAGTGACTAGTGGTTTAGAGCACAAGACGGTTATGTAAATGGCACGGTGTTACACACAAGTAATCTACAGAGGTTCACACGATTTAGATTGATCACATAACCACTTCTACTCCCCCGTCCCCAATCAATACACAAGGATCCAGTCAAGTTATGTTATTGCACACGAAGTATAGTTGTACACGATGATCATGTGAGCACATGAGAGTACACGATTTCACACGATTTGTACACAAATAACATAAACACAAGGAGTACACGATGCCCATGATAAAGTACACGAACACGAAATATCCGATGTATCCGCTAAGGGGATAACATTGCATAAAAAGATCCATATAATACCAATCCGTGATAACAAGTGTTAGCATCAATTAAATCAACCTAGCACATGATTATAGGGCCTAGCAAGTATGAAAAGATAAGAGAATGTACTCGCCTGAGATCCGAATGTCTGTGAGAAAATAAAGTCCAAAGCGAGGTAACTGAGTCCTATTTAGAGCAACACAAGTCATGATGTATACAAGGGGATTATAATTTGGAGAATACAATGCATCTACATGTTTCTAGGTCAGTCTGGACCAAAGTCAACACTTGGTCAACTCTGGTCAACTCTAAAAGTCAAACTAAGTCAACTCTAGTCAAATTAGGTCAAACTAGTTAGGGTTTGGTCAACCATGCTCAACTAGTCCAATTTAGTCTAATCTAGGCTTAATAAGTCAAATCTCGGTTATTTACAATACATAATACCTACACTACATTCACATTCAATTTTCCATTCATATATATATAAATAATATATATACATAGGGTATATATATATAGGTTGTGTGTGTGTATATAAACATTGTGTAGCATTAGGTAAAGTTGAACATCTAGTTAACATATATGTATTCATTCATATATTTCATTGCATGTATACATTTCATACATACCTATCTTCATACATTCATATATGCATTTATCTACATACATTCATATACACATTCACCTTGGTTTTCCCATTTCAGATTTTTATAACATTAAACCCAATTTCAGTTTTAAGTTCTCAGATTTTACTAATACAAAACCCTTCTCAGGTTCATACAAAAGGAAAAACTCAGTTTCCATTCATACAACGAAATTCAGTTTCCCAAACTTTTAACCCAACAACCCTTTCTCAGGTTATCACTCAATGGAAAACTCAGTTCACAGTTAATCCTATGCAACTAAACTCAGATTAATACATGACTAGCAATCTCAGGTTTTACAAAAAAGAAATCTCAGTTAACCATATACATTGGGTTTTAAGACATTTAGAATATAAATAACTTGACAGTGAACAACCTTTAATGAACTACATCCTCATCTCAATCCCAGTTTTCAGTTTCAATGTTAATTTGATTCCAGTTTTCCAAACACTCAGCCCAACAATCCCAAGACTTAATTTTAGTTTAACATGTATGAGGTTCTTAGGTTTCAGTTAACTCTTAATCCCAAATCTGAGTTTTCAGTCTAATGTACATTACATGTGGAATGATCTTCGAATGAGAGTCATGCATTTACAACCAAATCAATACACAGGTTTTAAAATCATTAATCTCAGTTCACAGGTTTAGATACAATAATGCAATAAAATTCACATACACACACAATCATTCACCTCAGTTTTTACATGTAGGAAATAAATCTCAGGTTATATAATTTGGAAAAATCTCAGTTTTCACTACTGTTCAGTCATGCATTTTATGGAATTCGAATACAACATAATCCATTCAAATCCCTAGTTATCTACACATCCTATCAATTATACTTATAACAATTACAATTTCGTATTTAACAATTTAATTTCAGTTTAAACACATTAAAACCCCAATCAATACACAGTTCTCAGGTTTCATGCATAAGTTTCAGTTTACATTCAGTAGAATATTTCTAATGCAGGAACTTAATTCAGTTGAACAAAATCTACACGAACTAAATCCACATATGTAACCTAGCATCTAACATGTTTCTCAATTCAATATCAACACTTAAACTTCATAAATCAACATTTCAAAACTCACGAAACAGTGAGCATATTCACAGGTATCAGAAATTGATAACTCATCCCAAACCAAATTCAATTATCAAAACAATTCGAAAACCAAATACATTCGTGTACAGTGGTGTCAGGTATGTGTGTGTACATGTGGAGGGTGTCCACGTGTCCGAGAACTGGACACAAAGTGTCAATAATCGAAATAAGGAAGTATTAGAACACAGTGCAAAGCACTCCTCGTGCGGCCATGTCGTGCACAATTGCACACAACAAAGGGTACGAATAAATACGAGCTCATGCACACACGTAGAGGGGGTATCGGGCTAGGGTTTCAAGTCCCTGATTCGTGTCTAAGTCGTGTCAGGACAGGACACGAAGCCCGTGTCAGTGAGCTCTGTTCGCGTGTAACAGTGTAGTATAAAATAAGTGCAATCGTGTTTTTGTGTCCAACACGACACGAGGTATCGTGAAACTCAAAGGGGGTCTGTCAGTGATGGCCCCCACCTCTGTGCCAAGTGGCACGTGTCCACGTGTCATAACCAAGGAGGAATAAGGGTCGGGTAACAGGGGACTCGACCGAGTCCTCGTACACAGTGTGCGTGTCCAGTTTGGACACGAAAATGACAAAATCTTCGACTGAGTCGAATAGATTTGGAATCCACACACCAAGTGCTACACAACCATGTAATTAGTTTTGAAATTTACTAGAATAATTTCCTATGTGGCATTTCATCGAACACCCTTTTAAAAGCACCGATACGTGTTCGATACGGACACGAAATGGTCATGATTTTCTACCAAACTTGGGATACACTTAGGGAACCCTAAATGAATGCATCTATGGAAAGAAATCAGAAATTTATTAGGTTTGTAGGGTTTTACCTATTGAGAGTTCAAACTCAATGAAAAGGGTCCCGAAATTAGAAGTTCCTTTCCTCGAGCGATGTCCAAACGCGCTCCACTTCTTGCAAGCAAGCCCCCACTAGCCTCTACTTCTGTAATGGATCCTAATGCAAGAGAGTTGCCTTAATTTGGGATCAATTTGGATAAAGGGGGGGGGGGTGATTTTGGGGAAGAACAAGTTAGGGTTCTTGTTGATGTAAAAAGAGACAAGATTTTTTCTAAATAATACTTTATAGGAGGGGGAGATTACTATTTGTGGCTGCCATTAGATGAATTAGGGTTAGGTTTTAGATGTAGATGAGTGGCTAGGGTTTGTCCACCCAATTCTAAGCCTTCCTATTGGTTCAATAGTCTTAAGGCTTTCTTTTTCACAAATACCCTAAGGGGTAAATATCCTACTTAGAAATATCTAGATATTGTTAATCTTGTTATTTACTAGGTTACCCTAATCAAGACTCTAAGCTCAAGGCTAATGTAGATTAGGCTAAGATTCTAGGTCAAGTCTCAACTAAACAATTAGCACATATTTAATTAATCAAAATTCATTTTCATTAATAAGTCAAAAATGACCAAAATATCCTTAGGCTAAAAAGTTGTAATTAGTCATCCTAATCACATGACTAGGCTCCCTTGGTCATGGTTAGTCCCTAGGCTTAGCAAAACTAGGGTTTAACTAGTTAACCATCAAAATCACAATTCAATACTTTAAATAGTTTTAAATTGATTAAAAATCACCAAAAATTATAATATGATTTAAATATCATTATTAAATAATTATAATTATAAAATTTTAAAATTATCCTTATTTGAGAAAAGTGGGTGTTACAGAGTCACATTGTGTCGTCACTTGTACTTCGACTGAGTCGTATCGTGTCATAGGATGAGTAAGTTATAACAAAACTATTGTACCTTGTATTCTTGAAGCTAACCTGTGAGTCCACACTAGGAGCAAGGGTTAGTAGTTATCTGTACCTAGGTTCCTAAAGCTAACCTGCGAGTCCACACTAGGGACAAGGGTTAGTAGTTACTTGTCCACAACTGCGAGTCCATACTATGGGCGAGGGTGATTCTTGAAGCTAACATGCGAGTCCAAACTAGGGCAAGGGTTAGTAGTTGTTCAAACCTGCGAGTCCACACTAGAGGCGAGGGTTTGAGTATCCGATTGGTTATCCGTTGACATCATGATATTGTGGTCTCTTGTTCTCCTCCAGCAGTTCATTTATGTGTAGTTGTTCTCCCAGTCACGTATAGTCATGTTTTCGTGTTGATTGGTATTTTTTTGTTTATATCCTAAACTTACTTTAGTGCATGATAAACTGTTAGATAGGCATATTTTTATGTATCTTGCTATGTCCCCTGTGGACCTGATGATCTCTTCAGGTTTACCGATTGCATGGAATTAGTTAGCTGAGCAGGATGGTAGATGATTATGATGCACTTGCGTGATCTAGGTATTGATATTACGTTTATTATCTGTTCATACTTTCATTCCTTATCATGATATACACTGCTTGTTAGCTTACTTTATAGACTCATGTTATTTCTTGGAGTCTGTTCGGACATGTATGCTAGTGGGCTGCAGACCATGACACATAGTGTTCATTCATGTTTTATATTCTTATTGTGAATTGAGTTATAGTTTGTGTCATGCCCCGAGTCGACAAACCGTTCGTCCCCGGTGTTATTTTGCCGAATCGATCGTCCTCGCTAGGGCGTGATGTCGTACGAGTCTGGAATTGCACTCGTACAAGGAAAGAACATTACGTTGATTTTTATATTGAAACACCAAGTTGAAACTTCACAAATCACATCAAATTGAGACACAGTATAGAAAGATAGAAATATGCTTTTCATTCATAGCTTGCAACGAAGTGTAAGTCGTAATTATATTGGATACCGTTGCGGCTACATTGATTGAAAACAAAAAGAAACATACTCGACAAGCTGCCTGAACTAACACTTGCCATTCCATACATTCGCCCCTTTATACATAATCCTTCGATTGAATTGGCTTCAAAATACTTCAGGATAGGAAGAACTTCAAAATGCCTCTCTGCACTCCAGCTTCAGTTTAGAGCTCCCGCCGCACCTGGAAAATTTGGGAGAGGGGATTAGCACACTTGCTAAGTGGATGAGACGAACCCACTCGTCTAAACTAACTCTGATTGTTAAGGTAGGCATGCTTTAGAGTTTTCTTTCTATTTAGAACTAAATGAACTCAGTTCATATCGATAGCCATCTTTAAAGAAGTAAAGCATACAGTAAAACATAATGATTTATCACGATTCTTACCACGACCGTGCTCGTCCCTGCATAAAACACATATAATATTTACTACCTGCATAAGACAATAGGTGAGCAAGATCTATCTTATATGTGCGGTTATTGATGCTACGCACCACGAGGGACTTTTATATGGCATTACGACGTGCCTGTCAGCTTGGCTTGCAAGCCCTGCTGCAGGTCCCGCAATGTCTCGCGCCAAAGCACGAATTTGTTTATTCTTCCTAGGTCGATTCGGTTCTGATGCCCCGGATACCGCATCGAGGAAAGTTCAACTTGTGTACAAGCTATCCATGACCATGCCAATGTGTGAACTGTTCAATATGTGCAGACAGATTTGTATAGCGCGGACAGTATTGAGCGACAATATCATTTCTTCCAACTCATGCAACGATTTATTTTCTCCAAAGCCGTACTCATGATTTAGCGTCCCATAGGCACCAAATTGTCCGAGGCATCATAATCCACTATCGACGTTTCATATTCTTTTGCAGCACGTAAAATAGTCTATCTTTTTACTAGAACCTTAAACTTTCTCGTTTTTGTGCGAAACTTATATTTTCAGAGTAAATTACTCTAAATCGATATGTTTTTCTCGAGTTCTTGACCTTAGTGGATTGGCATGCATTTAACTTGGTATCGTCGATTTGAATAAATTCGAGGCAAAGGAAATTTTGTTTGCGGGACAGAGTAGAAAAGAAGGGGCCGAATCACCCACCAAGTTCTTTGATCGTGCCGACCGTCGAAGCGCTTCGCAACGTTCAAGATTTAGTTCCGCGAGCTCCTACAATGGCACCAACACTTAGTTAGGATTCCTTTTTCATTCCTTCGCTTCGAAATTCGTAGATTGTATTCAGAGAACGACGCGAAAGCACTTTCATCAAAACCAAGCGGCAAAAGCTCCAAGAAAACCATACAACGGCCCGGTCCCGTCGAAGGGACTCTTATATAGAGCTCACTCGCCGAGATGCAGCCCACTGCATCTAGGGCTTATTTCCACAGAAGTCGTTCCATTCGTTGGATCGGTTCTCGTAACATCCGTCCAAATCGATTTGATCGATGCCGCAAGGTGTTATCGTTTACCAAGATCAGCGATCGAGTCAGATGGCCATCTAAGTTTTTGACCGATCCGACTCAGTGCAAGCATATTATGAAGTCCGTCGCCTATCGAAAGCGAGGCACTATATAATATACCACTAAGAAAAAGTTTCATCCCGAAACTTAAGAATAAGGGTCTGACCTTAAATTAGGCAAACAACAAAGGGTACTTCTTTTTCATCTTCGCCTCCGTTTCCCATATCGACTCTTCAACTAAATGGTTCTGCCAAAGCACGCGGACCATGGACGTCGACCGATTTCGTAATACCTTCTCCTTACGGTCCAAAATTTGAATAGGCTCCTTCGAGTAAGACAAGTCAGATCGAAGCTAACCACGTGACTTGGATCATGCACGTATTTTCAAAGTTATGAGACATGGAAAATATCGTGCACATCAGCCAAGACATGAGGTAGTGCGATCCGATAAGCAACCGTTGCAACTCGCTCGATAATCTCGAAGGGACCTACAAATCTCGGGCTCAACTTGCCTTTAACGTCGAACTACATCACACTACGCATGGGCGTTACTTTCAAAAACACATGGTCCCTGACCAAGAATTCTAGCAATCGTCGACGAAGATCTGCGTAGCTCTTTTGTCGACTTTGTGCGATACGGAGTCTATCTCGGATCAAGCGAACCTTTTCGATGGCCTGCTCCACCAGTTTTGTTCCAAGCACTTGTCGCTCTCCGACTTCGTCCCGCATATTGGAGAACGACACTTCCTCCTATAGAGCGCTTTATATGGAGCCATCTGAATGCTCGACTGATAATTGTTGTTATACGTAAATTTTGCAAGCGGCAAATACGTATCCCAACTAGTCTTTAAATCGATCGCACACAGACGTAACATATCCTCTAAGATTTGATTTACCCTATACGTCTGACCGTCTGTTTGGGGGTGGTACGCAGAACTAAAATTTAGTTTGGTCCCCATCGTCGCTTGCAGGCTCGTCCAAAAACGTGATAGGAATCGCCCGTCTCTGTCCGAAATTATTGAGGCCGGTACCCCATACAGTCGAACAATCTCGTCGATATAGATTTTCGCTAACCGATCGATGCTCCATCCTACTTTAATTGCGATGAAGTGAGCTGACTTGGTCAATCTATCAACATTGACCCAAATTGCATCATTTCTCTACAGCATCTTCGGAAATCCCATAATGAAATCTATCGAGATGTTGTCCTACTTTCACTCGGGAATGGCGAGGTTTTACAGCTCTCCGACTGGCCTTTGGTGTTCTGCCTTCACTTGCTGACACGCCATGCACTACGACACGAAAGTAGACACATCTTTCTTCATGCCGTGCCACCAAAAGTTTGTGCGCAAGTCCTTATACATCTTGGTGCTTCCAGGATGTAACGAGTACTTCGCATAATGTGCCTTCGTCAGAATTTCTTTTCTGAGTTCGACAGTTTCAGAAATGCAGAGCCTGCCTTTTAGTCGCATCATCCCGTCTCCGTCTTCCGCAAAGTCAGTCGCCCTTCCTGTTAAAATCATCTCATGCATCTTCTTTAGGAATGAATCGTCCTTCTGTGCGATCTATTTTGCTGAGCAGGCTCGATCCTAGCTTCAACTGAGCTAGGTGCAGGTGTCGATACTTAATTTCGAGTTCGATACCCATCGCTTCAAGGTCTCACCGTATCTCATTATTTATTGCCAATGAGCCCATAAACATTCTGCTAAGTGCGTCGGCTACAACGTTTCCCTTGTCAGGTGTATACTCGATCGTTAGCTCGTAATCTTTTATGAGTTCGAGCCAACGTCGCTGCCGTAGGTTGAGTTCTCGTTGCGTAAACAAGTATTTCAGACTTTTATGATCTGTGTAGATTCTGCAAGCCACACCATAGCGGTAGCGCCGCTAGAGTTTCAATGCAAACACGATCGCCGCCAATTCTAGGTCATGCGTTGGATAGTTTTTCTCGTGCTACTTCAACTGCCGTGAAGCGTAGGAGATGACTTTATCTCTCTGTATGAGTACGCACCCGAGGCCAGTTCCCGATGCGTTGCTGAATATTTGAAAGCCATCTCGACCATCTGGAAGTGCAAAGATTGAAGCTGAGACGAGTCATTGCTTCAACTCTTGAAAGCTGGATTCACAGTCGTCACTCCACTCAAATACTACTCCCTTCTGAGTGAGGCGAGTCAGAGGCGACGCTAGTTTTGAAAAGCTCCACACGAATCTTTGGTAGTAGTCCGCTAAGCCCATGAAACTCCGAATATCGCTAACCGAGGTAAGTCGTTTCCAATCTACCACCGCTTCAATCTTCTTTGGGTCTACCGTAACACCTTCGGCAGAGATTATATGTCCGAGGAATGTCACACTACTCATCCAGAACTCGTATTTACTTCGCTTGGCATATAATTTATTTTCACACAGAGTCTGCAATATCGTCTTCAAGTGTTCTGCATGCTCTTGTCAATTTTTTGAGTAGATAAGGATATCGTCGATGAACACGACTACAAATTTATCGATTTGGGATCGGAAGACTCGGTTCATCAGATCCATAAAAGCGGCTGGGGCATTCGTCAAACCGAACGACATGACTGGGAATTCATAATAACCATATCGAGTGCGGAAGGCAGACTTCGATACGTCGTCGGACTTGATCTTCAAATGATGATAGCCTGAACGAAGATCGATTTTTAAAAATATTGATACGCCTCGCAATTGGTCAAACAAGTCATCGATTCATGGCAAGGGATACTTGTTCCGTACGGTCGCCTTGTTGAGTTCACGATAGTCGATGCATAGCCGCATCGATCCATCCTTCTTCTTCACAAACAGTATGGGAGCTCCCCACGGAGAGATACTAGGGTGAATAAATCCGTGGTCTAGCAACTCTTATAATTGCACCTTCAGTTCCTTCAGTTCAGCTGGAGCCAGTCGGTAAGGCACTTTTTATATCGGCCGTGTATTCGGAAATGTGTCGATGCTGAATTCTATTTCTCGATCCGACAGCATTCCGGGCATCTCATTAGGGAAAACGTCGAAGAAATTTGCCACAACATCATTCTGTATTGTGTCTAGAATATCCTTTCTCGTATCTTAAACTGATGCCAAGTATCCCGCACAGTCGGAACGCAACATACGCCTCACCGAGATTGCCGATACCATCATTGTCGTCTTCGAGACTGTACCACATGAATATGAGAACTCTGTCTCGCTAGGAAGGTGAAACACCACTATCTTCTCCGCGCACTCGATTGTTGCATGGTAAGCACCCAACCAATCCATGCCCATGATTATGTCATACTCTTTGAGGTCTAGTACGACGGCTTCCAAGGATAGATTTCTTCTTCCGATGCAAATGTGGCAATTCCTACAAATAAAGTTCGCAGGCATATCGACTCATGATGGAGTGTGTAGAAGCATGGAATTTCAGAACCAGAAAGCCTATGCGCCAGACTACATGTGCCAGAGCTCAGACAAAGTACTTCACACAGCAAAAACAACAAATATGGACATCGAAAGAGGACTTTTTATTACATATAAAAGTCTATTACATGTCTAGAAAAGATTGTACAAAGGAGAATTTCTACAAAAGAAAAGATCCTAAGTCACCATGCGTCCTCAAATAGGTGCAGCGATCACCATGCGCCCCCAGTCAGGCGCATCCCACCATGCGCCCTCAGCAGGGCGCATCCTTTTCAGCAGCTCAGTCATGTGCATCCTCAGTTATGTGCATCCCTTCGACAGCTCAGTTATGTGCATCCCTTCAGCAGCCCAGTTATGTGTCGCTCTTCTAGCCAGGCTCACCGCCGTCTAAATTGTTGGCCCAATAATTACATCGTATTTTTGAATATGGCTAATCAGTTAAGTTTAACAAAATGATGTCACTAATATTCATATACTCACTATCATGTTGCTACTTAAAACTTAGCATTGTCCTAATTGTCCTATATTATATTGCTATGCTTGTATCGTATTGCAACATATTTTGCTTAGCATTGTCCTAATTGTCCTATATTATATTGCTATGCTTGTTTCGTACTACAACATATTTTGCTGGCCTAACATGTATTTGTAGACATGCAATAAGCATTGTCCTATATCATATTGCTATGCTTGTTTCATACTGCAACATATTTTGCTGGCCTAACATGTATTTGTAGACATGCAGTAAGCATGATCTCACTTGATCAAACCAGGACATAGGCAATGAAGAATTAATGATGGACCAAAGACGGCATCATACAAAAAGATTTCTCCGAACCGCCCAGCGACCTATCCGGGGCCTCGCATCGGGGGTTCCGCTGCCCGGTCAGCGGACAGGGGTCGAGGGGGCAGCGCCCCCCGTCGGGGGTTCGGGGGCAAAACCCCCGAAAGGTATTCAGATTTTCAGATCTGTATATCTTTGGACGACTGCTGTCAGGGAAAAAAATATCTTCAGGACTGCTCAAATATCAGAAGAAAGGCATCATTAAAGGGCTCTTGGTTTTCCTACTTGTTCTAAGTCTGTAATCTTTAATTTATTGAGTCTAGGAGAATGTGTACGTTGAGTCGCACTGAGTCATCTCAACCCCTAGCATATCTCTCCAAAGCTCT
Organism: Iris pallida; assembly: GCA_029216955.1. Taxonomy (NCBI): domain Eukaryota; kingdom Viridiplantae; phylum Streptophyta; class Magnoliopsida; order Asparagales; family Iridaceae; genus Iris; species Iris pallida. Next base: position 3,979,599 of record JANAVB010040818.1, on the reverse strand, counting down.
ACCATTCAAACAGACCAATTCCTGAACCAAGCCCAAGCTCCACAAAGCCCAAAAGCCCAATGGACCTATTCTGTCTTCTGGAGATAGAGTTCGGGCCGAACTCTGCCTCCACACAGTGTTCGGGCCGAACTCTGTCCTCTGATTTCCAGCACCCTGATTTTTAGGGCCTGCTTGCTACAAGCTATCCAACGGCCAAAAATTTGAATTATTTATACCGAATTCTGGCCGAATTCTGCATGTCCCGAACCCTATAAATAAGCCTTGGTTTCTCTTATTTCAAATCATCCACTCTTCTCTTCTTCTTCTCTTACATAGTCTATATAGTCAAGAGCCTTACTCTTCCAATCTACTAGCCACAAAACTTCCTAAGCCCCAAGGTGCTCAAGTGCGATTCAGCTAGAAGTTTTTGTGCAAGAGTTGAAAAGAAGAAGTCGCTTGGAAAATTCTAAGCAATCGCCACTGCGATCCTCTGTAAGAAGTTGACGTGCTCTTCTGAAGAAAAGGCACAGGTTGTAAACTACTATTTCACAAATAGTGGATTTAATCCTGAGCTAGAGTTTTCAGGCCTGGACTAGTCCTCCACGAGGGAAACCAGGTTAAAACTGCTGTGTTTGCGTATGCTCTTCTTGATCTTTATTTACTTCCGCATTTCTCTCTGATTTATTTACTATCTTGATATTTGTTTGTGGAGGTGAAATAGAGTTAAATTTTTATTTGATGATTATCGACACAAACTCTATTCACCCCCCTCTAGAGTTGCCTACACGTTATTTCAATTGGTATCAGAGCAAGGTCTCTATTGTTAGGCTTAACATCCTTAGAGTAGATCCTTGTTTATTTGTGTATGTCATCGTATTCTTCCTCCTCCGATGAAGAGGGTTTTACTTCTAGTAGCATAGACAATCATGTTTCTTCTAAATGCAATAAGTGCTCTAAGTGGAAAGCCATGGCTAACCAATCCTTAAAGTTTGCTAAGGCTTTTCATTCTACAAGTGAAGAACTTGTAGAAAAGGTTATTCATTTAGAAGAAGCAAATGAGTTTTTGAGAAATGAAAACAATGTTTTATTATCTAGACTTGACTCTCAAAACTCATCTTGTGTTTCTTTAAAGAGTTTGAATGATTCTTTAATTTTGAAAATCAAATCTCTTTCCTCATCAATAGAAGATCTTAAGAAGCAAGCACATGAGCTAAATCATTTGCATGATTCTTCTATTGACTCTTTAAAGAAACAAAATGATGATTTTATTTCTAGAATTGCTTTATTTGAAAAAGAGAATTATGCTTTAAATGCTAAATTTGATTCTCTTACTTGTTTGCATAATGATTTGCTATTAGAACATGATATTCTTAAGACCAAATCCATACATGCTCACTCGAGAGATATTCATCATTCTAGTATGTCACATGTTCATAATCATGCTCATTCCGATACATGTGCACACACTAGTATTAGGTGCTTCTATTGCTCTCGTATTGGACACATGAGTGTAACTTGTCCTATTCGTAGGAGTTTTTCTACCAATGCTAGAGTAAATAGTATATGGGTCCCTAAAGCTAACAAATGTGGATCCAAGTTTATTTGGATACCAAAGTCTTCGCCTAATATTGTAGGTGGAGCTTCTTGTATCAGGACATAGCACCGAGGAAGCGTGTTGGTGGTTGCAAAGCTCAAAGGTCATCTTCTAAGCAATTGTACCAACACAAGTGTGGCCACTAGAGCCACTTTGGTAACATGCTAAACGATTCTCTTTAAATGGTTTATATTTGTTGAATCTAGCACGTTTTGATGTCTTGCTACTAGCTCACATTGATATCTTTTAGTTGCTTATTATATAAATTAATGTGAGATATAATACTAGCATGCTTAGTTGATTTTCTTTCTATTTCTTTTTATATAGCATGACTAGTTACATAGCTTTATATGATTAGTTCACACTATGTAGTTTATCACTCATTTTCTAGTAGTGTGATACATTTATATATGTATGCTCGTTATTCTTAATCCTTATTTACAAAGCATGCATATCACTCTAGTCCATATAACCTTGGTTTTGATTTGAGTTAATATGATTTTAACTCTTTATCTTTAAAAGTTTTGAGATAGTTACTTCTTGCCGATTTGTATTTAATATATCATTGGTATTTGTGAATATATGTGTTTAGCATAAGCTACTTATAATTTGATAAGTATATACTTATACTTCTTTTTAATCTTGTGCTTGCATAATATCTTCATTATCAATTCTCATATTTTATTTTGATTATCCTATTGAGAATCAATTATTTCTTTGCCTAATAAAGTCTATTTATACGTGTTTTTGAATTTGTGATAGTTTTTCAAACATTCATTATGGATACATGACTATATTCATTAAATCTTTATTTACATGTAGATCATGTATTTATTATATTGACATCTATTTTTTTATAGATATCTTCATGTGGGCATATGAGTTAAGCTAAAGTTTCATATTATTTTGAAGAGTATATATTCATACTTTTGCTTACCTCATAATTTAGCTATTGATTCTTTTGACTAAATTTGTGTTATCTCTACTTGAATCAATTAGCTTATTCCTTAAAGTCTTCTTTTTGATGATATCTTATTGGCTTTTATTTGTTGACTTTATGGATACATGTCTTTCACTCTTATTTTGATCTTTTTCGCTTAACCAATTTTCAGCCTGATTCCAGTTCTGTCACCAGAATCCGGAATTCGGGCCGAACTCTGCCCTTACCAGAGTTCGGGCCGAATTCGGCCTGGCTGTTCCAGAACCAGAAACAGCCTCAGCCGTTGATCATATTATAGATCCAATGGCCATTATTGTTTCCAAATGTTGATATTTATTTATTCAAATGCCGTTAAGTTGGAATGTTGAGAGAAAGTATTTATTAGTGTCTTGTTCATGAGTTTTATGGAAGTTCTTTTAAGAATTGCGTGTTTTTGTGCTTTACCTTACTTGTTGAGATTATGATACTTATTTTGAGTATGAATCTTCTATATATTTATTTTCATAAAGTGTATTATGAAAATATTTGTTTTGAAAATATTCTTAGCAAATTTTGATGATCATTCTTTCATTATTATTTGGGTATTTACCTCTCTTATTCATAGGAATTTTTATACTTTGATGTTGTTTGATGATATTGCATATATTCCTTTAAATCTAATTTCTTAAAAGTAAAGAACATTTTGGGAACAAGCCGAAAGGGTCCTTCTGTCATACAGGTGTAAATAGCCTGAAGCGACACGGTGCACTAGTCTTCGGACTACCGCTAGCTAGGAAACGGCCCCTACAGCTAACCCAAAGTGATCAACACTTTATAGACTTAAGATTTATTAAGGTCTACTTGCAACCATTATCTAGTTCTGGATCCTCCCCTAAGTTCCAGAATACTTCATCATATCTAGCCTTATATTTGAGCTACAAATATTTTATTATTATTGTCCAATGATGTTTTGTAGCACATGAGAATATATGTAATTGACATATCATACTTCTCATGTCTTTAGCTACTATGGGTTGAACTTTTACTTTAAGATTTTCCATTTCTAGAGAATACACTTTCATAATGGTTATAATTTTGCATTCTCTAGATCAATCTATTATTTCATTATCTTGGGTTAATCTCAATATTTGGCAAAGAGATTTGCTCCATTGTGTTCTCATGAACATCTTTTTTGTCTTTTACTTGATGAGAGTCTAATTCATTTACTTGCTATCTTATACTCTTATCCTTGCTTAGCAAACAGTATATAAATCATTTTGATCATTCAAAATGTATTACCCTTATTGTGAACTCTATGCTTAAGCATGTATTTTTTTTGTGTTAGTGACTTAAGATTTAATGAGCACATTTATCATTTTAATGGCCTATCTCATTAATCTTAATTAGTTATGTAGCTAGCTTGCTTATTTGCGATGTATTGTTAAGCTACATAATTTTTGTTCACTTTCACTCATCTAGCTATCTTCTTGAACTTCAATCTATATGTGATATGCTAGTTTACAAAAACAAGATTTATGAATTCTTCCTGATTTGTATTCTATTTTAGATACATATGTTTGGTTTCTAAAATTAGTTTGACAAATTTTTTATTTTATCTTGTTTCCATTGAGATTTGTGATTCATCGCTTTAACTTCCTTCCATACTAGTCATTGGTAAGCATCTCTTAAATTTCTCTCATCTTTTGAGTCATGATTCTATTATATTATCATTTTTTTGGAATAAATTTGCAATGATTTAAATAAGATTGACTCTTTTCTATATTTTCCATTGGTTTGTTTATATGGTTTTTAGATGGAATTTATGACGGATCATAATTATTTATTGGTTTACTTTATGAATGATCCTAATGATTGAGTAGTCCTATATTATCTAATTATGTGGTTATCAAGTTAATTTATTACTCTACTTTGACTACTCATGGATTATCACATATGCTCTTTGCTATTTGAACTTCATTGGTTTCTTATTTAGTATTAGCAAGGTTGGATTATTACCCGTTGATGGGTACATATGTGGTAAAACATACATAGTCCATGCAAAGCAATAAATTGGTTGATCATTTCTTAATTAGATAATCATGGACATGATATTTGAGTTTTATTTTTTATTTTTTTTGAGCTATATTCATGATTGATTTAATTGACTTTATTCATTTTCATGATGATATTTTTCTAATGGACCTTATTATTCCTTTTCAAGATGATATTTTTCGTTCTATGATATTTTTATAGCCTTATATCATTTTTTTTGTCATAAGTTATCATTTTATAGACTTTATAGCATTGAGCAAGGGGGAGAAATCAATAGTTGATTTACCCCTAGATCTTGAAGTTATCATTTTTTGCTATAAGTGCTTTGGAACTAGATACGCATATTTTAAGGGGGAGCAAATAAATTGGTTCAATTCATTTATACCCTTTAATATGTCGTATACATAGTTCATCATTGACCTATTTTTTTATTAGGATACTGATATTTTGTGAAAGATTTATGAGAGTATATGCATTTTTTTTCATCATATTATCTCTCTTTTATATGGGTCATTTCGTTAATATTTAATTTCGTATTTTATCTTGATGACGATTGTGCTTTCTTTGATTTGGCTTTCTTTGTATGTTTCATTTGGCTTTTCTTGTTGAGGACTTATCCAATATTCATGATTTTATCTATATTGGTCATAATTTGAGGGGGAGCATTCAATTCGACTGAATTTCTCCTTCTCAAACATTGTTTCTCCTTTACCTTCATGTTTATTCATATAGCATGATAAGGTAATTGAGTTCAAATGCATGAATTTTGGATAAGCAAATAGATTTGCAAATAATGATATCTTTTTATATCAATTGCTTCTATTTTACATTGATCATTCATTTATTTTGTTTCACTATTTATCTGTGGACAATTATGACTATCATAGTTTCATTGATCAATGTTTCAAGTTTATATATTTCAATTGATATCAAGTTTGTCTATTTCAATATCTCAATTGGTATCTTTCTACTTTGATATCTATTATTTGCAATTATCTTATCCCTATGGTTTTTGACTGAATTTTTTTTTCTTAATTCTCTTCCAAAAGTTTTTGGATGTCTTTCTTGGATTTCATGTAATACTATGTTTTTGGATGTCTTTCTTGGATTTCATGTTGGTAAACTACCTATTGATTATTTTCAAATTCTTTTAGTTTTACCAACTATTTGTGTTTTGATAAGCTATTTTCTATTTGGCACTCTACATTGGGTATGTAGTTTCTATACTTGTCTTTACACACTTCTCCCATTGTTCCTCATTTAGTATATCTTGATCATGATTGTCTATGCCTTCCTCCTTTACTTATGCTTGAGTTTGGTTTATCTCTTATTATGGGGGAGCTTATTTTTTGCTCATGTCAAAGGGGGAGAAATAAGTTTAAGTTAGCACACAATATTATAGTAATATGTGTTTATTAGTGATACATGCATCTATCATATCTTTCTTAAACTTAACCGATTTGCCATAATCAAAAAGGGAGAGATTGTTGGCCCAATGATTACATCATATTTTTGAATATGGCTAATCAGTTAAGTTTAACAAAATGATGTCACTAATATTCATATACTCACTATCATGTTGCTACTTAAAACTTAGCATTGTCCTAATTGTCCTATATTATATTGATATGCTTGTATCGTACTGCAACATATTTGCTTAGCATTGTCCTAATTGTCCTATATTATATTGCTATGCTTGTTTCGTACTGCAACATATTTTGCTGGCCTAACATGTATTTGTAGACATGTAGTAAGCATTGTCCTATATCATATTGCTATGCTTGTTTCATACTGCAACATATTTTGCTGGCCTAACATGTATTTGTAGACATGCAGTAAGCATGATCTCACTTGATCAAACCAGGACATAGGAAATGAAGAATTAATGATGGACCAAAGACGGCGTCATACAAAAAGATTTCTCCGAACCGCCCAGCGACCTATCCGGGGCCTCGCATCGGGGGTTCCGCTGCCCGGTCAGCGGACAGGGGTCGAGGGGGCAGCGCCCCCCGTCGGGGGTTCGGGGGCAAAGCCCCCGAAAGGTATTCAGATTTTCAGATCTGTATATCTTTGGACGACTGCTGTCAGGGAAAAAGACATCTTCAGGACTGCTCAAATATCAGAAGAAAGGCATCATCAAAGGGCTCTTGGTTTTCCTACTTGTTCTAAGTCTGTAATCTTTAATTTATTGAGTCTAGGAGAATGTGTACGTTGAGTCGCACTGAGTCATCTTAACCCCTAGCATATCTCTCCAAAGCTGTGTTTGCGTATGCTCTTCTTGATCTTTATTTACTTCCGCATTTCTCTCTGATTTATTTACTATCTTGATATTTGTTTGTGGAGGTGAAATAGAGTTAAATTTTTATTTGGTGATTATCGTCACAAACTCTATTCATCCCCCTCTAGAGTTGCCTACACGTTATTTCATAAATGCTTCGACTGATGAAGCATTTATTGAAAAGAACGAGGAAGAGAAAAGCACCACAAGCCAACCTGTGGCCAGGGGAGGTTTCGAAAGAGCCTCCAAGGGCGAAGGAAGACCGTAATCGAAACCGCGGCTAAAGGAGCAGCTTTCAACTAAACCAGAATGGGCGACACCCATTTTGAAGGAAGAAAGAGCCCCCAAAGCCGCAGCACCGCAATTCCGATCTGCGGCTCTTCCTGCACAACGAAGACGAGGCTCGAGCATCCCTATCTTTGGATGCAACAGACACCTTCCGCCTGCCTCGGAAGCCCTCGACTCCGACTTTTGGATGTAACAGTCACCTTCAAGTGCATCAATGAAGACATGGCGTCGCATCTTCACCCTCGGGAGCATCTCGTCAAAAGAATGCATTCGAGTAAACAAGTTCATGTTGGAAGAACGTGAGAGAACGAGAAGCAAACTCTATCCATGCCACTATTTATAGGCCGGGCAAATTAAACCCATGCGCCAAGTGGATGGCTCTCCGAATTCCGTACAATAAATTTGCATTAAATGGATGAACCGGACGCTTCGAATTCAGCTATGTCAAAACAGCTATTTAAAGCACTCGAAGATCGTAACAGTCGCACCAGTAAAGACGTGTCACGAAGCAGATGCGCCGGCCAGACCGTGCATCACATAGACGCGCCCTTCAACATCAAGCGCATCACACAGACACGCCCTTCAGTACCAAGCACATCACAGGGATGCGCCCCCCATGCGTCCCCATACGCCTAGTGGGACGCCAATCGACGTGCCCACTCAGCTGACCATCGAATGTCACAAACATTAAATGCTGAACTGACAGAGTTGACAGCACGCCTCCCGAAGTCTGAACAGTTGACAGCTTTTTCAGAAGACGAAGCGTCGCCAACGTCAGCATCACCATTACTTTCCTCCGACGGCTACTACCACGTGGCCACTCAACCACTCGCATGTGCCTCTGCGCCATGCGCCCAAATCTGCATGTGCCTCAGACTTTTTACTGATCCCTAAAGACAGAAGGAAAGTCACCATTAAAGCTCTGCATGCGCCTCAAAAGCCATGCGCCCCAGACTTCTCTCTGATCCCAAAAGACAAGAGTTAAGTCATTACTGAAGCCTCGCATGTGCCTCAAAAGCCATGCGTCCCGAATGGTTCATGACTCCTAAAGGTTACGAGCCAAAGTCTCCTCCTGCGCCCAATCCTAGGCGCATCCTACCAGATCATTCCCCACCAAATCAGGGATCTCCGAGCCATGGGTCGATGACACGTGTCCTTTGACTCGACTCGCCCAAGATCTCAGCAACAGAAAGATCTTCTCCTCTGCTACGTGCCGGTCCACAACAGCAGCATGAAGAATTCAACCCCTCGATCAGGGCGCATCGTTCATACGCCTCCATCAGCAATCACCACGTGGCGTCCCCACGACCAGGCACATCCTACATATACGCGCAAGAGCAGCCAGCCTACAGACTATATAAATAGAGGGATCATTTCCTTCTTCCACACCGACACATGGATAGAACACACAACGAACGAACATACCACCAGAGAGGCAGATACATTCACTCAACTCTTTCTCGTCTCAGCAAGCTCCAGCACCCAGAGCAATCCAGACCTTCAGAGAACCGATAACCGTCGTCAGATCGTCAACGGAGTCAACGTATTACCACTTACTCCATCGGCACAAGGGACCCAGATAAACAAAACTGTACTCCTAGGACTACATCTAAGTCCTATATTGTAACACTGTTCTGTTTGTATTGAAATTTACTATAAAAGAATTTTAATGGCAAACAAGCTGGCGACTCTGCTGGGGACCTCTTTCTCCTCTACCGAGAAAGCTGTGTCGCAATCCGACGATGTAAAGGTGGGCTCCTCCAACAAGATGCTGGTCGTACGCCTCAATCAACAGGCGTATGAGGAGTTCATCTCTGAAGGCAGTGCGAGTCCTTCGAAATGGCTGCCGAAGCCGAAGAAGACCCGTCGAGTCTGGGTGCACAAGGTCGACGCCGCTGGCACCACCACCGAAGGGGATGCGCCAATCCAGCCTTCCCTTCCTGCTGACGTCCTCAGCGACCAAGATGCGCCTGCTGGTATAGCTCATCTCTCGGGGAAACGTGCGGCTAACCACATTCTCCAGCCATCTCCCTCTCAGGCGAGGAAGATGCGTCGATGGAGCAGGGGCACAGCCGATGTCCTGCGCATCACCTCTGATGTGCCACAGAAGGTCTCTGTCTTTGACAGACTCACTCGCTGTAATGGCGAGGAAAATTTGGATTCTGAGTACTATGCGCCCCAGCGGACTGGTACGAAGAAATCTAAGGCAGCACGGGCTATGCGCCCCAAACGTGCTATGCTAGCAGCAAGCCAGAAGCATGCGCTCATAATCATGCGTGCTGCTGATGGTAAGCTGTACAAGGTCGACTCGAGTGCTGCGGCGCCAGAAACGAGCTGACCTTTAAAGTCGTTGTCTCACTTGGGCGCATCTATTGCATGCACAACCAAGTCGAGTAAGGCAAATCCAGTGGTCTTGAACTCCCGCGCCTCCTCTGGTTGTGCGTCTGAGGTCCGTTCAAGTCACTTCAAATGCTGTGGTTCCCCCACTACTGATCGGGATGCCTGTTTGGTATTAGATCAGGGGGCACAGCACTCACTTGACCACCCCGGCGCTTGGCCTTGCTATGCGCCTGAAGGGTGTGTGAAGGTGGCACTATCCTCCAATGATCTGCGTAACGTGATCACTCACAAGCGCCGATCAGGAGAGTCGACTGACAAGCACGATGCACCTCTCACGGTGCATACTTGTGCTGTGGTCACCATCAACTGCTGTTGTAAAGCGGCAGTCCCATCAAGGCAGTCGGCGTTCCAGCGGCTGCAATCATCGACACCCCTCCGACGTCGCCTCGGAAAGATGGTGTCAACAGAAGAAGAGCCAAGGGTTGCTTCATGCAACGTGATCTCCAACTCCTCGTCAGTCCGAAAGGCGACTGGCAGTTCCTCTTCCTCGTCCAAAAGCCAGCCGAGGAAAACCAAGACAGCTGTCGCGTCCTCCGGAGTGTTCGAAGGCACTCGAGCGAGGAAGAAGATCTTGGAAGAAGCTGGGGGTAGTCAGACCCTTGTCGAGTCCGAAGACGAGGGTGTCCAAAGCACATCTGGGGCGGGTCCTGTCAGCCTTCCAGAAGATGAGGATATCCCCCAGAACATAGCTGGGGGTAGTTAGCATCTGCGGACCCGAGTTCCGGAGACGCAGAGGCCCTTCAAGACAGAGCTGAGGGTAATCAGGCCCTTGCAGATGCGCCCGTGGTGAATGTTCTCCAGAACATAGCCGGTGGTAGCCAAGACGAGGCTCCAGGAGAGGCAACTCCCCCACAAGAGAGTGAGGCCGAGAGTGAAGCCTCAACCCATCCATCCACTCCCGGCTGCGTCATGACAGTAAACGTGACTGGGGTTGATATCGAGTCTGATGCGCCGCCAACAGACCTCGTCCAGCGCATGGATACCCTGGAGGGAGGACTCAAAACCCTCTCTGCCTCCATACAAATACTGACTCAAGCAGTGTTTGAGATACGGTCAGCTTTGGCCAGGACACTTTATGTCGATCCCGACCCAGGGGCCAATGGAGAATCGAGTGTACCCCTTCAACGGGTATCTTCGGACATAGATCGTCGCGAAGCACCTCGGACGTCGGAGCCCTCAAATGCTCAACTCCCGGTGGTACCACCTTCCTCGACTCCCAGCTCCACAGAAGACGTGGTCGAGATGATCAGGGACTTGCGCGAGCGCTTTGAGTCCAAGACAAGACAAGAGTAGCGCCAAAAGATGGACATCCTCCAACCTTATCCCTTCGAATGAAATAAGGTGGTTTATTCTCCTAAGTATAAACCATAAACACTGACGCCATACGACGGGAAGGACTCTCCGCGTCGCTATCTGACGTATTTCCAGTCTCAGACGGGATATCTTCCGAAGGAGGACGCACTACTTACCAACATATTTGTTGGGGCAATGAAAGGAGTGGCGTACGACTGGTACTGCAGCCTCCCCGATAATTCAATATCTTCCTTCGACGACCTGACGCGTCTTTTTCTCGACCGTTTCTACTGCGGCGGAAAGGACATGACAATGGTGTCCCTTATAGAGATACGCCAGAAGGAGAAGGAAACAGTTAGAGTGTTCATCGAACGCTTCCGACAGGCCTGCTTCAGACTGCCCCGGACATGCCAGAACATGCGCTTCTCTCCTCCTGCAGCATGGACATGCTGTCTGCAGTCAAACTCTGGCTTAACTATACTCCTCCTCCCGACTGGAGCTCCTTGAAGCAGAAGCCGCAGAGAAGAAGGCGGCCAATGCTCGTCTTCTGGGAGTCAGTTTTCCTGTCTTTGAAGACAAGGGGAAATGGCCTGCAGCCAACAACCCCGGACGAGAGACAAAGGGGAAACATGCATTGACTGTCAATGCCTCCAAAGGTGCGTCAGCACCTGCTCAGACACCTCCACTTGCGCCAAGGCCGAAGGAGGTTTATTCGTTCAACGATGAAGACACCCTGCAACTCTTTGAGATACTGAAACAGGGTGACAAGATCAAGCTTCCGGACCCGAAGCATCCCGATGAGGTTGGGAAAGTGGACAACCCGAGGTACTGTCACTACCATCGGTTTATCGGACACCCAACCAAGGACTGCTATGTCCTCAAGAATTACATCCAACGCATGATCAATGCGGATGTAATCTCCGTCGACTACGAAGAGAAGACGGTGTCAGCCAACGTGGTGTCACTCCAGTTTGGCACCTTGCCACCAACTACAACACAGGATGACGTCGTCCCCATCCCTAAGGCGACAATGGAGGTGGTTAACTTACCACCTACCCGTGACAACGTGAGTGGACTCATCCCACTCACCATATCTCGGGGAGAGATCCTATGGGTTCACCCCGATCTCGTCTCCGAGGTGACTCAACCGGAGGTACGCCCTACCTCCAAATCCAAAGGCAGGAAGATCAAGTCTTGCCGCACGGTCTCTTCTTCAGCGGAAGAGGCACTTCCTATGCAGACGCGTTCACATCAGAACGTCCAACCCGACGAAGCTGCTGTTGAGGTGGTGCCTCATGGCACCGTCCCTGCTGTCCAGGACGAGGGCCCGTCTAAGCCCCCAGCAGCCAATAAGCAGAAGCAGATAGAGGCCCGCTTCGACAGGCCTCTACAAAAGGAGAATACTTCGGGGCTAGCCAAGCCCCACAACTTTGACATACTGGCACAATTGGCTAGTACTCCTGCCCGTCTATCTCTATTCGAGCTCCTTCATCTTTCGAAAGACTCCCGAGAAGCTCTCTGTGAAGCTCTGAAGGATGCTGAATCCTTTATCAGTCAGGTCAAGCAGCCTGAAGATCTCCCGACTGTATGTACGTACTGTTATTGTACGGATGTGGTTATCCCCAATATAACCTTTACCTAACAATATATGCTGCTCAAACACAACCGACACAACAGGCCGCTGTACTATACAGGGTATATCGGTTCAGTCAAGGTGAAGCGGATTCAGATCAATCCGGGGTCTTCCCTCAGCATCATCCCGAAGATGCTGCTCTCAACACTGGGGATCCCAATGTACCGACTGGCACCCTCCAACACAACAATCAGTGGCTTCAACGCTAGCAAAAGCGAACCACTGGGAAAAATACGACTAAAGTGCCACATCGGTAACCTCAGAACCGAGGTCACTTGTTATGTTGTGGACGCTGAAGTCAACTACAACCTTCTGTTGGGTCGTCCATGGCTGCATGAGTACATGGTGGTGCCATCCACGCTCCACCAATGTATGAAGTACGTGTCCACCAACAACGTCATCCGTACGGAGTTTACGGACATAGACCCTTTCAAAGGGATTGAAGCCTACTTTACCGATGCTGACCTATACAAATCACTTGATGAGGAGGAAGCCAATGATGCTGACGACGAAGCAGAAATGGCAGCAGAGCCGGACATGGAGCCTGAGGTCACCCCCGATGCTCCTTTGAAGATCCGACTCAAAGGCAAACCGCTTCAGAAGTTTCTTCCCATGAGCATTAAGCTACCCGGAAAAGCACCAGCTGCTCCTGAAGCTCCCCTAAAGATACGGCTCAAGGGAAAGCCGCCTCAAACATCGACCCCCCTCGTAGCAAAACTACAGGGGAAGGCGTCAATCACCGGAGGCACCGCGGAGGCACCTCTGAAGGTGCGTCTTAAGGGCAAGCCGCCGCCATCCCAGCCGCCAGAGAAGGCCCACGTAGTCCTCTCGGACTCCAAAGCCAACGCTGTGGTGGACTCTCCCGATCTTACTCCAGTGCTTACAGATGAAGAGTTGGGGGAATATATCTCGGCTGATGTAGATGCCCCTTCTCTGGACAATATAACCACGCGGGATAAAATCTCATATTTTATCAATAACAGAGTGTCTTTTAATTATTCTAGTCTTCCACATTGGAATGCCATGTATACATTAGATAACGCTCTACGGTCGTTGCAAACACAAATAACGACCGTCCATCATGTAAATCGAGTAGTCCCGTCCCAAGGGGTCTGTTACATAGTCCCACCACGGAGTCGAGACGAAGAATCCATCATCTTCGGCAAGGTTGAGCGTCATCAAGACCTTCCGCCACTCGAGCCAGAACCAGATGCCGGCAGAATACAACTCTATCGGTACACGGACAAGGCAAAGCACCTCATCCAAAAGATGGGTTACGACCTAAAAAGCAACAAAGGCCTGAACTACGGCAAAGGTCGACGTCTCCCTCTCCGGCTTCCAACACCTAAAGGAAAGCCGCAGGATTATTACAATCAAACTCGATGGGGGGTAGGCTATGTCACGCCACCGTCAACGCCAGAGAGTTCAGACGCGGAAGAAGTAGAACATTCTCACTCGTCTGAAGCATCAACGTGGGACTCCGATACCAGTATCGGCTCAGTCTTCAAGAGGGTGCTATCAGCCAACATGACGTCTGCACAATCTCAAGAAGAAGAAGGCGAAGACCAAGCACTGGAATTCTTCGAAGAAGAACCCTGGGCTCAACGCCTAGGACAAGAATGGGAGTCTCATTTTGAATTACGTAAACCTCCCACCGAAGACGAAGTCGAGCAGATCGACCTTAGGGATGGATCTTCTTCCAAACCCATCTTCATCAGCAAAAGCCTAAAAGGAGAACACCGAGAATCTTTAATCCAGCTGGCTAAAGAGGATATCGACGTCTTCGCCTGGAGTTACGAAGATATGCCAGGGCTTGACCTCCAGATCGCGATGCATAGACTGAACATCTTACCTGATGCCAAGCCTATCAAACAACAACATCGACGCTTTCGTCCAGACATCATGAACGCCATCGATCAGGAGGTGGACAAGCTCTTGACCAACGGCTTCATCCGTGAAGAACAACACCCAGATTGGGTAGCCAACGTTGTCCCCATCACTAAGAAGAATGGGAAGAGACGAGTTTGTATCGACTTCAGGGACCTCAACTCTGCCTGTCCGAAGGACGAGTTCCCGCTTCGAATCACCGACGTGATGATCGACAACACATGTGGCTTCGAGCGCATGTCTTTCATGGACGGGTATTCGGGCTATGACCGGATCAAGATGTTCCCCGATGACATAAAACACATGTCATTCAGGACTCCAAAGGGTGTTTTCTACTACACAGTGATGCCTTTCGGCTTGAAGAACACTGGTACGATATACCAACGAGCTATGAGCACTATTTTGCGTCAACATCTTCGCAAAACAGTCGAATGCTATGTTGACGACATCGCAGTCAAGAGCCGTCTCAAAGGAGATCACCTGCAAGACCTGAAGACAGTCTTCGATCTCATACGGGCACACCAGCTCAAGATGAACCCCCCTAAATCCTTTCTAGGGATTTCTAGCGGAAAGTTTTTGGGCTTCATCATCACGACGAAAGGCATTCATGTCGATCCCGAGAAGACCAAAGCCATCCTCGATATGGACCCTCCGAAGAACCTTCGAGAACTTCGAGGCCTACAGGGGCGTCTGGCATACATCCGGAGGTTCATAGCAAACCTTTTCGACAAATATCGACCCTTCACTCAGCTCATGAAGAAGGGAGTCTCTTACGTCTGGACAGAGGAATGCCAAAAAGCTTTCGATAACATCAAAGCTTACTTGACGAGCCCGCCAGTCCTGGTGGCACCAGTCGCCGGCAAACCATTCCTCCTCTACGTCCGTGCCATGGATTAATCTCTCGGCGCCCTGCTAGCTCAGAACAGCGACACAGGCTATGAGCAAGCAATCTACTACCTCAGTCGAACTCTGATCGGCGCCGAACACCGGTACAATCCCGTCGAAAAGGAGTGCTTAGCTTTGGTATTTGCCATCCAAAAGACTCGACATTATGTCTCGGGGCAGACAATTCATGTCGTTTCCCGAGTCAATCCGCTCAGCGTCCTCATGACGAAGCCAGGATCATTGAACTCCCGGCTAGCCACATGGGCGATCTTGCTAACACCATACAACATGGTGTTCGTTCTGCAAAAAGCTGTTAAGGGACAAGCTCTGGCCGACTTTTTAGCTGTACACCCCATCCCAGAGTCCTCAAGACTCTATGAAGACATCTCGGATGAGGTCCAAGAATCAAACGTCACCGAAGAAGGCTCCGTCTGGCGGATGTTTTTCGATGGCGCTTCAAGAACAGGCCCCAAAGGCCAAATCATCGCTGGAGTGGGGGTGGTATTAGTCTCCCCCGATCAGCTGGTCATCCAGCGTGCTTACTCCCTTTCGAAGCTATGCTTCAACAATGTTGCCGAGTACAACGCACTCATCATGGGACTTCAGCTGGCGCAACAGCTAGGGGTAAATCATCTAGAAGCCTACGACGACTCAAAACTCATCGTAAACCAGATCAGAGGGCAATACGAAGTTCGCCATGAAGATCTGATCCCTTACCATGAAATTGCATTGAATATCATTTCAACCTTCATCGAGTTCTTCATCGAACATGTATCTCGTCTACAAAATCTAGAGGCTGATGCTCTGGCCGGCCTTGCAGCCTCATTAGCGGCACCCTTCGGAACTCAACACTATGTCACGGTAGTTGGTCGAGACCTGGTCTGCCCTAAAAACAACCTGTGCTCACAAGTGTCCCATGCCATGTCAACGAGTGCTGGTGTTAATGTTCGAGACTGGAGATTCCTATTCATCGACTTCGCTGTCTACGGAATTCTCCCAGAGGACCCAAAAGAAGCCGTCTCAGTCAGGAGACGCTCTCTTCGATTTTACTACGATACGGCTACTAAAATGCTGTACCGATGCTCCTACGATGGATTTCTCCTTCGATGTTTGTCCAACGAAGAAGCAGCCGAAGCCCTTCGAGAAGCTCACGATGGAACCTGCGGGGCCCATCAACCAGGTCCTAAGTTGCAGGACCGACTGTGACGCATGGGCTACTACTGGCCAACCATGGCCGCTGACGCTGTCGAATATGCTAAGAAGTGCCATGCGTGCCAGCTTCACGCAGACTTCATTCATACACCGTCAGAACCACTACATCCTACAGTTGCCTCCTGGCCCTTCGAAGCTTGGGGCATGGACATTGTGGGACCGATCACCCCTTCTTCATCGAGAGGACACCGCTTCATCCTAGCAATCACCGACTACTTCTCCAAAAGGGCAGAAACAGTTCCGCTGGCAGAAGTGAAAAGCTCCAGGGTGATCAGCTTCATCAAGCACCACGTCATCTACCGTTTCGGAGTACCCCGGAGGATCATCCACGACAATGGTCCTCAGTTCATTAGCCATGTTTTCAGCAGATTCTGTGACAAGAATCGCATTCAAAACGTGGCATCAACCGCCTACAATCCGACAGCAAACGGATTGGCCGAGGCATTCAACAAAACTATCGTCAGGCTACTCAAAAAGGTCGTATCATCTAACAAACGCGACTGGGACGAAAAGCTTGGCGAATGCCTTTGGGCCTACCGCACAACGGTACGGACCCCGACAGGCAATACACCATTCTTCTTGGTCTACGGGAGCGAAGCGGTATTGCCTCTCGAGATCCAGATACCCTCACTCCGCGTAGCAATCACAAACCAACTCACAGAAGAGGACAATCAACGTCGTCGTCTGCGGGAACTGGAAGCACTTGACGAAAAGCGTCTCCTAGCTCAACAACACATCGAACTATACCAAGCCCGTATATCACAGGCTTTCAATAAAAAGGTCAAGCGGAGGACTTTTCAAGTTGGCAATCTGGTTCTGGCAGTCAGGAGACCGATGGTGTTGACTCATAAAACACCAGGAAAGTTCGAGCCCAAGTGGGAAGGACCTTTCATCATAGAGACGGTATACTCAAACGGTGCTTACCGCCTCGCCAAATCCAATGGGGACTTGTTCATGATGCCCATCAACGGCAAGTTCCTAAAGAAGTACTACTCTTGACATCTTTCAGACATGTGCTTCCACCCGGGGATCTGTGGACCCAATCATCAGGACTCACAGATAATTCCCTTTCACAAAATTATACGCTTACGGAATCCAGCTGTTCCGTAGCATCCTCCAGTAGAAGGACAACCACGTCCACATCACCTCTGAGTTGTCCCCCTACACCCTACAAAGCGGAATCTTACATCCCATAAGACTACGCTATCCACCATGTTTACCACGTCCACATTACCTCTGAGTAAACATCCCGTATAGACAACCCTTGCGTTGTCGTACATTGATCGCAGAACTTCAACGTCCACATTACCTCTGAGTAGTTCTGCGTATCCCCCAGGATCATTCCTACCATGTCCATAACACCTCTGAGTAGAGAGATTCCACCACTTGAATCCCATATTTGCCATGTCCACATCACCTCTGAGCAAACATGAGGGTTCTCTCAAACTTATTATCTGTACTTAAAAACCAAGGTGTGTAAAAGATAATAGGTCCACACAAATCATTAAGTTCATGACAGCAAAAATGAACACACCACAAAAAACTTTATATTATTTATTTTTAAATAGAGAGTAAAAGTTTACAACCCCAGCAAGAGTTGCAAAAATACAAAAAAAAGAGACTACAATCCCTAAACATCCCCAGGGTTGGCTGAAAGCTCTTCAATTCGGCGCCTCAAGTCCGCCGCTCGAGTCTCCACAGTCGCCAGGACTCGACGTTCAGCTTCTTGATGCATCGCTTCAATAGCCTCAGGAGAAGTATCATTTTCATGCTTCTTATCCAGCTGCTGTCGCTGCTGAGCCAAAGTAAGAGCCCGGTGGGTGAAAGCTGCCTCCTCCTTCTTGAATGCTACGTGTTCAGCCTGGACACGTTCGGCGTCTAATAGAAGTCGGGCCCGTTGGTCCTCAAGGCGGCGGATCTGGGCATCAATCTCTGTGATACTAGTGTCTAACACAGCTTGCGCCTCCACCGTCTCCCGTGTTGACTGAGATAACCGCTCCACTGCAGCTTCAGTCTCAGCCACTTTACGTTCCCAGACACTCACAGTGGCCTGGTAAGAAGACTCAATCTCGGCGATCAGCTTCTCCTTCTCCGCATCTATCAGGACGGAGAGGTCATTTCGCTGGATGCGCTGTAATTCGGAAAGCCGTTGGTCCAACTCAGCCACCGAGGCTTCCAGAATGACGGCCATATGATCGTGGCCCTGGTGAAGATGGATCAGGTTGATATGAGGCAATGCCAGAGTTCTTGCCATCGCAAAGCTCCCGTTGGCGTCCATCACTGCCGATACCCCCCTCTGCAGTATTTTATACACTGCCTCGACGATGAATTTCACGTATTCATCTGCATCCGCCAATACCTGCGGCGTCATGGCAGGAGTCGGAGGAGCTGCTCTAGTTAGCGGACTGCAAAAAGGCCCGCCTGCTTCAATCCGCGAGGCTGGACCCTCGGTATCGACAGGCCATTCATCAACAGGGGCTTGACTACTAGCCCGAGGAGCCACAGGAACAGAAGAAGCCGAGACAGGCGTCGAGATAGTACCCCAAGTGGAAGGAGCAACAGAGGGTTCCATCAAACCCTTACCCTTTCCAAACTCGGAAGAACCCCCGACGTCAGGGGCCACCTCTTCAGCCCCCAACGTCCTGTCAAAAGCCAGTACTTCCCCTGGCAGAATGGGGAGATCAACACTTGTCTCCTGACCCGCCCCAGGAGCCAGGACCGCCAGACGAGTCTCCTCATCAAATCCCTCTACAGGGACAGGATCTGTCGCTACCTCCTGATCGGTAGCCATCTCATCTTCTGCTGCTGAGTTTGGGGTAGGGCTCGGCAATAATGCAGCCGACCTCCCCTCATCATAACAAGGAGGGGAATCAACCCTCTCCTCTGTTCCAATCACATCTGTTGCCCCCGCAATAGACTCTTGCAACTCTGGAGCAATGTCATCTGAAGACGACAAACTCCACTCTACTTCATCATCACGAGGCTCTGTGTCCGCTGGACCCTCAGCGTCCAAGGCTTCCTTCTCAGCTGGCACCATCCCGGAAGTGGCTGCAACCTCAGCATCTCTTTTAATAAAGTCTAGAGATACTAAAACCTCCGCAGGAACAACATCTTCCGGATTTTCCTCCATTGGAGACATCACCATCGGAGGAATGTGCTCGTCAGAAGAGCTCGCCACCTCCTTCGGTTTACTGACACCCGATTTCGAAACACGGGTCTTCTTCTTCGGTGATCCCTACAAGAAGAAAAGCACAAGTCACCAAAATGACAAGATGAGCCAAAATTACGGAGGACTTACCTCTGCAAGAGCTGATTCCACTGGCGTTACAGACGGCATTCCCGTAGCCTTTGGAGTCGTAGATTTTCTCAGCCTTTTTGGTACAGACGAACCGGCTTCTGCGTCGGCCCGTCTCTCCCCAACAGAGGGATCTCTCACTGATGCTGCAGCAGCAGCCCAATATCCCGCCAATTCTGGTGGACGATATGACCGAGCCGCTATCAACATATTCGTCGTAGCCTCCAGCTGAGTTTCAATGATGAAACTAGTCTCTCTATCATAACCTGGAGACGCATTATTCATTGTACAATACAGCTTAGCTGTCGAATACAGGATCTATGGCCGAGGGTTGCGGATGGGCGTAGTAAACTGAACTCCAGTGCACCCGGTATTATAATATTGCCAGCCCTGGGCTCCATCCAGCAAGCTTTCGATGAACCCCAGACTGTTACTGGGATTCCGTAGCATTAGCTGGGTATAGCCATACTGGCGAGCGAACCGGCTGGGCAGATATGGCTCCAGATAATGCCTATTTTGGTTCCGATAGATCAAGTGAGAAGGCCGAATACTTTGCAACCAACGAAAACCCCATTTCGGCAGAGTAATCGCATCTTCACCTGAGTCGTCTAAATGTTGGTCAGCCTCGACATCTTTAAAGATGGGACCGACCTTGACAATCTCCCACCCCTAATGGTAGGACAAAACTCTCCTGCAAACGGGGACGCAAGTGTGTAACCACTTCCTCTTATAGAAGTGGCAGATAAAGGCATCTCCTTCAACATGATCCTCCTCCGGACCTGGACTCGTCACATTCGGATGATGCAGAATCAACCATCCTATAAGATAATGGAATGGTAGTTCGGCTCGGGGAAAGTTGTCATTTCTACCTCTTCTATGGATCACATCATCAACAAAGGTCCTCAAACCCCGCAACAGGTTACACACCATCGCGGGGAGAAGAGCTAAAGGACGTCCAAAGACCAATTTCACGACGGGTAAAATGAGGTTCCGGTGTACCCTCTCTACTGCACCAGATCTGCCCGCAAATACACAATCTCGGAGCCATATCATCAAGTATGCCGTCAGCACCGCCTTAGACGACATCCGATGCGCACAGTGCCAGAAGCAACTATACGCATTCTCGTCACTCTTATTGGAACGAGGGGTCCTCTCGTCCAGCCGGCTTATTTCAGAAGTCACTTCCGCGGGTTTCAGCCCTTGCGGAGTTGTAAATCGGATCCTCGAGGAATCCACCAAATCCTGCTTGAAGACGTAATCCCTCCAAGCAGTCACATGCGGCTGGGTCTTGCCTTTGTCCTTCCGATGCATCAGAGAATGATGGCTCGCTACCTCTTTAAAAACAGTCATCATCTCCGGGTCCTTATTTTCCAGAACCTGGATCTCTTCATTTGAGGAGAAATATTCCTCGTACGGTTCCAAGCCCCAAGGAAGCTTGGATACTTCGTATATCTCATAAAGAGCCAACCCCAACTCCCCCACCGGAGTAAAGAAGGTGCCAATCTGGGCATTGAACAATTCCAAGAGTGCAAGGAACATAGGCTTATTGAGATCCACTCCAGCCTGCGTGGCACGGATAGCGGCTGTCAGCCCAATTTTCTTAAGCTCAGCCTTGAACTTCGAAAGCACCCAAACGATCAACTCGTCCCACTTCGGCATGTGATGACACCAACCTTCAACTCTAAAGCCACCTTTCGGATACGTGACCCTCGATGTCAGCATCCGACTTGCAAAGGTTGAGGCACTGAAGGCAAAAGTGTCATTAGGGACTTCACTGTAGAGACTTCCAGGACGCAAAGTTCGGCAACTAAACGAGGGACCGGTTCATGAAGCGGCCAGGGTATCCCTCTGATTCAAGGTAGCATCAATCTAAAGAGCACCTCCCAAGGCCCCTCCTTGAGAAGGAGTAAGCTCCCAGGGCATCCTTCTCTTGGAAGCTAAATGATAGAAGGCCGTCAGCAGCAACTGGCGGTCAAGTTATCGCATGTACAACACCATGCCTTTTGCAGAGAAGAACCAGTCTTATTTGACCTTCAGTATCTTCGCCTCAGTGGAGATCAGGCGGTCACCGAACAAAAAGGCAGGTTTTAAGAAGGTCACATCCTCGGATTCAGCAGATTTCAGTTTTCCGCTCTCCATCATACTCTGGAGGAAAATCGACAACTGGTTCTGGATCTGTAGCACTCTCTCAGGAGGTTGATTCTGTAAGATAGCATCCTTCGTAAGGTTGATAACCGCCTCGTCAAAATCAACTCCCATTTGACAAAGAGAAGCATCCAGAAGGACCTCATTCAACAAAGGAATTGTCATCGACACTGGCACAACAAAAATAAAAAGTCAGGCAAAAAGACAAAGTGTGTCAAAGCAACCTGGTGCATCATCAGGGTGTAAACCCATGCGCCTCAGTAAAAGCTTCGGCGCATCATCAGGGCATGAACTCATGCGCGTCAGCAGAGGCTTCGGCGCATCATCAGGGTGTGAACCCATGCGCGTCAGCAGAGGCTTCGGCGCATCATCAGGGCATAAACCCATGCGCGTCAGCAATTAAAACTTGGTGCATGATAAAGGCCTAAACCTATACACGTCGGCGGGACAAAACCTCGGCGCATCATCAGGACAGAGGTCCATACGCGTTGGCAGCAGAGAGTTAGGGTACACCAACTCAGCCGTATGATCCAAAGTTCGTCTGAACAAAAAAAATAGTGGAGGAGACGACACCCACCCGTTACCGCAGGTCGAACGTCGGATGGAGTCACAATAGTGACAGAAGCATCCTCTTCGGCAAACTCCGCCGGCTCCTTTACCTTGCCAGCACCACTGCGAGGAGTCTTGGGAGCCATTCCTTGGGAGAAGAAAGTTAGGGTTTTGAGGATGAACTCTAAAAGCAAAAGCAAAGAGAAGAACTCTCTCTCTCTCTCCATCTCTTGCCTATTTATAGGGCTTGGGTGCACGCGTGAACCGATAAAGTGTGACCTCAGCCGTCGCCTCGGGTTTTGTGAAGAGATAACCGCAAATAAAACCAAAAAGATCATCATTAATCTTTTTTGGTTATCGAGGCGTTATCATTTGTATTAACTGGGCGGAGCATGCGCCCCATCACTGATGCGCGAAGTATCTATACGACCCGACAGTCATGCGCCTCTACCACCATGCTTCTTATTTCAAAGTATTCCAAAACTTATCCAAAAGTTTTGAAAACTTTGAAGGGGGTCTTGTAGAAGCATAGAATTTCAAAACCAGAAAGCCCATGCGCCAGACTACATACACCAGAGCTCGGACAAAGTACTTCACACAGCAAAAACAAGACATATGGACATCGAAAGAGGACTTTTTATTACATATAAAAGTCTATTACATGTCTAAAAAAGATTGTACAAAGGAGAATTTCTACAAAAGAAAAGATCCTAAGTCTCCAGCCAGCAGCCACCATGCGCCCTCAAATAGGCGCAACGATCACCATGCGCCCCCAGTCAGGCGCATCCCACCATGCGCCCTCAGCAGGGCGCATCCTTTTCAGCAGCTCAGTCATGTGCATCCTCAGTTATGTGCATCCCTTCGGCAGCTCAGTTATGTGCATCCCTTGAGCAGCCCAGTTATGTGCCGCTCTTCCAGCCAGGCTCACCGCCGTCTAAATGCTTCGACTAATGAAGCATTTATTGAGAAGAACGAGGGTGGCAATCAACCCTCTAGCTGGAGGAAGAGCTCCCCAAACCGAGGAAGCGAAAAGCACCACAAGCCAACCTGTGGCCAGGAGAGCTTTCGAAAGAGCCTCCAAGGGCGAAGGAAGACCGTAATTGAAACTGCGCCTAAAGGAGCAGCTTTCAACACAACCAGAATGGGCGACACCTATTTTGAAGGAAGAAAGAGCCCCCAAAGCCGTAGCACCGTAATTCCGATCTGCGGCTCTTCCTGCACAACGAAGACGAGGCTCGAGCATCCCTATCTTTGGATGCAACAGACACCTTCCGCCTGCCTCGGAAGCCCTCGACTCCGACTTTTGGATGTAACAGTCACCTTCAAGTGCATCAATGAAGACATGGCATCGCATCTTCACCCTCGGGAGCATCTCGTCAACAGAATGCATTCGAGTAAACAAGTTCATGTTGGAAGAACGTAAGAGAACGAGAAGCAAACTCTCTCCATGCCACTAGTTATAGGCCAGGCAAATCAAACCCATGTGCCAAGTGGATGGCTCTCCGAATTTCGTGCAATGAATTTGCATTAAATGGATGAACCGGACGCTTCGAATTCAGCTAAGTCAAAACAGCTATTTAAAGCACTCGAAGATCGTAACAGTCGTACCATTAAAGATGTGTCACGAAGCAGATGCTCCAGCCAGATCGTGCATCACATAGATGTGTCCTTCAACATCAAGCATATCACACAGATGCGTCCTTCAGTACCAAGCACATCACAGGGATGCGCCCCCCATGCGTCCCCATACGCCTAGTGGGACACTAACCGACGTGCCCACTCAGCTGACCATCGAATGTCACAAACATTAAATGCCGAACTGACAGAGTTGGCAGCATGCCTCTCGAAGTCTGAACAGTTGACAGCTTTTTCAGAAGACGAAGCGTCGCCAACGTCAGCATCACCATTACTTTCCTCCGACGGCTACTACCACGTGGCCACTCAACCACTCGCATGCGCCTCTGCAGCCATGTGCCCAAATCTGCATACGCCACAAAAGCCATGCGCCTCAGACTTTTCACTGATCCCTAAAGACAGAAGGAAAGTCACTATTAAAGCTCTGCATGTGCCTCAAAAGCCATGTGCCCCAGACTTCTTTCTGATCCCGAAAGACAGGAGTTAAGTCATTACTGAAGCCTCGCATGCGCCTCAAAAGCCATACGTCCCGAATGGTTCGTGACTCCTAAAGGTTACGAGCCAAAGTCTCCTCTTACGCCCAATCCTAGGCGCATCCTACCAGATCATTCTCCACCAAATCAGGGATCTCCGAGCCATGGGTCGATGACACGTGTCCTTTGACTCGACTCGCCCAAGATCTCAGTAACAGAAAGTTCTTTTCCTCTGCTAGGTGTCGGTCCACAACAGCAGCATGAAGAATTCAACCCCTCGATCAGGGCACATCGTTCATACGCCTCCATCAGTAATCACCATGTGGCATCCCCACGACCAGGCGAATCCTACATATACGCGCATGAGCAGCCAGCCTGCAGACTATATAAATAGAGGGATCATTTCCTTCTT
This sequence comes from Iris pallida, assembly GCA_029216955.1. Lineage (NCBI taxonomy): Eukaryota > Viridiplantae > Streptophyta > Magnoliopsida > Asparagales > Iridaceae > Iris > Iris pallida. Next base: position 3,954,670 of record JANAVB010040818.1, on the reverse strand, counting down.
CCACACCGACACACGGACAGAACACACAACGAACAAACATACCACCAGAGAGGCAGATACAGACACTCAACGTCTTCCTCCTCTCAGCAAGCTCCAGCACCCAGAGCAATCTAGACCTTCAGAGAACCGATAACCGTCGTCAGATCGTCAACGGAGTCGACGTATTACCACTCACTCCATCAGCACAAGGGACCCAGATAAATAAAAATGTACTCCTAGGACTACATCTAAGTCCTATATTGTAACATTGTTCTGTTTGTATTGAAATTTGCAATAAAAGAATTTTAATGGCAAACAGAGTGCTAACGCTAATGTCCATATATAGTGATTACATGGTTATTTAATTTTCTTCCGCAAAATCAGTAGATATAAAACTATGCGTCGCACCCGAATCGAATAGTACTCGAGCAGGTATATTTTTGTAGAGTAATATACCTCTTACAACAGTATCGGAAGCGAACGCCTCGTCCCGAGTTAATGCATAAACTCGGCCTTGAGCTCTATGGCGTTGATTCTGCGGGTTCACGGATACCGTATTTGTGCCTTATAGTGTAGGCACTTTATATTGATTCGGAACGTTCCTTGGTGGATTGTGTTGATTCGGAATATTTCTCGGATATTGCGGCTTTGAATGGCACCTCTCGCCACACCCGTAACATGTTCTATGGAAACAATCGCTCGGGCGATGCCCATGCTTGTCGTAGATATTGTAATATAATCCTGGATACGGATGCCGATTCTCAGATGTGTTTGGACGCTGGTGTACTCCCGATCCTCCAGCATTATTAGGGCGCTTGTTAAAATTGTTGCGGACAATTGGCACGGTCCTTTGCGACATGCGGCCAAAGATTCGCTCACTACCAAGTACGACTTTGTAGGATTCATGATAAGTTCGGCATCGCTTATTCATGACGTCCCTATGTAATTCGTCGTTGAGGCCTTGTTGAAAACGCTTATACCATTCTTCTTTGTTGGGTAGGAAGGCATCGAAATTTTTTGCAAGTTTTAAGAAGCTTGCATCATAATCTTTAACAGTCATATTCCCTTGCCTCAACATCATGAACTCACCCCCCTTCTGTCGACGGATGGCGTGAGGAACGTACTGCTCAAGAAAGGCTGCCTTGAACATTTTCTGAGAAATCTTGGTGTTGGGATCGATTTCACAGATTTCCTGTTTCTTTGCCCCCCACCAGTCATATGTTCTCAGTTGTAGCTGTAGCGCCACATAGGCCACCCTCTGGGACCCTTCGATGCAGAGAAGATCAAACAAGTCCTTTATTTTTGTGAGCCATCCCACTATCACATCGGGCTCTGCTCGGCCATTGAACTTCGGCGGGTTCATCTTGTGAAACTCCTTTGCCTTGAACAGGGAAGTAGAGTTTATCATTTGCGGTTGAACTTCTTCTTCGACTTCATCTTGAACATCTTGCCTCTCTTCAGATACCACAAATGTTGCTTTGGTATTGCCCCCTATCTTGCTTACGATCTGCGTTAGATCGACTATTTGCTTCTGCTGCGCATCAAATTGGGCTTTGATTTGCATTTGAAGCTGTTGCTGATGCAGCTCCATCAACTATAGCATTTTCTTTATCGTCGTCTCGCTGGGGCCAGTACTCTTTGAACTTGATGTACTATCCACAGTTTGGGTTATTGTGCCGGGATTGTTCTTATTTTTTTAGTCATTCCTACAAAACAGAGTAAACCCGTTAGTATTTTTCAAAAATATCTACTGGCTTACCTGTATGGAACTTTTATTTCACGTAGCATGTTGACAAGCAGTCAATCGAGCAATCGCAATGAACATTCCAACAATGAAACATCTTTCAAAAATTCGAGGAAACATAACTGTGCTTTGATACCAATTTGTCATGCCCCGAGTCGACAACCCGTTCATCCCTGGTGTTATTTTGCCGAATCGATCGTCCTCGCTAGGGCGTGTGTCACGACCCACACCCTCTTTTAGGATACGAGACGTGTCCAATCCCAGCCTACGCCGCAGTATCGACGGTAGAACACTGTCTGTAAATATACACAAGTCACAGAGTCTATAGAACTAATATGGAAGTTTAGTTCTCATCCACAGGAATATGATACAACCAACTAACTTAAAATGAGACTGAATAATATAAAATAGAATATCATGTTTATCCAGAATTCATGTCACGCCTAATGGACACAAATCCACTACAAATAGACAGAATAAAGTAGAACATGAAATGGAAATAACTGAGTCAAAACTGCTAATCATCAAAGTATCCTCGTCCGCAGTAGTACCGTGGTCCAAGGCTGGCTCAAACCTTCTGGTGTGCACCTGGCTCAAAACTCGGCTAAACCTGAAGAGATCATCAGGTCCTCAGAGGACTAGCAAGATACATAATATACAAGCCTTTCTAACAATTTATCATGCATGGGAAAGAAAATAGGATATAAATAGGAAATACCAAGCACACATGATACACGAAAATAACTATGCATAAATGAACTGCTGGAAGATAATAAGTGAACACGAGATCAAAGAATAACCAAACCCTCGCCTCTAGTGTAGACTCGCAGGTTTGAAACTAATCACTAACCCTCGCCCCTAGTGTGGACTCGCAGGTTAGTTCAAGGCAGTCACCCTCGCCCCTAGTGTGGACTCGCAGGTGCAAGCAGTCAACCTTCACCCTTATTGTGGACTCATAGGTTGAGAAAATGAAAAACAATGATTAGCAGTTTATTTCTATGCACTCATTCTATGATAAGACTCAATCAAGGTGTGACGCATGTCCAATACGAACTCCATGACTAACTGTGAACAAGGGCTACGTATATATCAATGACACACACTACTAGTAACATGGTATGAAATAAACACATGTCACGAATCAATTAATAGAAATGATATAGAAAAACATGCAGATAAAGTTGTAAGATTGGTAAGGTATACTTGCCTGTGGTCCTAAGCTGCAGTTACAGGTCAAGTGCCGAGTCAATGTCTCCAAACCTATATTGTGAATTACCATGTCAATAAGTGCTTCAAAAATATAGAGCTACCTATCTACTGGGTCTTCTGGGCCTTTGAGTCTTAGCCATGTTTGATTTCTCTAACTAGATAGGTTGGCTTGGTTTGATAACTCTTGTGTGTATGTCAAACTGATACTTATATATTTACATATATGGTAAATTCTTCATTCTCTAATTTCTCATACTTGCTGAACCCATGTTATTTTACCCACTGCTACAACCCTGAATTCACATCAATACTGGCTTCCCTTCTAACCATCCTTTGCTCTTTATGCCTACTCCAATACACAACCTTCATACTTCCTTACCTACTCCAATACACAACCTTCCTTACCTATATATATATATATATATATATATATATATATATATATATATATATATATATATATATATATATATATATATATATATATATATATATATATATATATATATATATATTACCTGTATCCAATACTGCTCTAATCTACCAAAATCCTCTACCCTTGGTTAGTATACATAGATGCCCCACTTACTCTCAATTGTACGTACTAGGCTGCCTGATACTAGTCTCCAGTCTTTGATCAATGTAATAGGACTTGCCAATAGTTAAACTGGAATGAATCCTCTGCATTTGGTACTGTTACCAGGGACAACGAAGACATGCCCTTACACTCAACTACATGCCTGACTCTTCTAGTTCACTCACACTCTAATCTTTTAACTCTCACAACTCAAACTTGGACACCTAATACCAACTGTATTGCCCCTGCGCAATTCTATTGGTAGGTACAAGTTCCCAAACCTGGTACCCTTCACCTCTTATGGTCTGAATAAACATATCT